>BQKN01000613.1:86492-121120 GCA_022839385.1 Asparagus kiusianus
CCCTCGATGAATCCAGAACCACACTCCTGGATAGACCCTTTGTCAAAGGGTCAGCAAGATTCTTTTCACAAACTTTACAAAGTCTAGAATCACAACTTTGCCTAGCAGGCGTTGTATTTATTTATCAAGTTCTTATTTTGTAATTAGTCCATCATATTATTTGAAATTGACATTAGGTCATGGTCTATGATCATAAAAGATCATAGTCTATGTCTGAAGATGTAAATACATAGTGTTTGTGTAGATTAGGATTTGACCTTAATATCTGAATATTTTAAACTAATGTGGAACTAAAATTCTGCAGTTATGCATATGCACATACATGAATAAAATTAATAATAGATACATGAAGAGCATTCAAGAGAACAATATATTTCATACTTCATAATTCAAATGCATAAATTTTTTTAAAAAATTTTTCTATTATAAGAGGTTGCAAATTGGTTGCCTACAAATGAGACCTTCCAAATTTAAATTGGTTGTCTACAAAAGAGACCTTCCAAATTTATGTTGTCATTTTCTAGTACCACCTCTTATACAAATAATAATAATAATAATATTTGTACATACGTGCTTTAAATTTTACAAATGCATTCTTGCATAAAACCTTATAATTAATCATGTAACAAATGCAAGTTATCTAAAAAGACATATGAACATTTATTGCAATATCCATCAAAATGAAATAAAAGTGATGAACTTTACATTTAAAGATTTGAAATATAATCCACCATATAAAATAGAATATTAAAAGATACACCTCTTTGATTTGGTTCGCTCATATATTGATCATTAGGCAATATATGATGCAAGAAGCGTAAAATGCATATGATTTTTTCTCATAATTCCGGTCCTCTTATTCCAAACCAAAAACTCCTAAAGTGAAAAGATTAAAGTTTTACTTGGGTAGTTAGCCAGGTAAGGATACTAATAGAGGTTGATCAAAGATTAATTAAGTACCTCATTCCTTGCAGAGCACGTTACTCAACCCTTAAACCTTGCCTTAGACACCAACTAATCCAAGAAAACTTGAATCGGTTCACTCAATGAGTTTTTGTTGCTTAGTAGTATATAGAAACTTTAAATTATTTCCTGCAATCATTTAAGTTGCCTAGCAATTATACTGCAAACATATGTTGGGTAAGGCCGAGGAGGGGTTTACCTATTGATGTTCGAATCTCATGATTTTCATGTCTTGAGAGTAAAAACCCATCTGCTGTAGACAACTGCCACAGAAGTTACCGAACAAATTTGCATTCACTTTTACCATCGTTTTTACTAAGCTTATTAGATGCATAAGCACTCCAAAGTATGGAATTATTAATAATAGAAGGTACCATATTGTTAGGTTAAAGAAATGAAAGCATTAAACCATGGAAAAAAAACAGATATTTCAAAGCATCTATGCATCCAGAGTTTGTTCTCTTTATTATTGTCAAAACCATGCATATGAAATTTTCAAGAATAAAAATGTGCACTGCTGCAAATTTATAGCATGTTTCAAATGCGTGCATATTCACTAGCACAAGGGGATAAGGGTAGGTTTTAGATGATTCTAGCAAATATAAACTAAGCTTTTAGAAACCAATAAAGGTTCTTTGATATTCGTAATTTGTAATAGTTATTGATTATAAAACAACTATAAGATAAATGTAATTAATTGTTAAATTAAATTAACAGAAATATTTAACTACATTTTTTTAATTTTTAATTATTTTTAAAAAAATAACCAAAACTGTTTAAATGAACAGTAACATTTTTTAATAAAACGAACAGTACCGGTTTTAATAAATGAACATTAAAAGTTTTTATTTTTGCAATGAACAGTAACAGTTATATTTTTTTTTCAAACTTTATAACAACAAATCAATAATACTAATAGATAAACAAATATATAATTAAAGCAATTATATTTTCTTTGTGTTAACAACAACTATAAAAATTTCCTCTTCTTTTTTTTTGGTGAACAGTAATGTAAACTTTTTTTTTTCCTTTTTAACAAAAAGTTAATTAATAGATAAGCAATTTAGTAGCAATTTTTTTTGATGGACAGTTTAGAATAGTAACAGCAAATATTTTTTTTTTTTAATTCGGATGAACAATACTGTCTCGAATAAACAGTAACATTAAAAATATTTTTTCCGGATTTAAATCAAAAGCTATAAAGTTTTCAATCTTCTAGATTGTTGGAAATTTATCAAATAATTAAGATTATAGCATGCAGATAAATCCGAAAAAATAAACAATTAAAACTGGTCTGATCGGGAGCAGTCGTGTATTCACTGCCCTAGAAGATTGAGAACCCGCCTATCGCCCTGGCGCAGATGGTTCTCTCCCCCTAGCGGTAAAAGCTCCCGGAAACGGCCGGCCTCTGCACTCGAGCGAGAGTGCAGAGCTTCAGCTCAGATGAAGGAAGTTGCCCATAAAATAAAACTAAGATGTAGATAAAAATAATATGTAGGGGAGAGAAGAAAAACAAGAGAAACTTGTTGTATATTTTTTCTTATCATTTTGAGCTCAACATACGGATATATATAGGGTTGGAAAAGACGTTACAAAACCCGTAATTAATTCCGTAACGTTCGTCATAAATTTTGTAACGTTCGTCATAAATTTTGTAACGTTCTCCATAATTATATAGCCGTTACACATAGTTTTAATTGCTAATTAAAACATGTTTTAATTATAAAATTTTATTACTATTCATGAAAGCAAAATTGTCTTTTCTTAACAAAATATCTAATAGTTTGGGGGGCTTTTTTCTACCTTTTTGCTAAATTAATAAAGAAGTTAGCTTAAATTGCTATTTTTAAAAGCTAGTGTACCACAGCTTTTAAAAAACAGCTTATAAGCTTACTTATATAAGTTAGATTTGACCAAATAAATTACAATTCTACCCAAATAACCCTATAATATTTTTATCATAAAAGTTAAAAGCAACTAAAAACCAACATAACCTATAAGTTTTTAAAAAATAAGCCTTCTCAAACACTCTCAGAACCTATGTCACTATGGTTTAAGTGTCCAAATTAAACGCTTATCCTTAATCAAAGAGAGTAAGCATCCCGATGCCAACTCTGATTTGCCACACAGAATAAAATTTTAAATAACTTTTTTGAAAGAAAGAAGACAGAAACAAAGGTTTTCCTGATTTGACTATCGCTTCAAACTTTCCCTCTCACTTTTATATCCAAATCAAGAAAAAAAAAATTCATGTCATCATGTCGCTCAACTTCATCTACTTCATTTTTATTTTTATATGATAAACAAGAAAATCTAACATGTATATCTGCTTTATTTCTTTCAGATTTGGATCTTCTCGATTATCTACAAAATAGAGGAGAGATCACTACTTTATCATAATCATTAGTTACCTATTTAATGCTTAAATTTTTTTTATTGAATACAAATTTAGAACAAGTACAATTCATTAAAGTGTGGTGAGTATTAAATTTAGAAAGAATCTCAACCATCCACTAGAGGATCAACAATTGTTATAAAAAAATGGTCTCTCCACAAATTTTTTGAAGCGACGAGGGTTCAAATATATTTCTTTGTCGGTTAGATAAATCCGAGATCCGACCAATGGGTGCTAAAAAAGGAAAAAAGAAAAGAGAAAAAAGTCCCTATTTTCTCAGTTTCCCTGAACTTCATATACCAAATCATACTCCCTTTAAAATCACGAGTTCAGGAAAATCTTTTGGTAGACAAAAATACCCCTATAAAGTTTGAACTATCCTACCACTAATCAAATTTGAATTTTTAATACTAATCCATCATTAGCCTAGGAAATTAATAAATTTTTAGTAGATATACATAGTATAAAGATAAGGAAACAAATTTTATTTAGATTATATTGGAATTAAGAAATTTAATTACATTCTCATCCTAATCTATACACTAATATTTACCCACAACTATATTTACCAATTATTGAATACCTCAATTTCAGATAAATAATTCACTCCCACCACCTTTAAAAAGAGTTGTCTCCTTTTATGGAATCAAAAGAGTTTTCTCCACTTCTTTGCGGCGGCTGTTTTTTCTCCTAGGGTTCGAACTTTTGGATGTCACTCCTGCAATGAATGTATGCTTTCCTTTTCATTTTCTTTTTTACTTCTTCTTAGATCTTGATTTGTTTTGGGCGTTCTATTCTTGAAAGATTTGTGATGGGGTTCGTTGGTTTAGGATTTTCTTAGAGTTTATGTTTAGATATTCAATCTAAGATGTGGGTTTATGATTTCTATAAAGCTTTTACAGAAATTTTTTATGTGTATTGATTTGACATTTCTTTTTTATTTTTTTGATTATATGTCATTGTTTAAATTTGAAAGAGACTTTACGCGTTGAGTAGAGTTTTTATTACTATTGTGCTCAAAGCAATAAGAAAAAAAATCAAGAGTTTTGATGAGTTGATGATTAGTGTTCTTTTAGGGTTTTTGAATTACAGATGCTATCGATTTGTTGCAAAAACTATCTTTGGTGCCCAAGACCAGGACCCATGACGCTTCTGAGGCCCGAATTAGTTAAATATGTGGTTAAGATTAATATGGTTTCTTATAAATTTAATTATTTGTTTCTTAGGTTATATCCTTTCCTAAATAATAAAAGTACGCAAGTCAAATTGAGATATTAATTGATGTTTTGTGTTTTAGTTGATTTAGCATGCTCTATTGAATGGTGAGAATAAGAAAAATGAAGTTATCCCGCCAATGGACCGGTCAGCAACACCCTTCTGTGTTATGCATCGCCTTACTTATGGAGGTAAAATATGATGTCTCTTCTCTATTGTATCCTGCAGTTTTTGTGATCATATTATAAATTATTTGTTACAATTATTAGATGTCATCTTTAGCCAACAATAGTTAACTCACATAATTTTTGATTGTGTTAGTTATAATGTTTGGTATATGCTATTTGTGAAATTTGGACGGGTTTTTAGGTTATGATCCAACGAGCGAGTATGAGGATTATATTACCCTAAATTTGATGGACCAGAGATACAACATCCTGTAAGTTCTATTATAAATCATAATTAACTTTTTTCAGTGGTAGTATGCTATTTAGTACTTAGAAATAATGGTATTTGCTGGTATATTGTTTTGAACTATAAGTTTTATTTATTTATTGAATCAGAATTTTTGATTGAGCAGTTTACTATATTTGATTCTAGCCTATTTCATCGACTCATTCCATGGAATTGATGGAACTTTGTCCTAAAACGATAATATTTTGTCTAATGTAAAAATTAGTGAATCTGGAGCTGTAAGACTAAAATTAATGATTGACAATAATTTTCTATGAATATTTATAATATTTTAGGTTATCATTAAGTAATAAGGTGTAGTAATGACACAATGCTTGGTGTTTGTTGTCTTTATGAAATGTAAATAAAAATGTTACCAATTTTGATGTTTGTCAAACCTTTCCCTTTGAAGCCCACTAAAAGAGAAAAATTTTCATTGATGTGGAGATTAGTGAATTTAGGATTTTAGAGCTAAAATGAAAGACTAGTTAGGATTTAATATGAATTGGTTTGTGGAGAGGGGCAGGGATATGTTTTTCTTCTACAATTGATGATTAGGGACAATTTTGTCAATACTAAGATTTGGGGGTATTTTTGCAAGTATGCATGGTTTAAGAGGTATATATATAAATAAGCCTTTATTTTTTAATCTTAACACATACAAAAATTAAATTTATTATGGTTTTCTTTACCCGCAGGATGATATGTGACTACCTACTCTTCAATTGTACATTCTTGCTCGCCTTAGACTTTAGAATCACCATCGCTTCTTTGAGATACTTATATATGAGGGTTTTAGATTGTTGAACGTTGTCTCTTCTGTAACAACTATGTTAAAATGAGCTACAAAGTTATGCATATTGATCCATAAGAACTTTTTGCCTATAACAAAAATCTTTAACTATAGTAATTAAGAATGACAGGAATGTGTTATCTACATATTCATCCAACCAAAAGAAAATAACTTGGGTACTAAGAACATTAAAGTAAATAGTAGAGTTAGACTAATATCGCTCATGTTATGTCATTTCTCATTCTATTTAGAGATTATTATGATTGTTCCACTATCATGCCCTCTTTAAAATTATGAGTTTGGAAAAACTTTTCATGTTCAATATTACTCTTAACTCTTTTGAATATTATATTTTAATCATAATATATCCTAATTATCCAATACAAATTTTAAATATCCTATTGCCCTTGACATTTTTTGGATGTTACATTGTAATCTAATCTTAATTAATAATTATATATTTATTAATAAAATTTGTGGTTTCGCTCCTATTGGCTGTTAGCTAATGTTGATAAGGAAATTCAATTAATCTCAGAAAGTTTCTTTGCCTAGCACATTTGATTATAATCTAATTTGTTGTAGAATTAAAATTCTTACTTTATGCAAAGTCTGAAAAACAAAAATGTGTAGCTATATATATCATGAACTAGGATAGAAATTTGAGACAACTGCAGTAATTTAAAACAGAGATCACTCCTCTCTATATTCTGAACCACAAGATAATTAAATTATTTGGCTGCTGATATTTCTATTGGCTCTTTGCTTCCTCTTCACTTGAGAGAGATTATATTAGATTTTCTTGTAGTGTGATTTGGAATTAGTGATGTGAACCATGAACTACGTGTGTGTAGTATCTTCTTTATATTTTCTTTGCTTTTTGTGTGATTGACATTTGCTTATCAGGAGATTTTTCACAACACATTAAAATCACTAAATTACCAAGCCCATATTTAAAAATGAATCAGTAAAATATTATTTTTATTTATTTGATTCGTATTAGGATTATTCAATCTTGATGTTGTAATTTATGACTTACAGTTCAAACTACACACATTAGTCTATCAATGCCATAATTGTCCTGAACTCAACATATTTTGAAAGCGGAATGGAGACTCTCAAGTCCTAATGATCTTTATATTTAGGAAGAGGTATAGATTTTCGTAGTAGCATCTCTGTTATGATAGGATTTCATTCGCGGTATGTTCCTTCTCATTAAAATCTCATAAGCTAATTTTTTTTCTTAAAACCGTATGCCTTTGTTCATCGGTCCCCTAAATGCCAAAATATGCATGATATGATTTGATGTGATCTATGAAGGACAAAGACAGTTCACAAAGTGTTTCAGATCTTATTACCATATTCTTTTGCTTATGTGATCCTATAAAATATTTTGAGCGTGGAAACATTGACTTAAGCCACTTATTATTTAGTACTAATGTATATGAAATACCTCCTTAAGTACAAATACATATGATACAATCATATCCACATTCAGCCTCATTTCCTCATTTTAAATACATTTATTTTTCACTTGCCTTTTTCAAGTCCTTTTTTCCCTCTCAAGTTCTCCTACCACTGCTTATATAGTTCATTTTTGTAATATATTTATGAAAGCTTGTATTTGCTTTATTTAAATTATATTGTTATCGATGAGTCTTAAACGACACAAAATTCTACATATTGTTATCGATGAGTCTTAACAATAACATTCGACATATTCCAGTGAAATCTTTAAAAGAGGAAATGTAATAACATTGCTAACAGTATTACAAGTAGCAAACTGCAATGTAAAGTTAACTAAAAATTTAATGGGCATATTGCAAGTAAATTCATATGCAAAATTCCTTTGCGAATTGAATGATCACCCATTTTTTAAAGACTTCAAGATACTAATAAATAGAGATGTTGTACTAGATTAATGTGTTTATAACTCAAAAATAGTAGATCACATCGCCACAGTCTGGATTAAAAAAATAATTACAATATTTTATTTGAGAGAGAGATTATTGAGTTGATGATCAATCCCATAAAAAGGTTTGTTTTCTTTTTTTTATTTTAACTTTATTTTTATCAATTTAAATAATCATGATATTCAAATTATCTAGAAGAAAATGAAGGCTACTGCATGACTGTCCTTAGGTTCGATATCAAACATGAAAAGTTTAAAGTTACATCGATCGCTCATACCCCCTGTTATGGTAATTCACCATCTAAAGACAAAAATATCGAGAAGCTATGTCTTCATAGGCACAAAAGAGCTATGCCCAAACTAGCTTAGCGGCCCAAAGCTCAGCCAAGAACAAATCTATCAACCAGCCGAACAAATGAGTCATCTTTACCGACACGATGTGCGGGATCAGTTGACCCCTCATGATCGAGACGACTCCTTAAGAGTCCACCCGCCTCATGATCGAGACGACTCCTCAAATAGTCGACTCGACCATCTACTCGGCAGTCTACTCGGCCAGAAGCTCGCTCGACTGCCTGGTCGACAAATCATAGAGACGATTAAAAAACCGACCCGTCTCTACTGAGGGGATAAGATCCAACTAAGCTTCCTTCAGATACATCAATCGACACTACAGTACTGATCGGTCCTATCAAGATCTCAACTCTGACAAATCCCATGCGTAAACAGCTTACTCTGCTCACAAGTCACTTCCCAGAGATTACTAAGATATTCTCCTGTGCTCGAATGACTTCTCTCCCAGTCGCCAGCCGACATCTGTAAAGCTGAGGATGACTAAGTAGTCGGCCTATCTTCCGTTATGCCTCATTTGTCAAATCCGGGATCTTATGGAGACAATCTCTCCTATGCTCTAATGACTTCCCTTCCCGTCGCCAGCCGATATCTGTAAAGCGGAGGATGACTCAGCAGCCTGTCTGCTCACCCCACAACCGCCCTCCTGTGTGTAGTCAGAGCCAAGGGTCAGCATCTCAGAGGCGATGGACTATAAAAGGAGG
This sequence comes from Asparagus kiusianus, assembly GCA_022839385.1. NCBI lineage: Eukaryota > Viridiplantae > Streptophyta > Magnoliopsida > Asparagales > Asparagaceae > Asparagus > Asparagus kiusianus. The sequence continues at coordinate 95,276 of BQKN01000613.1, forward strand.
GAAGGAAGGTAAGAAAAGGGAGGAGGTTCTTCTTCTTCTTCATTAAAATCTAGGGATCATTTCTCCCTCTTGATCTACTTTTACTAAAAAGAGAACTACTAACTCTAAAAGAGTACCCCCTTACAAGGACATCAATGGTCCCGGACTCTCCCTCAACCTCACTCAAGCTCACCAGCTGACTTGACCATCGGAGGTACCACAGGGGAAACAAGTCCCGCTCTCTTACGGGTTCGTTCTTCTTGTTTATGCAAAAGAATCAGGAATTTCAGTCCAAGGATCGGGCATAAAGTCGGAGGAGGAGCCGGACTCATCTCCCATCTTCTCCCTCTTCGTCGTTAGCGCGAAGATCTGAACTGCATCCATCAGCGGAAAGCTCTCATTGACTGTGTGATCTCAGACATCAACACCCCCCCCCACTTAGGAGAGATTGTTGTATAACTATACATGAGCTAAGAGGGCATGTTTGCATCTGTACCGAAAATTATGTTGAGCGTCTATACCGAAAATTACCGAGAGAGCTTCTCAGGTTCACCACAATTACCCAAAGTTATCAGTATCGCTAATGACAAAATTCTATTCGAGTACCGTAATTACGGGAACTATTCAAGCAGATTATGTAGTCATGACTTTGAGCATGATACTTGCACTCCAATCCAAAATGAAGTTGTTCCATGTCTTTCTTCGTACTCAGAAAGTCTTTACTCAACAAGAAAATTGATAAGAGGCACAAAGACTGCTGTCGAAAACTTTTAACGGACCTCTATTTTTATATGAATTCAGGGATTTGTTGATTCTTTAGTACTGTGGTTTTATTTGTACCGAGCATAGCCGCAGAAACTGTTAAAAATATCTAAAGTAAATTATGGAAAAAAAGAATCTTTTTAGATATGTTTTAGTGCTTATTTGTTGCTATTACTTACAGAAGTTTTCTGTGAAGATTCTATTCTGTTCGGTTTGTTCCTCGAGTATTGTCAGTGATTTTGCTGCTCCTTTTTTCCGTTTACATATATCGGAAAGTATTACATAATGATATGTTCTATGTATTCAAATTCTATGTTAGGAAAGAATATTGTAGTGTCAAATAAATGAAAGAACAACCTTGCTTTTTTCTTAAAAACATGTTAGCTATTTGCCAATTGCAGATTTAGTAGTCTAATTGTAATCTAGATAGTTAGAACAATAATGCCAAAAAGTTGACGATCTAAATCTCGACCTTCCTAGAATTTATCAATGCCAAAATAAGTATATATTTATATACTTATTTTGTGGATGCTTATATCATATAAAATTATATTAGAGTTAGCATTAATATTTAGTTTATGATTTTCAATGAAGTCTATGAATGATTATGAATAAAAGTCATATTCTCTTTTGTGTCATGTAGCCACTTCTAATCAATTGTCTAGGCTCATTGGCTTTAATTACTTCTCTTACTATTATAATGCTGTTTTTTCCAAATATTTTCTAATTTTACAACATTATACTTCCTTAAGTGAAGCTTCCTTTCATGTCAATTTAAATAACATGAATATTCAAATTGGTCTCACATTGTTTTCATATAGCACATTCAAACAAATACTAAAAAACAAATATTAGTTTTTTATGTAGCCCACTCAAACAAATTTCAAAGAAGATAAATAATCACAATATTAAATTTTAGAGACATAAGTGAGCAAAAATAGAAATCGAAGAAAAAATTTTAGTAAGAAAATAAACTAAAAATGAATAATTATGATATTTAATCACGTGCAATGCACGTGCATAACAACTAGTTAGCCTAAAAGCCTTAGTAGATAAGCTTGAATCATGAGATCGCTTCTTGTATTTTTCAGTCTGTGAACAAGTTGCAGATTAGGATCCAAATTTAACTAGTCTTCGTCTTATCTATCTAGGATTATGTCCTTCATATTAAACAAACTCATCAAGGCTCAAGTCCCTAAACTTCATTCTAATCCCCAAACTCAAGTTCTACCTTTATGGCCTGTTTCAGAGATAAGGAAAGGAAAGGAAGCGTAAACTTTTCCTTCCTATCCCTTCTCTTCTCCTCCTTTACTTTTTAATTTAGGGGTAAGATTTTAGTATAAAATTTCTCTAATTAACTTACTTCCAATGTTAAATCTAAATTTCTTTTCCCCTTCTCTACTCTACCCCCATCAAGACACACCATTAAATTCACAGCCATCTTCAAGTTGCCTCCTGTCCAAAGACACGTACGGACTCGTGTCAACTACCATCACACGTGTCATCCCACACTAGCTCCTCATCTCGGTACCTTACGCGTTCACCTCTTACGTGTCATCTCCTCCCTCTCCTCTTCCTCTCTATAAGTGGCTTGTTGCGTGTTCAAAGATTTGTTACATTCACAAGATGTTATAACCTACAACAAGCTAGCTAGCGGAGGAAAACCATGGCATCTCAACAAGAACGCGCAGAGCTCGACGCGAGGGCAAGGCAAGGGGAGACTGTGGTCCCCGGTGGGACCGGCGGAAAGAGCCTCGAGGCACAGGAGCATCTTGCTGAAGGTTTAGTTTACCGTCAAGATTATAGTTGCAAAATTGTTTGTTTCGTTGTACTGATTGTGTCCTTATTTTATGAAAGGGAGAAGCCGAGGAGGGCAGACGAGGAGAGAGCAGCTTGGGACTGAAGGATATCAGCAGATGGGCCGCAAGGGTGGTCTGAGCACGGGTGATGAGTCCGGCGGCGAGAGAGGGGCGAGAGAGGGGATCGATATCGACGAGTCCAAGTATCGAAATTGAAGTGGTCCGTTGATGCATGGTTAGGGATGGAAAATGCAACTAGTATGAATAGTATGTATAGTTGTTGAGTGTTGCGGTTGAACTTGTGTCGTAGCGTACGTAGCAGAATGGTACGTATGATGGGTGGCTTTTGGGTTCGTAGATTAGATCATGTGTGCAAGCTTCTGATGTTATTTGAAATGGACCGTTTCAAATAGTTAGGGCGGTATCATTTTGTTGGTCTGACGTGCATTGATCTTTTAGTTTGAGACTCTTGGGTTGGTAATTGGAGTTAAAAAAAATTAAAATTAAAAATGCAATACTTTTTAAGAAGTTCCTCAAATATATATTTTGGCTTTTGAAAGTTCAAAATTGCGAATAAATAAATAAATAAAATAGTACATGATGAGTAGAATTTCATCACTAATTGACAAGCAGAAGTTCAAATTATTTCGTAAATCATCAACAATTTTGAACTAGATGGCCCTTCTTCTCTTGCCTTCCACCATTTCGAAATTGTATTTTCCATCTTAATAATGGAAAGAAAGAGAATAGATAGAAACCAGCAGAAAACATCGATGTAAATCTAACTCTCCAAATTTGACTTCTATGAAAACACGGCATACCCTAATTTAGTACATTGGATTTGTATCTTTTCCACGCTTAAAAAGTAGTGCACGCTTAAAAAGTAGTGGGGATACTACTATGACACTCATTTTAAATATGACACTCATCATACCTATTATGAATTGCACTTATTATAATTTACACTCGAAATGCACTTATTATAATTTACACTCGAAAACAAATGATAACTTTAAGCAGAGGTCTCACGGTTACTTATTGATAGTTCAAGCAGATGTCTCTCTGTTACCTATTGATAGTAGAGATGCTCCAAAACAAATCAAAAACAAATCGTAATTTTCATGTTGGGTGCGGTCGAAGCCACTTGTTGTGTGCCAAGGAACCAAACCAAACACCGAGAGAGAAGGCAACTCAAATCAAACAATAATAACATAATCCCAAACACAAAGTTTAACGTGGTTCGGCAAATTGCCTACGTTCACGGGGTAAGGAGATGAGTTGCACTATAGAGAAAGAGTACAAAATAGAGTTACAAGATCACTCAAACTAACATCTCAAACAAATCTCTCCAAACTCATAAATTAAACCCTCAAACAATTGCTCAGAAAAACTCTCCTTCTTCTGTGCTCAAAACCTCCTTCAAGCTACCCCAAATTTCAATTCTGGCAATTGGAACGATAGAAAATCCTAAACAAATCGTGTTCCTATTTATATAAAACAGGAAACCCAAACAGAACAGGCAGGGCCGGCCCTGACCCTAAGCGGGTCAGGCGGCCGTCTAGGGCCCCCAAAAGCCTAGGGCCCCCTATCATTAAGATTATGCTTAAGCCTATTAGTAAAAGTTTCCTGAGCATATGCAAATTTGAGGATAAGGCTTTCATAGGCTGCTGGTCTCTTTTCTTTTCATAAGTCTTTGATGGCCATGAAAATAGATATGAAAATAGATAGAGGTTGACAGAGAGGACAACTGTTACGTTAGTCATTTCATATTATAGTACTAGCTCTGTACTAGCATTCACAGTTCAAACCCATGCAATCAGAGGATATGGTTGAGACTAAAGAAATTACAGTTAGAATGAAAGTTGAACCCATTTTTTGTGAACATCGCATCATTCGTAGAAAGAAACATTTTGATGAAATTAAAATGCTAGTAAAGAGATGGCAATGACAGCTGAAGAATCCTTTAGAGTCAATTACTTCATATATATATCGTGGATCAAGCTCTTTCTTCACTCAAGAGTAGATTTGAACAGTTTCAACAGTATGATGAATCTTTTGGTTTATTGTTTAATTTGGAGAGGTTGAAGTCTGCATATAATGATAGTTTGAAGTGTTCATGTCTTAACCTTGAAGATCTCCTAAAGCATGACAAAAAATTTGATATTAATGGGACATAATTATTTTCAGAACTCTAAATCTTAAGAGAAGCATTACCAAGAGGAACAAAAAAAGCAATTGAAATATTGAATTTTATGGAAAGGCTAAATTGTTGTTTTCCAAATGCTTAGACTGCTTATAGAGTATTATTGACAATACCAATTACAATTGCATCGGTCGAGAGAAGCTTTTCAAAGTTGAAGCTCATCAAATCTTATCTACGGTCAACAATGTCACAAGAGAGATTGAATGGATTGGCTAGATATCTATCGAAAAAAATTTATTAGAGAAGCTTGATTGGAATATTTTAATTGATAATTTTGCAGCTCAAAATGCAAGGTGATCCTATTTAATGTAGTATGAATTGTGTTATTTATAAAGCATCAAGAAGTTTTTTGATTTTAATATTAATACGATTATGTGCTTATTGTCTCATTTTAATAAAAAATATTTTGCTATCTTATAAAAAATTTTGTGTATGAAATATTGTATATAGAGGCCCCTCATTTGAAAGCTTGATTAGGGCCCCATGAAAAATTAAGAATATCAGGGCCGGCCCTGAGAACAGGAAACCAAGCTCAGGCCCAAAACCGCATCGTGATCGACCGTCGTGTCAGTCGCGGACGACTGGCTAGAAAGACAGAAACACAAAATACACTACAGGGTCTCGCGGTCGACCGCAGCGCCACTCGCGGTAGATCGCAAAAAGTCCAGAGACTTTTTCAGGCTACATGCACGTTTGCGGTCGACAGCACATGTTGTCGCGATCGATCGGCCCGAACTCAAATCTGCCCTTCGTTGTTTCCTGAACTTCGCTGTTTCCTCTTCAATTCTCCACCTCGGTGAAGTTTTTCCCAAAACTGAGCTGACACCAACCAAATCAAATATCTCACTTGTTGCGTCCAGTGAAACAAAATCACGACAACGGACTCCATCCACAACAAGTCAAGATCCAAATGAGAATGTGAACAAACTCCAAAAATATCGGTATCAATCCAGCAAATCGGCTGCATCAAAATTGACTGCCTATGTATCCTATTGCCAAAGGAATCAAGTCTTCACGTAGTTCCCCCAACTAACCTTCAAAGACCCTCAATCAAATAGAAAAGTTCTCAACTATTCACCAACAAATATGCGGCTGATAGCTCTTCAAATGGCCCCAAAGTGAAACAAATCAAACATCTCCACCTGAGGTGAACAAATGGCTGTATCCAAATTATATCCACCAGCTGCATTCGAATCAACCAACTCATCATTTGCACCCAAATCCAAATGATCTCCTAACTGTGTCACCTCAGCTGGAATCTCAAACGATGCAGTATGATCTAAAGTATGTGAGTAATCTCCACCCAGTGTAGAGTAGCATCACTCTCCACCCGTTGCGATACATCTAAAGTCTATCCAAAACTCTCCACCTGCTGAGAGTCAATTAGCTCCCTCGTCGAAGCCTTAACCGAAGTGACACTAACAGACCAAACATCCAATGAAGTTTTACCTCCAATCGCAGCAGTTGACAATCTATGACCAAGATGACCAAAATATGTCGAAGCCTCAATACCAGAATCAATGCTCGACATCAAACGTCGGTCCTTCTCCAGCAAGGAACAGCTCACCAAATCTGTCATCTCATCTCGTTGTCCTAAGATTTTCTTTCCACCGAAGTGTCTCAAAATGCCGTGAGCTAGGCTCAAATGCAAAAACGGGCCCCTCTTGTACCTCCCACCAAAATAAGAATGAAGTACCTTCACCTTTCTGTCAATCTCACACTTCTTCAATCTATTGGAGACTACTAGGACTTTATCAAATCAGGATTTGGTTGCAAACCAAGCATGCCTAGAACAGCTACCAATAAAGAAAACCAAACATCTATTAACTCCCAATGATACCTCCTTGGAAAGCCCCCAAATGCCCACGTGAACTTCATCGAAAAGACCCTTCGTGTGATGAATAGAGGTGTCAAACTTCACCTCGGTCTTCTTACTCACATCAAAATATTCACTGAACTTCAAACTGCAGGTCGATGCACCCATCTCCAAATCAATACTGGAATGATCAAGCCTCAAATATCGCAGTCTAGTCGAATCAATAGAAGTCGTCAGCTCTCCACCTGTCACCGTATTCCTAATCAAATAGTACAGGTTATTCTTCCTAACGCCCTTCATCAAAATACGAGAGTCTTCCACGATCTCGAGAATCATGTCCTCGATACGAACTCTAAAACCCTCTCCAACCAAAGCTCCAATCAAGATCAAGTCTTCCTTAAAAAAGGAACATATCTCACACCATGTAACTCTCTAACTGTCTCGTCATACATCTTAATGCGAATTCTTTCAATCCCAAGAATCTGACATGCACAATTATCACCCATGTATACCACACCACTCTCCAGCTTCTCAAAACTGGCGAACCATTCCCTTCTAGGGTACACATGATAGGTCATACCATTATCCAACATCCACTCATATTCCTCCGAATAGCTACCTGTAGGATTGATAGAAAGCGAATAAATAGAAGTATCAGAAATATTACCATCCGATATAGCGATGTTTGCTTCTGATGATGGTTGCTTCCCTTTTCCCTTCTGCTTATTCTTCATCCATTCATCGAGCTTTGGATAATCTTTCTTCCAATGATCAGTCTCCTTACACCAAGCACATTGATCTTTTCTAACTGTAGGATGTCCTACTCTAGACTGTGACTTTCAATTCTTTCGGTTTGGATTCTTCCCTCTTGTGACCAACGCCTCCGTTACTGTCTCAATTGAAGTCCCATTATCTTTCTTTCAAAGCTGATAATTTACAAGTACAACGGTGACCTCACTATATGAAAGAGATATCTTCCCATTAATAAGAGTAAGGACGAAGGTCTCATATTCCTCGTCAGGCAATAAACTCAACAACAACGCCTTATCCTCATCTTCTATCATAACATCCACATTCGCCAAATCCGTAAGAAGCTTTGTGTAGTGGTTCATGTGATCACCAATGGAGGTTCCCTTATTTAATTGGAAACGGTGAAGCCTCCTCTTCAAATGCAAGCGATTTTCCACACTCTTGGTCATATACTTGCTCTCAAGGGTCTCCCAAATCTTCTTAGCCAAAGTCTCATTCATCACATCATACTTTAAATCTTGAGTCAAACAAGACCTAATCACACCACACATCGTTCTGTTCATCTTCTTCCAAACCTTCTCATCAATATCATCTGACTTGCCATCCAATTCTAAAGTATCTTCCAAATTTTGCGCGTTCAGCGCATCCAAAACCTCACATCTCCGTAATCCAAAATTGTTCGTGCTATTAAACTTCTTCACATCTATCTTCGTAGAGTGTATATTCAAATTTTGAATGGTCTTCACGTCAGAAGCACCACCCTCAACACCCGAAGTACCTTCTTTTCCAGTCATCTTCCTCAACACACCAATAACCAATGCGAAACAAACTGAAGAATAGATCCAAAATTAAGAAAAGATATAATTTTACCAAAAAGATCCCATCTTTATCTCCAAATGAAGCACTGGCCGAACTTTCAAAATGATCTACGCCTCTAAATAGCCCAAGCGTAGCCCGAGCTCTGATACCACTTGTTGTGCGTGGTGGAAGCCACTTGTTGTGTGCGAGGAACCAAACCAAACACCGAGAGAGAAGGCAACTCAAATCAAACAATAATGACACAAACTCAAATACAAAGTTTAATGTGGTTCAGCAAATTGCCTACGTCCACGAGGCAAGAAGGGGATGAGTTTCACTATAGAGAAAGAGAGTACAAAATAGAGATTACAAGATCACTCAAACTAACCTCTCAAACAAATCTCTCCAAACTCACAAATTAAACCCTCAAATAATTGCTCAGAAAACTCTCCTTTTTCTGTGCTCAAAACCCCCTTCAAGCTACCCCAAAATCCAATTCTGGCAATTGGAACGATAGAAAACCCTAAATAAATCGTGTTCCTATTTATATAAAACAGGAAACCCAAACAGAACAGGAAACCAAGCCCAGACCCAAAACCGCATCGCGGTCGACCGTCGTGCCAGTCGCGGTCGACCGGCCAGAAAGACAGAAACACAAAATGCATTACAGGGTCTTGCAGTCTACCGCCGCGCCACTCGCGATCGACCGCAAAAAGTCCAGAGACTTTTCCAGGCTACGTGAACGTTCGCGGTTGACCGCACATGTTGCCACGGTCGACCGGCCCGAACTCAAATCTGCCCTTCGCTGTTTCCTGAACTTCGCTTTTTTCCTCTTCATTTCCCATAGTCACCATCTCATATTCTCTTCAAAATCCTCTTCTTACAATCTTTTGAAGAGACAATGACCATAAACTAGTTACGCTCTCTGCAAACCTTAGATTATAAGAATAGTGGCTCTCTCTCTCTCTCCTTGATTTTACCTATTAAATAGAAAGTTATATATAGAAAAACCAAAACATTATCCCTAGCCTACCTTCTCTAATTCGAATAGGATACAAACTCATCCTTATGACGAGACTCCGCCTCCTAATCATGATATATCTTTAATTATATCCAATTACACAATCTCAACAACATTAGATTAATCATTCTCTTAATAAAAATGCACCCAAGCTAACTCTCCTCATTAATTGACATATTAATACACTAAAACTGCCAGAGAAAGATAAAAATACGAAAATGTAAAGAGTGTCCTACTAAAAATATATATTTGGTAACTTGACCGAATAAAGCTCCCATATGCGGATAATCATTTTAACTTCATATCTTCTCCAATTAAGTGGCAATCGGAGAAGATCTAATTCTCTCAATCCTTATCGTCTATATAATTTTTAATGGTTGAGTTTACTTCACGTAAGATTTCTACTGTTATCTTGAATATCTTTATGGTCTTGAAAGCACTATAGTCAAAATCCTATGTATAAAATTGGAAAGCTCACGCGACATTGCTCTCATCCGTTGAAATTAAGATAGCGATAGTGACTAAAATAATTGGACCATCTCCAATAACCAGATGTGAATCTGATCACAACACACTAGTTAGATAGGCGTGAAAACCTAACAATAACATATATTGATATTAAAAGAGCAAATTTATTCTTGAGCAATAAACAAGAACCATAAACTTTACATATATTAACAGTTTATGTTAAATTTCTTCTTTGATAGAGACTCCTTTTTCTATTTTGGTCTGATTAGTTACCAAGCAGTAAACAGAATAGAACAATGTGATCAGAAGTTGGCTCCTCTTATAGGACAAATTTTGAAAAGCAACCCATTTTCAAAAATAATTGTAAAAAACGACCTTTTTGAAACTTATTTGCCAAATATAACCCAGTTTCAGCCAACTATAATTGTAAAAAACGACCTCTTTGAAACTTATTTGCCAAAAACAACCCAGTTTCAGCCAGTTGGCTAAAATTGGATCGTGTTTAGCGAAAAAAATACCAAACTTCACGGGACTTCAAGTCCCGTGAAGTTTGGTATGTTTTTCACCAAAATCGACCCAGTTTCAACCCATTGACTAAAACTATGTCGCTTTTGGCAAATAAATTTCAACTAGATTGCTTTTTATGAATAAGTTTGGAAATGGGTTGGTTTTCAAAATTTATCCTCCTCTTATATTCTCTTGAGTGAATGATTTTCTTCTTCTAAACTCACAGTTATTATTTGACGTGGTCGTCACCGAGACTAGATGTTCACCCATTTCGCAGTTTGGCATAACGCATAAAGTTTTATTCTTTAGCCATGGGCCCAGTTATCTTCATTCCAAATGGTCAACGGTCGTTAGAAAGATGACCGTACGAGATTTCTAAAGGAACGATGATAAGAAGCTCTAAATTCATGGCATGCCATCACGTGGCGAGCATATGATCATCCTCCTTCTCATTTGCTCGTTCAATAAGTTTCTGTAAACCTACACATATTTCTGAAGGTGGACTCGTGTCCTGCACATAACCCGACGTCACCCGTGTCAACAAACTGAACTCTCACACGCTCACTTCCTTACGCGTCTCCCCCTTGCGTGGCTCCGCTCCACCGCCCTCCACCCCTTTTTAAGATATCGATCTCTAGCTAACTACACTCAGCAGTTGCAAACAAGCAACAAATTAGAACAGCATAACACCAAGTAAAGAGTTGCAAGTTTGAGTTTTTACGCAACAAACAACAATGTCTTCAGCGCAGGAGAGGAGAGAGCTCGATGAGAAGGCCAGGCATGGGGAGACTGTAATCCCCAGCGGGACTGGCGGGAAGAGCCTTGAAGCTCAAGAACATCTCGCCGAAGGTAACTTGTGATACTTTTTCTTTTTTCAGGGTTAATTGATGATGTATCTCTATAGATTTAGGGAAATGTAACTAGTCTGTTATCAGTATTACTCTTGTTAGAGTATGTAATTATAATGTTCAATGCTCACTATATCTTCGGAGTTGCGTGTAGTGGAATATCATAGGAAATCCCTGTTCAGATTCTACTGGCCACAAACTTATAGTATATATAGATTAATAATATAAAAAAAAACCCTGCTGCTGAGTTTAGATTTTGACCCATAAAAACTGATGTATTAAAATGGTAGCCCGTAGTACTTTCCCTTCGAAGCTTTCGTGCCATAACTACGGAAGGGCCCTTTAACAAGTTCAATATAGTTTCTCTTTTTGTTTAGTTCTTTCCTTTTCTTGAAATCTCCAGTTGAATATACTATGATTGAATTGGATTGGATTAGGACGGAGCCGTGGAGGACAGACGAGGAGGGAGCAGATAGGGACTGAAGGATACCAGGAAATGGGACACAAAGGCGGGCAGACCAGGAAAGAGCAGCTGGGAACTGAAGGGTACCAGGAGATGGGCCGCAAAGGCGGGCTGAGCACCATGGAAGAGTCCGGAGGCGAGCGAGCTGCTCGTGAGGGAATCGACATCGACGAGTCCAAGTTCCGCACTTGAACCTAATGCATCTTCCAAAACGCGTGCAAATAGTAGTAGAATGGAGCGTGTGCTAGCACTGTAATAATAATAATGTGTGCATGGTAAGTAGTTTGGTTTTGTTGAGCTTTGTTTGTGTTAGAGTCGAGAATTGCTGTTGGTGTTTTGTTTGTTTCTGAGTTGTGGGTTTATTCTGTTGCTATGCTTTCTAATATCAAGTAACTGGTCTTTGTTGGATTTCTATGTGTACTTTTGTCACTCCAAAATGTATCTGCACACAGTATTCAGTTGCAATCAGAATGCAAACATGAAGCAGAGGCGAAAACTAATGCGAAAAGCTTTAGTGCCAGTTTATTCTCAGATTCCTATAGAATTACAAACACAACTGAAATCTAAAAAAAGAAAAATGCTAAGGGGTAAAAAGCCACCGTAATGTGATGTGCATCTTCGACATTGGCTATCAGCTGTCAATTTTAATGGCTCCAGCATTCCTAGTGTAATATATAGCCAAATGCAAACTCTTTTGGAGTGCCGGGGTTCAATGACTAGTTGCCAATGCTGTCACCAAGAGTCCAAGAACAAGGAAAGGTTGGGCGCTGGCCTGCTCAGTTACATGATTTGAGGGATTATCAAAACTTGTTTGTTTGAAATAACAATCGAAGCAAGAATGTGAATAACTTTTGTAAACAAACATACCTGATATTTGACGTCATACTTCACTGGATCTTTCAAGAAGTACTTAAACTACAACAAAAAAAGCATCAATGAAAGAAAATGAGTGCTAGGCAGTGCAAACATATGCAATTTGTAAAAGAGTAGAATAGTAAGAACATGAAAAACTTTTTCAAGAAGACAAATACACACACATATACATACGTGGTTCGGCTAACACAGGGCTAACACAGATATACATACGTGGTTCGGCTTGTAACCTATGTCCATGGGTGAAGAAAGAGAATAGCTTTACTGAATTGTAAGGAATATAATATGAAGATCTCTCAATCCCAAATCAGCCCAAGAAACACCAAAACAATCTCTCAATCCCAAGTCACCCCTAGAAAACACCAAAACAATCTCTCTAAAAGAGACAATATACAGAGAACAGCTTTAAAAGAGAACTGTCTATTCTTTGTTTTCAGATTGAAGCATACTGCAGCGAAGGGCTTCATAGCATTTATATAAAGGCTAAAAGGCTTAATTAGATCAAGCTGTTGCTACCAACAAAGCTAGCACGTGTTGGATGTTGCGCGCAGTGGAAATTTCGGCAGCACTTCGGCAGCACAACAAGAGAGTCAGGTCGCAATAAGAATTCTTGTTTCTCAAAGGGAACAAGAATCTGAAGCCTAATATCTCATCAAAGTGGGATATTAGCTCTTCCTCTCGTCTGCTCTAGGACTGCGCATCGAGGGATCCTAAAAGCTATTACAAATCATACAAATAGCGAGACAACCAATTTTACGTGGTTCGGCAAATTGCCTACGTCCACGGGGCAAGGAGGGGGGAGATCTACTAATAGAGGGAGAGAATACAAATAGGGTTTACACAAGAATCTCACAAATAAAACCCTCACACAAACTCTCAAATCCCTCACACAAAACTCTCTCAAAAGGGAGGCACAAAACCCTAAACAGAAAAACCTCCGCTTTTACCCACCTTCACAAATTCTCCTGCTGCAATTTCCAGCCGCAGCCACAAAATCGCAGCCGCCAAAACAAATCCTTGCCCAAAAAAAAACCTCGGAACTGAGATATATATAGACAGCGATTAACAAAAGCGGGTGGGCATTGGGTCCGCGTTCATTTGGTGATCTCTTCACGCGCGGTTTGATGGCAACGTGGGCCCCAATTAACGTGTTCACGAACACGTTCAAAAATGAACGCGGACGAACGTACGCGGGTGGTGGGTCCTCCCACGTGTTCACAATTCTCCACCACGGTGAAGTTTTCTCAAAACTGAGCCGACACCAAAGCAACCAAATGTCCCACTTGTTGTGTCCAGTACGAACTCAATCCACAACAAGTCGAGAACCCGAACGAGAGTCCAAACAATCTCACCCCCATCAAAATCGACTAATCCAAACAGGCTGCATCATAAAGACTGCATATGTATCCTCTTGCCCAAGGAATCAAGCCGAACGTAGTTCACCCAAATGGCCGTCAACGGCCTCAACAATCACGAATATGCAACAAGTTTCGACAATGATCAAACTTGTTGCTCGGAACCACCTTAGTGAGCATATCCGCCAGATTATCCTTCATGTGGACTTTCATAATTTTCACATCGCCATCTTCAAGAACATCCCGAACGAAGTGATACCGAATGTCAATGTGCTTCGCTCTCGCATGGAAAACCTGATTCTTCGCCAAATAGATAGCACTCATGCTATCACAATAAATAGTGACGTACCTCTACGATATACCAAGTTCCTCCAAAAGTCCTCGAAGCCAAATAGCCTCCTTCACAGCCTCCGTAACTGCCATATACTCTGCCTCTGTCGTAGACAAAGCCACCGTCGACTGTAAGGTGCATCTCCAACACACCGATGCACGGGTCAAAGTAAACACATACCCCGTAGTAGACCGGCTAAACACATACCCCGTAGTAGACCGGCGCTTATCTAAATCCCCGACATAATCCGAATCAACATAGCCAATGCACAACTGCCCACCTGTAGTGTCCCGCTCATAAACCAAACTAATATTGAGCGTACCTCGAATGTACCTCAAAATCCATCTCATGACGTCCCAATGACCCACTCCTGGATCGTGCATGTATCTCGAAACCATGCTCACCGCCTGTGATAAATCCGGCCTCGTACATACCATCGCGTACATCAAGCTCCCAACTGCGCTCATATATAGAGTATTCGACATCAACTCACGATCTTCAACTGACTTTGGTGAAAGACCAGCTGAAAGCTTCAAATGAGCTCCCAAAGGTACACTAACTGGCTTCGTATCCATGCTAACATGGAATCGCTGTAGAACCTTCTTCAAATAAGCCACTTGTGTCAAACAAATTTTGTCATTCTTCTTGTCTCTGCCGATCTCCATCCCTAGAATGCGCTTCGCCTCACCCAAGTCCTTCATCTCAAACTCATTTGAAAGCTGAACTTTCAACTCATCTATAGCCGACCTGGAAGTAGAGGCAACTAACATGTCATCGACATAGAACAACAAATAAATGTACGCACCTCCTTTTAACTTGCGAAAATATACGCAATGATCAAACTGGCTCCGAGTGTACGAATGACCAATCATAAAACCATCGAATCGCCTATACCACTGTCGAGGAGACTGTTTCAAACCGTATAGCGATTTCTTCAATCTGCAAACTAATTTTTCCTTCCCTGCAGCTCGGAATCCCAATGGCTGAGTCATATATATTTCTTCATCAAGATCACCATGAAGAAATGTCGTCTTCACATCCAACTGATCTAACTCCAATCCATACTATGCCACTAAAGCTAGCAGAATCCGAATCGAAGAGTGCTTCACCATCGGAGAGAAAACCTCATTATAGTCAATACCTTCCTCCTGTGCATAGCCCTTCGCAACCAACCTAGCTTTGAACCTCAATGGAGTGCCTTCAATGCCCTCCTTCTTCGTGTATACCCACTTGCAACTAATTGCGTTCCGTCCCTTTGGAAGCTCAACGAGCTCCCATGTATCGTTCTTATGAAGAGATTCTATCTCTTCCCGCATAGCCACCTGCCACGAATCAGCCTCCGAATTCTGCTCGGCCTCTCTGAATGTAGTAGGCACCAACTTATCGATACTCTCCACCAGAAGTGCATACGCAACTGTGTCGGCATACCGTGCTGGCATCTGTATGTTTCTCCTGTCTCCGAACCGCAATAGAATCCTGAACCTGAACCGTCGGTTCCTGATCCTGCACATTTGTACTCGTATCCTCCATGTCACCGTCGTGCTCGCCTAGCGTCACCTCAGTCGGCACCTGCATGGATACTGTACCATCTGGACAATGTGGAACTGCATCGATCTCCACCACCTGCGTTATCTCCTCCGTCGGGTCGCTCTCCACCTGATGAGAGCTGGGAAGCTTCAAGATAGAAGCCTCATCAAACGTGACGTCCCTACTCAGCACAATCTTCTTATCAACTAGATCCCAAAGCTTGTATCCCTTGACACCACGCTTGAATCCTACAAATATGACCTTCCTAGCTCGAGGTTCCAATTTATCAGTTCTAACATGATAATATGCAGGGTACCCAAATACCTTGAGCTGGTCATAGTCATGTGCTGGCTTTCCCGACCACATCTCCATAGGGGTTTTCCCCTCAATCGCAGATGAAGGCAGCCTATTAATGAGGTGGCTCGCATATGTAAGTGCCTCAGCCCAAAAGATCTTCTCCAAACCACTCTGCGATAATAAACATCGGATCTTCTCCAGTAAAGACCGATTCAATCTCTCTGCCACCCTGTTTTGCTGCGGTGTATGACTAACCGTGAAGTGTCTCTCTATGCCCTCGTCTCGACATAGCTGCTGAAAGGGGTCAGAAGTATACTCACCACCGTTGTCGGATCGCAACGTCTTGATCTTTCTCCCCGTCTGCAGTTCCAATCTCTTCTTCCACTCCACAAATAAATCTAGGACTTCACTCTTCTTCGTCATGGTGTACACCCAACGCCTAGAATAGTCATCTATAAAAGTGACGAACCAATGTCTACCACCAAATGATACAGTCTTGATGGGACCCCAAACGTCTGTGTGCACGTAATCCAGGATGCCCCTCGTTTGATGAATGGCAGTCCCGAACTTCACCTTCGTCTTCTTGCCAAGAACACAGTGCTCACAGAACTCAATCTTCCCACTCTTGGCTCCTTTCAATAGCCCCTGCTTGCACAATGCCTGCAGTGATTTTTTACCTGTGTGCCCTGACCTATAGTGCCAAAGTCTGCTTATGTCCGCTTCTGAAATAGCCGAAGCAACCTGGCCAATTTCGGTACTTCCCTTCAGATAATATAAATTTCGATTGCGGACTCCCCTCATCACCACCAATGATCCCTTAGTAACCTTCGCTACAGCGTTTTCGAAAGTCACCTTGAATCCCTTCGCCTCCAAAGCTCCAACCGAGACAAGATTTTTCTTCAATTGGGGAACAAATCTCACCTCCTTCAATTCACGTACTCCATCGTGCATTCTAATCCGAACGGTACCTATCCCACAAACGCCACAGGATTGATCATTTTCCATGACAACAACGCCCCCGTCGACTTTCTCAAAAGATGCAAACCAGTCTCGCCTAGGGGTCACATGAAAAGTAACGCCGGAATCAAGCATCCAATCTGATGCATCCACATGGTTCACCTCCGGA
Organism: Asparagus kiusianus; assembly: GCA_022839385.1. Taxonomy (NCBI): domain Eukaryota; kingdom Viridiplantae; phylum Streptophyta; class Magnoliopsida; order Asparagales; family Asparagaceae; genus Asparagus; species Asparagus kiusianus. The sequence goes on from BQKN01000613.1 coordinate 112,199, forward strand.
GTAATCAATAGAGAAAAGCACGAATCATCGGAATCATCGCCTTTCGTAACGTTCACCTCATTGGCCTTCGGGCCCTTTTTCTTGCCATTCTCTTTCTCCTTGAGCTTCGAGCAGTCTCTCTTCCAATGTTCATGCTCCTTACAGAATACACATTGATTCTTTGCTAATTGGTGATGACCTCTAGACTTTGACCTTCCTCTATTACCACCTTTCGGATATGGGCTTCTGCCTCTCGTCGACAAGGCCTCTCCTGAAGTACTAGCGCGGGAAGTCTCCTTATCCTTCCTCCTCAAATCGTAATTTGTCAAAGCGTTAGTCACTTCACTATAGCTGATAGAAGATCTCCCGTTTAACAAAGTGAGCACGAAGGTATCATACTCCTCATCCGGTAAGGAGCCCAACAAAATAATCGTCTTGTACTCATCCGATATCTTCTCACCAACATTCGCCAAGTCCGACAGTAACTTAGTGTAGTTGTTCACATGAGCCGCTAGCGAGGTGCCTCTGGACATCTGAAATCTGAAGAGTCTTCGCAGCAAGTGCAACCTATTCTCAACACTCTTTGTGAGATACTTGTTGTTGAGAATTTTCCACATCTTCATTGCAGACGTCACCCCAATCACATCATATTTCAGCTCCTGTTCCAAACAGGACCTGATCACCCCACAAGCGTTCCTATTCATCTTATCCCATATCACCTCATCATATTTAGGTGGCCTCTCGTGGACCATGATGGTCTCTTCCAAATTCTGAGCATTGAGCGCATCCTGTACGTCGCTCATCCACAAACCAAAGTTGATTTTACCGTCATACTTCACCACACTAATTTTGGTGTTCTGAAAACCAACTTGAACCGTACTCGCCATTGACTTGCTGCTTTCACCTTCTTCTCCCATTGCGAACTAACTCCAAATTGTAGAGAAAGAACAAATTTGATAGAAATTAGGAACCACCCAACTGAACCCTAGATCGGATTCCAAATAGATCTCCTATCCACACGAGGAAAGCAAAATCTCCAACGGCAACTCCTAATGCTATCTCCACTGAAGCCGAGAACTCCAAGAAAAGCTTCACACAAGAATCTTCCTCCACCAAAAAACCCTAGATCTGAAATCTGGGCTCTGATACCACTTGTTGCACGCAGCGAAAATTTCGGCAACACTTCGACAGCACAACAAGAGAGTCAGGTCGCAATAAGAATTCTTGTTTCTCAAAGGGAACAAGAATCTGAAGCCTAATATCTCATCAAAGTGTGATATTAGCTCTTCCTCTCGTCTGCTCTAGGACTGCGCGTCGAGGGATCCTAAAAGCTATTACAAATCACACAAATAGCGAGACAACCAATTTTACGTAGTTCGGCAAATTGCCTACGTCCACGGGGCAAGGAGGGGGGAGATCTACTAATAGAGGAAGAGAATACAAATAGGGTTTATACAAGAATCTCACAAATAAAACCCTCATACAAACTCTCAAATCCCTCACATAAAACTCTCTCAAAAGGGAGGCACAAAACCCTAAACAGAAAAACCTCTGCTTTTACCCGCCTTCACAAATTCTCCTGCTGCAATTTCCAGCCGCAGCCACAAAATCGCAGCCGCCAAAACAAATCCTCGCCCAAAAAAAAAACCTCGGAACTGAGATATATATATAGACAGCGATTAACAAAAGCGGGTGGGCCTTGGGTCCGCGTTCATTTGGTGATCTCTTCACACGCGGTTTGATGGCAACGTGGGCCCCAATTAACGTGTTCACGAACACGTTCAGAAATGAACGCGGACGAACGTACGCGGGTGGTGGGTCCTCCCACGTGTTTACATTGGATACCCAAACCCAATGGAATTCCTAATATATAATCCTTCTCATTTCAAAGTTGAATTCAAGTTTCAATAGGAATTATTCAAATTGAATATCCAAGATGATATTATCCAACGACCACTCAAAAAACCCAGTCCACGAAGATACTATGCTGCAATATTTTCTCGGCCAAATTGTGTGTGTGAGAGAGAGAGAGACTACAATAGGAGAAAAAAATTCAACAAAATTAATGGCTTACTTGGAAAAAGATTTGGGGGAGGATCAAACCAAGTAGGGCTAAAGCATAATAAGGCTTTCCCGCACCCAAAAGATATCCTGCATTGTGAATACAACCAACATCAGGCTACATACAACACCAAAGTAGAACATGACTGTTGATGAACAGGTATCAACAACGAAGAGGCATACTTCATACCAAAAAGGTAATCCGACGCTAGTACAACCAATTCTCTTCTTAATTAAGGGGCTATCGAAATAAAATGGCAACAAAAAAACAAAAACGAAAAACAAAACAAAAAAAACTTCTGCACAAAAGTAATGTTTATGAGACAGAGAACCAGCAGAGAGAACACAAGAAGGATGCAGTCGTGCTAGTACAAAGATTTTCTGCCTTTGAGATGTATCCATCACCATTCTTAAGAATTTTATGATTACTTGCCACATCTAAAACTATAACACAGCATAACATTCCATTCAGATGCAGAGGGTGCTTAGGTTAAACAAACGAGGGAAATCAACTAATCTTCATGTAACTTCGTCATTGAATGACTTAGATTAAGCAAATCGCATAGGGTAGAGAAAGGAATAGATTAAAGTTAAGAGTAAAGCAAGGTAAAATGAAAATTCTAAGGAAATTTCTATGGAGAGTAAAATATACTATGGTGGGTAATTTCTAAAGGAATTAAGAGAGAGCATAAATCCTAAAAGAAAATAAACATGGGCATTGGCCATTACTACAAGGCCTTGTTTGGTACGCAGAAATGAGTGAGAATGGAAATTCCTTCGTACCAAACACAACCTCTTTTTTGAAGTTAGAATGTCTATTCCCACTTCTCAGCAATTCTCACTTTATGTGGGAATGAGCATTCCCAATGCAATTATACGGAATGCGCATTCCCACTTAAGTGAGAATCAATAAAATATAAAATTTTAAAATGCGTCCGTTCTCACTTTATTTTATAAATTGCACCCAAACGTGAGAATGGAAATGAGTATTTCATTCTCACATTAATTTCATTCCATTACTTAGTCCATTCCATTCTCATTTCCATCGATTCTCACGTACCAAACGAGACACAAATTCACTTCCAGCATACAATTGCAAAGACCCCACTTAAAAAAATAACCAATTTAGTTTAGCTTACAGACATGCCCAAAAATCATTTCTAATAAGAGTAGACAGATCATCAATTAGTCACATGCCATATGACAATTATGTAACATGTTGCTGATTGAGCATCCAAGACCATTGATGGCATTTTTGAATAAGGTCCTAACTTAGCAAGAAAAGAAACAAGTGAGTTGCTATGATAGCGTGAAATGCATGTTCCATACCTGCAATAGATAACTGCGTAATATCAATTGCACCCACACATATCCATTTGGCTGTTTCAGCCCCAAAAGCAACAGGAAGTGACTGTCAGAGAAAACATAGGAATATCTTAAATATACTACCTACCAAGACAACAAAAATATTGCTGAAGTAAATAAATCATAAGATGTCAAATATGACCTGCAGTCCCAGAGCTCTGTCACCTTCAATACTTTTAAAATCATTTACAATGGCGATACCAAGCTGAAGACGGAAAGAGACCGGTTAAGCATACACACTAAATTCTACTAATCCCTAAAACATGTTATGATGCTGAAAATTATTACCCCAGCTATGCTGTACAACAGTGTAAGGACAATTATGTCAGGAGTCAGAGTTCCAAATAGAGCTTGACCAGCCCACCTAAAAATTAAAAGGTTTGACACAATTACACAACTTGAGGATGAAAAACTAACAAACTCCTAAATGTGGCATAAAGAAGAAATATGCTCCATGAATCAGATATAAAAATTATTCAATGATGAGCTACCTTAGACATTTCCTTTATGGAACAAAAAAAATCATACCATGGTAAACTGATGTAGCTTGCCCCTAAAGCAAAGTTTCCAATCCATCCATTTTGCTTTAGCTGCAGCAGCAAAAGAATATTTTTTTTAAAAACAGCATACATTACAGTCAAGATTAAGGAGAATTATTTAGCCAAACTGCAAACGAAGTTTTCCAACTTTAGCTGCAGAGATGTCTTAACCTTCAGTGGTGGAGCAGAATATATATAAGAAAGCAAGGATCCGCCAACAGCTAGATAGAAGACACTAGGGAAATTATGCCCTGCCTGAAATAAAGAAAAGTAGTTAGATAATGACATAACAAATTTATACAGGTGCTTTGAGTCAAACTACCAGCATAAGATACTTTCATAACATACCCACACATCTAACAAACCCGCCAAGCCAAGGCCTCCGAGAAGCAGCACCCAGATCTGGGTTATAACCTGAAGAATATGATTGTTTAGAATATCAGTCCGATATTTGATTAGTATGAGGATATATGCAGACATTGAACGGTCAGTTTAAGACTCTGGACATAAAACAAGCAACTGCTTAGTACTCAACAGAATACTGTATTCTGGATAACCACTACAAAATAAAGTTTATTCTCCTTCCATAGATATTATGAACAATCTTATCATAGAGGGAAGACTGAAAAGTAAAAAAGAACACACAAAATAAAATGCTTAAGCCCCTTACAATTAGCCTTGTTTACTAACTACCATTTTCTTACCTCGCTCTCGGATATAGCCCCCGAAGGAATAGGACGATAAGGCTCATTAATTGCGTCAATTTCACGGTCATACCAATCATTAAGTGTCTGCAAGAATTGTTCGAACCAGATTGAGTGGTAGAAAAGTTTCATCACAAGTCATTATTAGTTCTCTATAAATCGTAGTTTACGCAAAAACATCCACTTCATGAGCTGACCTGAGTGTAGCCTGTAAGACATGGTCCAGACATTATCATGCAAACAATGGATTTAGCTACATCTTCAAGATTCCAGTGGAAATTTCCTGAAAGAGGAAGATACCAGTTTGAAGAAATTAAAGAAGTATCATAGTTCTGTGTTCTACAGTAGCTATAGCTTTCGATAATGCATTAAAAACCAAGAAACTCAAATGCACGAGTTCCTCAAATAATTCTGTGTTCAATGAGCGATATGTGATATTTTTAGTTTTAGAAAGCTTTACCTTCTTCCAACATAACCAAATACCAATTAAAGCTAGAAATTCTTATACAATAAAAGCCTATCTAATATTGAGATATCCAAATGAATTTCATGACATAAGATACTTAAGAAAAACTTGTACATTCTGATTTCAATTGTTATTTGGAAGGCTTTTTTTTACCAATTTTTATCATTTTGTTTTCACTATATAAATGAAAATGGGGCATATTTAACATTTATTGTGAAGGAAAAGGCAACATGATTACAGTTTACTTGAAAGAAATTCATAACATAGGATGTGAGACTCTTCATCTTTATAGGTTAGATATCTTAACTTCAAGCCAAATTTATTATTACAATTCGTGATTGTTTGAATCTTTCACTGAATACCAGACACAAATTACACATAGCTAGAAGATATTGATTACCAGAAGCAGCAGCTCCGCAGACGACTCCCCATACCAATGGAGGCCACGTCACAGGTTTGGTAAGTTGAAGGCGAATTTTCCATTTATCCTGTATGCAATGATCTAAGAATTGTTAACCATTAATATTACACTACTAACATAACCATCTTGTGCATCAAAGAATTTAAGCCATGATACACGAAATCGAATTTGACATGATGCAGTAAGTCCTACAGTTGGACAACAGTTGCAGCTCAACTGCGCATTTGTTACTTGAACTTTAGAAGTTGTTCGGATTGCTGAAGCAGCAATTAGATATTCTATACATTTTTTCCCTTTTTGATTGACATGACACAATAAACAGAAGAAGCAATTATAAGTGGTTCATGGTCCTTCAGTGGCCCCACCCCACACCACACCCCCACCCCCAAAGAAAAAGAAAGAAACAAAGAAACCTACTACAGGAAAGTAATATCTTCTAGCCTACTCAGCTGAAGTTGTCAAATAAGGACTTGGGAGATATTTTGAATATGGATCAGTCAATGGATCAAGAAGAAATAGTAGTATGAGATGCTTTTGAAGGTGAATTACAGCAATCTGTTTAGCGCGCTGAAGTTGTTAAGAGACGAACGGATATTATCACCAGTGAACTCCACATCCTGTCCCTAGTCAGGATTAGGAGAAGAATTGCATTACTTGGTAAACAACCAGCGCAAAACTAACTTGAACGTCGGTGAAATCACTGCCTGAAGTTCAGGATAAGTGCTTTATTAGTGATATTGTTGTAGTTCTAGATAGTATTCACAAAGAAACATCCAAAGGGTAACAAATTTGAAATTGGCATGGGATGAAAACATAAGTAATTCTGAAAATGGGATATCCTGCTACTTCAAGCATCGCATGATAAATACTCCTCATTTGGTTTCAGATCAAGTTTTCATATCTTATTAATGCTAATTTGGTAAGTGACCATGATAAGGAAAAAGAAATAAGTTCCAACGAATGCGAATGTATTGTTGTGTTTGGCTTTAATTGTAACAGCAGCAGCAGAGCAATGGCGGCGGCAGCAGCAGCAACAACAGCAGCAGCAGCAAGCGATAGCGGCAACAGCAGCGAGAACAGCCGCAGCAGTGACAGTGTGCGGTGGCTGCACACTGCCTCGGTCCAGGAACTGGACTGCGCGCAGCCACAACACGCGGTCCACGGCCGGAGTGCGCACGTGCAGTAGGCTCACTTGGTCGCGGAGATTTTTCTGTTTTTGTCTGGTGCAATTGGGTTTCTATCTGGTTTCTTTGGCTTCTTGATGTCAAAGACTTATATCCTATATAAAGGGGTATTATCCCAGATCTAGGGTTTGTGTTGTGAGAAAAATATGGATTGTAATAAAAGGAGGCCATAAGGAAGAGATCAAAGACCAAGCTGTCAAGACCAACAAGAAGAAGAAGAAGAATACTCTAGTAAGGAGTTACAAGAGGACAATTATATTATTGTGAGGATTTACAAGAAGCCAGATGAACTATTCTGGTAAGAGATCAATGAGTGGAAAGTGGGATTGTATCTTCTTCTCTTCTCCCGTAGGTGTAGTAGGCACATTGCCGAACCGCATAATTTTCATGTGGTTGTTGTTTGTTTCCGAATATCTCGCCATACAGTAAAAAAAATTTCCACAAAACCCTAAAAGGTTAAAGTCTTTGTTCGGGGTCTAAAGTCGACTAGATTCCTTACACATGTTTCCTATGTTAATTGCTTCCAAATTTTATGTGCATGTCAGCGATCAAACTCCAGTTATATATGATCCTCACACGGAGCACAAGCTCGACACGAATTAAGACAACAAAGACATTTAATCCAACAAATCAGAAATACATGGTACCTATTAAATGCAATAGTCATGAGCCAAACAACATAGTTCACAATTCACCGTGGTGAAAAAGAGAGGAGATTCAATCCCAACATAGGGTATGTTTTACAAGTTGTCAAATTTTTCATTAATTTTAACAAAAATTCTCAATTTCTGTTCACTCCAAATACTTCAAATGCTAAATAAACTCGGAACTCACTGTCTCTTGCTTGGCCCCCTTAATCCCCAGAAGCTGATTAAAGCTCGAACCATCGGAAGCAGCAGCCGGAGCCTTATCCGGTGCCGCAGGCTTAACTGCAACATAGAATCAACCTTGGAAAACAAAAGTAATTAACCTTCCTAGTAAAATTCTAAATTTCGAGGGGAAATTTGAACTAAACCTTCGTTAGCATCGGTTTCGGCTGCTCTGACGGTCAATCTCCGCCCTGAGAGTTCGTTTAAATCCTCAGGATTTCATAAATTGCAGAATACGGACGAAAGGACGAAGCGAGGGAATTTGGAAGAAAGTAAGGGGCTCACTGGAAACGGAGACGAGTTGAGGCGAACGGATAGATGGGAAACGGTGCTGACGTGGCGTAATGTTATTGGTTACGGCGATTGTGGAGGCGTTGTAAACGAGAGAAGCCATCGTCGGGACGAAGAGCGAGAGGGCACGGAGAGGCTCTTGCTTTGAAGAGGGAGGCGGATAACCTGGTGCGGTAACGGTTCCCGCGGGCTTCATCTCCTTATCGTGTTCCTTATGATTATTGAAGAAATTTTTTAAATAAACTCATTCATATTTTTTTTTTCTAAAAATAGACCCTCTCGAGTTTTATTTACAAAAATAGATTCATTTTATCTTAATCCGGTTTTTAAATAGTTGGGGTTACCAACCCCGATTATTTAGAAGATTGTAAACCCCCAATTATAATCCTAAACCTTAACATTCTATGCACTAAATAATCGAGGTTGGCAACCCAGACTATTTAAAAACCAGATTAAGACAAAATGGGTCAGTTTTTATTAAAAAAAACTCAATGGGGTCTATTTTTAGAAAAAACATTATGAAAGGGTTTGTTTAGAAAATTTCTTCTATTATTATTATTATTATTATTATTCCATATCTTAGCTAAAAATGCTATAGCCAGGAACACTTTTCAGTTTTAATGAGAAAATTGTAATTGTAACTACAATTATAATTTGTGAAAGAGGATTATGGTGATTGGAGATAAATTTAGTGTATCCCATTTTTGCAATGTAAACTTCTTGTTTGTATATACAGAAACTAAAAAAATATGACCCTCTTCGTAGTTACATGAGCATGATATTTATTTTTTGTAAATACTTGAGGCAAGAAAAGATTTTGCGAAGCTATGTTGTTTTTTTTAAATGAAAAATACCAAAATTTTATTAAGAATTTAGGGTAAGTACATCTTTTTGAATGTACCTTAAGAGAAACTAAAAATCCAGCCTGCAATTAAATACCTTGTTTGATGCAAGATGAGTGCGAGAATGAGCTTAACTTTTGTTTGCGCGTGCTTCTAGTAAACTAGAATTGTGTGTTTCTTGTTGTCTCTCTTTCATTGTAT
>BQKN01000613.1:121130-142932 GCA_022839385.1 Asparagus kiusianus
TATTATTTTCCAACTTGAAAACATTTATGCAGAAATCTTAGACAAGAATCTCATAAAGATTAAAATAGACTAATATATCAAAATTTAGCATCACGATTATCGATGAAGGCCAGATATTATTTTAGTTAACCGTATGTGAGGGGATCGGCGGATCGCTCGCCTCTGGCCAGTTGCAATCTGCAGCTTATGTTTTAGTAAGCTCACGCGAACCCTCAATTTGTTTAACTAATAACAAGCAGGGAATATTTTGTTCTTTCATGCTCAAAAATAAAAATAAAAATAAATAAATAAGGGAAAATATAGGCTAAATATTAGAAAACATCTCCCTTAACTTTGGACAATTATCGGCGAACCCTTCTTGACTTTCAAAATATCATAAAAAACCACCTTAGTTGTTGAGATTATTACCAAACTCCATGTCAGTTTTAAATTTTCTCGGGGAACTTCCTTTAACTTTCCTAAATTAGAGAGGTTTTCCAATAAAATCTCAAAGCTAATGGGTGTTTTGTATAACCTCTAAATTTAAGGGGTTTTCTGGGAATTTTTTGATAATCATCCAAACCTAAGGGCATTTTATGATATTTAGCTGAAAATATATGTGAAATGATCTACACCTTCCACATTGGTTTTGTAATATATATATATATATTTTTAAAAAGTTCCCTAGTTGGTGCAAAGGCTTATTAATTCTGGAAAAACAAATGAGGCCTCATTGCTTATATACACCATAGCTTAAAGGCCCAAGGCCGACAGGATAGTCCACAAAATCGAACATTTCGCCCAAAAAGCTACTCAGCGCAATTCTTTGAGTACGTGCAAATCAATCACCACCACTTGAAGATCACAGAAAATCAAGTCGATCACTCATCTAGGACGCAATGCTCAACTATGGGATGCGATCTCATTTACAGAACGCACATGAAACTAACTTTTATTCGTTATCAAGTATTTGAAAAGGTGTTGTTTTGATCGTCTCAGATGTTCTGAGTTAGTTCACATTTCAAACTTGTTGAGGTTTGATTTTTGAAGCAAAGCTCTGTCATGTAACGAAACAGAAAACCATGATGGCGTATGCATATAACTTGAAGGCATCATATTAGTTATCTTCAACTAACAACTGTTGGCATGTGTCTAAATAGATATCTTATCAGTGTCCAATTCTCTCTGATCTCTCAAATTCTCTAAAAATTTTCAATTTTCTCGAGTTTCATAGTTTCATCTCGTGATGTATCTTGTTTTGATGAGAAAGTATTCAATGGACTCAATGCATATGACATGAAATATACATAAAAATATATCAATTATAAAATCTGTGTGCCAATCTTGAAATATAATAATTCAATGGTTGACGGGAGAAAAATAAATTCTTTAAACATGTATAATGTAATATAATAGGGTCCACTATAAAGGCTCCCCTACAATTGCATTGTCCTTGAAATTGTTTAGAGTTGGTAACCTTGTGCATGAAACTAAATCCAAAATTTGAAGTGATGAGAGCAATATTTGAGTAGGTACTTGTCCTCTCTCAAGGTGGAAGCCAGGTGTTACACCCAAACCGAAATGTACTTCTCAAATCATCACTCTAACCCAACAAATGGTGAGTGGTGAGTTGATTTTTAAGAGTGCACATCATATCAGAATGCCCCGCATATGTACGGGCCGTTCTCAACCACATGTGCACAGAGTAAGGGAGCAGTCTCTATATTTACTACCCCCTCAACTTATCAGAAAATACCTCCATGGTGGGGTGTTCTGATAAGAATTGCAGTCGATCTTTAACCTTCCTATTTCTTCTGTGTCTTGGTCTATAATTGTACGTCTCCAATCTTTATAATGAATAATGAACAGCTGAAAGGCCACAATGTAACATAACTAGTGTTATCACTAATGAACAATTATTTATCACCTAGACCTTAAATCATGTAGTTGAACCCAATGAGATGAAGTACTTTTTGGACAGCACCATCGCATGTCTCCTACTTAAGAAATCTATCTATACTACTATAAAAATAATCAGATAACTATTAATTGTTAAATTTTAGATTTTACAAACAAAATAGATGGATTCAAGGGATTACCATCAGACTTGAACATAACTACCCCTTTCTGCACCAATAAAAAATCTTTGTCGCAACAATTAAGCCTCAGGAATGATAGAAAAAGATAATACCATATGAACATCAATGAGTTTAAATGATAATAAAAAAGTAAAGAAATAATAAGTAGCTAACATACTATAATACATGAATTATTGTCAAAAAACTAAGAAGTTTTAAAGGTTGCTCAAAACACCCTTAATAGTTCAAATTACACAAAACATCCTAATTTTTTAAAATTTAAAACAGTAGACATGAAATCTGAAAATTAGTAGTAGCCCCTAAAACTTTAAAATTTATAATTAGCACCCTCAAAGTTTCAAAAATTATAGAAACACTGTCAAAAGTTTAAAATTACAAAAAAACTACACAAAAATAATAAATATTATAAGTCACCTTCTAAGAAATCTATTTATAACTTATTAAATAAATATAACCTTTTATTAATTATGCACCTTCTCACCTTCCTAAATAATTGTAATTCTCAATAATCTTATAACTATTAATTGTTTAAAAATAGTATAATAAAATAATTTATAAAATAAGTATACACAATTATTAGTAGTAACAAATTAAATTATTATTATTATTACTTATGAATTATAATAAAGTAATTAAAATAATAGTATAAATAGAATAACATAATACTAAATACTATTAAGAACTATACTATAATTCAATGAGCAATAAAATAAATAGAATAAATATTTAATGGCATAAATAGTGTAATTATTTTAATAATATCACATAAATTAGGAATTGTACTATTTATTTATATTATATTTCTAAATAAATTAAATAAATAATTTAATATTATTGTTAGAGTATTTTCTCAAAGATTATTAGATGATGCTGAATAATCTATATTTGATAATAATTAAAAACTAATCTTTTTTAGAAAAAAATAATTTTAATAATAGTACTATTAATTGTTAATGGTGGTATAATAAAAATTTATAAAACATTTTTAGCACTAAATTATTTAAGAGCATAATTAAAAAATTAAATTAAATAAATATTTAATAGTACATAGACAATATAATTATTTTAATAGTACCACTTGAACTAATAATTATAATACTAAATGAGGTAAATCACAGTAAACCCCATGAATTTTTAGCAATTGCAGTAAATAGACTCTATACACTTTTAAAATCCCTAAACCCCTAATAACTTTTGTAGAAAGCCCCTAATATCTTTTAGATAAATTACATCAAACCTCAGTAACTTTCAAAATACCTTTTCATGCCATTTTCCAGTTCTTATTTACAGGGGTTATCTTCAAAATTCAAAAAGTTTTTTGGGATTTTCTTTGAAACAGAAAAGTTATTATGGGTTTAGTGTGATTTTGTAAGTTTATAGCCATAGGGGCTGAAAGTTCATAAGAGTTTAGTATAATTTACCATGCTAAATAATTATAATGAGAAGTAACTATTGCAACATGCAGGTATTAAGTGTAACTATCTAGGAAACATCAAGAAAAAGTTAGCAAGATTAATGCAACTTAATTAATCTAGAGAATTATAATTAGAAGTAATCATTACAATGTGTTGTAGGTATTAAGTATAACTATCTAGGGAACATAAAAAAAAAACTAGCAAGATTAATGCAGCTTAGTTAATTTTGACTTAAGTTAACAACTTTCGAGTTAGATGGGCGTATTTAAGAGAACTTAGAGAATTGATAGTTTTATTTAAGAACAATTTTAGAATTAGGGGACTTATTAAAAAAAGGTTAGCATTGGGCGATTATTATAACAAAAACATTCAATTACAGTAACTATACGATAATAATTAATTCATACAGTTCTTTTAAATCAATCTTATTATACAATTTTAGTTACTAACGCATGGTTTTACAATTCAATAAAAAATTTAAAACCTAAAACATGTATATTCATGTGCAAAGCACACAAATTATACTAATTGCTTAAAGTACGAAATCACATGATTGTTTCATTGAAGAAGGCAACGCCAATCTTTTTCTAGGATATTTCTTTTGAGGGGATCTTTTTATAGGATTTAAGAGTTCATGACTCACCAAAATGGCTGTCTTGTTGATAGGGTGCCAAATTTGAACTCATATTTTAGTGCAAAAACTATCTACTACTCTACGCATGTTAAGTTATTAGTTGTATGTCCAAAAGAAAGAAAATTAGTTAGTGGAGGGAAAAAATAAAAAATAAAAAATAAAAAAAGGCTTGAAAGATTTTATTTGTTGGATTCGAAACCTCCATATATTACGAATGTATGGTGAAGAGTTCATTACTTCAACTTTAATCATTTATATCTGATAGATGGTTATGATAGACAGCTGTAATTTGTCTTTTGAGAAATAAAATTAAATGATGAATTTATTGTAAGAAGTTTACAATTATTTCTTAAAAAAATAGTTGCCCCAAAACAATAAATGATTATGATTTAGAAAGTGACCTTTCATCTAAGAAACAAGAAGAGGATCAAATAATCCAACTTTTTATGTTCATCCACTCAAATTTTAATCGATATAAAATAAAGAAACTTGAACAATTTCTCCTTAGATATTTGTTGGGACCATTTAACAAAAATATCTTTACCATAGCTATTGTATTACATAATCCAGGATGATATATTTTATTTAAATAATATATTTCTCTATGCTCCAATGGAGCCGCTCTTTTCATTTGTTCTGATAAGAATTGTACTCGATCTTTAACATTTTTATTCTTCTTTTGTGTCTTGATCTAAAATTGTACGTCTCCAATCTTTATAATAAATAGTGGACAGCTAAAAGGCCACAATGTAACATAACTCGTGTTATCATTAATGAAAAATTATCTATCACCTAGACCACAAATCATGTGGATTTGAACCCAATGAGATGAATAACCTTTTGGATAGCACCATCGCATGTCTCCTACTTAAGAAATTGCATTAAAGTACGAAATCATATGATGATTTCATTGAAGAAGGCAACGTCAATCTTTTTCTAGGATATTTCTTTTGAGGGGATCTTTTTATAGGATTTGAGAGTTCATGACTCACCAAAATGGCTGTCTGGTTGATTACCTACTACTCTCAGCATGTTAAGTTATTAGTTGTATGTCCAAAAGAAAGAAAATAGTTAGTGGAGAAAGAAAATTGAAAACAAATAAAAAAATTGCTTAAAAGGTTTTTATTTGTTGGATTCAAAACCTTCATGTTGCGATAAGGCGAAGACTCCATTACTTCAACCTTGGCCATTTATATCTAGTAGATGGTTGCGATAGACGATTGTATTTAATTTGTCATTTGAGAAATAAAATTAAATGACTAATTTATTGTAAGACTTTTACAATTATTTCTCAAAAAATAGCTGCCCTAGAATAATAAATGATTATAATTTAGAAAGCGATCTTTTATCAACAAACAAGAAGAGGATCAAACAATCCAAGTGTTTTTTAATGTTCATCCACTCAAATTTTAATCATATATGGATATAAAATAAAGAAACTTTAACAATTTCTCCTTAAATATTTGTTGGGACCATTTAACAAAAATATCTTTATCATAACTGCTGTATTACATAATCTAGGATGATATGTTTTATTTAAAATAATTTCTTTCCTTGGTGCTCCCTTAATGGATCTGCTCTTTTCGTTTGTTTATTTACCATGGCCTAATCGAATACCGGGGTCTTTTCATAATCTCAACGAAAAAGAACCAAGCATTATTCAACTAATGATGTTAAGATCTTTGTAGGCATCAAAAATTGCCGATAGGTCCCTGCACACAGCTCAAGGTTAACGAGCGACGATTGAACGTCACTACCCGGTTCACAAGAGTTCAAATGACGTCGGTAAGCGCCTGAAGTAAACCGACGGATTACGTGAGCCGACAGAACCTCAGAACAACGGGGATACGGACTGACCGGAACCCCGTGATCACTGCAATTGGACCAACGCCTGCCGTGTCCCGATCATCCTACAGTTGATCCAATCATCGGATCTTGTAGAACTCCTCGCCGGCTTTCCAACGCACCCGGAATCATTCAAATCCGAGTTCGGGGGAAGAATATACAGAGGAAACAACCAAAGGGGCATTACGGACAACCTCGGGCCAAACCGAGACACCCCCTAAGGGTGTCTTTGGCCAGCCCGTGGACACCCCCCCCCCTCCTTGGTTGTGGCCTATAAATAGACCCCCTATTCCTCCATTTTTAAGGGCTGGATTTTGGAGAGCTTGGAGAGGAAATTTCAGGTCTTGAGCATAGCCTTGAGATCTGAAATTCAGGAGCACAGCGGCGAAGCCCTGCCGGAGCGAGGAGTCGACCGTCTTCATTCACCACCTTCTTCTTTTCCTTAGTGTTGCCCCCTTAGCGGTGACACTAAGAAGAGTTAGTGCCTCGTTTTACCGAGACATAAGCTTCACACTTCAGAGATCTCACGCAGATCGACGAAGTTCAGTTTCCATATCCCACGCGGGTAGACGAAACTCTGCCGGATTCTCCCGGAACGGATCTTGATCGATCGGCGGTCCACGGATATCTACATCCCCGTCACAGGCCAAAGACCCACGCAAGCAAGCACCGATAAACGGGACTTGTGTTTATTTTCGAGAGGGTTGTAATCTTTGTTTTCAATTTGTTTGTAACAGATTTCAATCAATGAAAACAACAACTTTCGACGAAAACAATCCTCACTAGAGATCACAGCCAGTATCGCAATCTCAATTTATGCGGTCCAAATGGGGCTAAAAAATATTAAAGAATAAGTATAATTCTATAACCATAGGCGTATATTATGCTATCGATAAGGAAAATGACTCCTTAACCTTTCAGCACGGTCCCTCTGCCCACCAACAAAAATGCCCATCTCTCACAGTCCCCTTCTCTTTCCCACGTGTCGTTTGAGAGAGAGAGAGATTATTCATTTAAGGTCGGGAGATTTTTATTAATGTTGTAAATTACCAATGGATCAACAGTTTTAAAAAATAAGATTAATAAAATATTTGAAATATTACAACAACAATAAAAAATTCAAAAGGTTTCAAAAATTGTATAAAGTATTCTTAAAATTTTAAAATTACACAAAACACCCTTATGTATCAAAACTTAAAATAACAAACATGAAATCTGAAAATTAACAGTATAATTTGAAGAATTTAAGGTTTACAATTAACATTCTCAACGTTTCAAAAATTATAGAAACACAGTTAAAAATTTAAATTATAAAAAAATACCCTAAAATTATAAAATTTCAGAATTTGTAAACAAAATAGATGAATTTAAGATATTACCATCAGACTTTAACATAGATACCCCTTTTTGCACCATAAAAAGATCTTTGTCGCATCAATTAAGCCTCAGGAATGATAGAGAAAAATAATACCATCTGAACATCAATGGGTTTAAATGATAATAAAAAAGTAAAGAAATAACAAGTAGCTAACATACTATAATACATGAATTATTGTCAAAAAACTAAGAAGTTCTAAAAGTTGCTCAAAACACCCTTAATAGTTCAAATTACACAAAACATCCTGATTTTTCAAAATTTAAAACAATAGACATGAACTCTAAAAATTAGTAGTAGCCCCTAAAACTTTAAAATTTATAATTAGCACCCTCAAAGTTTCAAAAAAATATAAAAACACTGTCAAAAGTTTAAAATTACAAAAATCTACGCAAAAATTTAAAAAATATAGTGACAGACTAAAACTCAATATCACTGTCTAAATTAAATTAACTGCATATAATTTTGCTCATAAATTGGAGTAGTAAAACTACAGAAGTAGCATTAATATAGAAGACTAAATCACTTAAAACTAATAAAAGAATATAATATAATAGCTTAGCATTAATTAATTATATTTATAAACATTATTCTCTGATGTTAATAATATTCACAAGGTAAACAAATACAATGAGTTATGTATAGAGAAACTATTAAAAAGTCTAGAGATATCCTTCAAAAGGATCGGGCTTGTTTTCATTTTTAAATGAAAAAGTAAAGGAAATAAATCTAATTTGGAAACATATATGAATCACTTGAATTGATATTAACAAGAGTCATATCTATTAAAGAAGTGCCAATTGATTTCCCCTTAGAGAACATATTGAACAACTTTGTTCCAATCAAAAAAGCATTTTTCATAGAAGATACAAGAAATATTAGTAAGTACTTATAAAATTTTATATTTTATTTTTTAAATACTAAAGGAATCATAAACTTATTATAAATTATATACAAATCATCTTGCAATAGCAACTAATGTGAAGTAGTTGATCAACTATATTACGAGACATAACTAGCCAGATAAGAAGAGGAAAATTACTATAATGGATAAAAGGTATACACATGATACTAATAATGTCACGCCCCGCTTCCCAAAATATCAGGGAATTAGGACGCGAGCAAACCCGCGACGTATTAGACTGAGGAGAGATAAGTGCTAGACCCCGTCTTCTCAATCTAATACACTAAGCGTCAAGAAATACAAACGAAGGCACAGGTCCCCGATCACAGTAGCGAGAATATAATAGACAAACTCAGAGTAAAAATATCATATCACAAACGGGATAACATCCGAGACATAATAATGCAGGTCAAACGTGCCCTTATACAAAAACTATCTGAATGAAATACTGGAGAATATAAAAATACACTGATCAAAAGAAAATAAAGGTGCTACAAAACAAACTGAAGGGAATGACTAAGATTTGGCTTCTTCTTCTGCTACGTCTATAAGGCACTCATGCTGAGAATCCTCTGGCTCCTGTACGACTCCGAACTGAAGCTGTCAATCATCTAAATCTGACGTACACCAGAAGAAACAGGTGTACGTCAGCATGTATGGCACACGACAAGATCCCAAAAGGAATAATAGAATGGTCGTGCGACCAATGCAATAATGGTAATGGAAATATGCAACTAAAATACTAATAATCTAAATATAATTTACTATTAGACTAGAATAATCAGAATAAATCCAAGGAAATCAATCAAGTAATAAGTCGATCATGCAGCTAGCGATCAGAATAATCATCCAAGCACAGGGTCATACTCTAGATGGAATTAATACTTAAAAATCTACAACTCGAGACGTAGTACGTCGAGCGAAATAATCCAAACAAGAAAACCCTCATGTATATATCATATGTCTCAAATTATAGATAATTAAATATCAACCCTGTAGGCTGTCTAAAATTTATAAAAGATAGCTGACTCCCCATCAAACACTGATGTTGGAAGTTATAATATGACGACTTCCAAAAAGCCATAAGTTGAAGAATTCCACATAGATCGATGAAGGTTACAATCTGACAATTTCCACAATCAACATCGGGAGTTACAATCTGGCGGTTCTCACATATCAAAGAGCTAAAGCAAAGATTACAAAACGACGATCTCTGTGACGCTCTGACAGAAAGAGACTATAAATCGGCGGTCTCTTCAAACTAAAGCGAGGAAGTCCTCTCTACGTACCATCATCAAGACGCAACACCAATGTGAGCGTAAACACAGCTCCATCCGCTGCAAACAAACCTCATATATGAGATGATTAATCTTGATGGCTGCGACAACAACATGACCAATATTATATTAGCAACTATTAGAGATGCTGATGAGCAGTGTAATGATTTTAGAAAAGCGGGGAGATCTAGAGAGCTGTAAGCGAATATTCAGCATGCTGAGAAGCGCACGATCAAGCTATTTTAGTGAAGATTGTGACCTGTAGTTGATAGAGCGTTACTGGGATGCCTCAATTGTCACAAATGGCCTGAATAGGACCTTCTCGATTGGTCATTAGTGTCATCCATACATAAAGACATAGAAGGCATCCGCAACTCCAACGCAGCTCCTATCGCAGGTCCCAACCGCTGCCTAATGCAGCTCCTATCGCTGCCCAACACAGCTCCCAACCGCTGCCCAACGTAGCTCCTATCGCTGCCCAACGCAGCTCTCAACCACTGCCCAACGTAGCTCCCAACCGCTGCCCACCGCAACTCCAACGCAGCTCCTATCGTAGGTCCCAACCGCTGCCCAACGCAGCTCCTATCGCTGCCCAACGCAGCTCCCAACCGCTACCCAACGCAGCTCCTATCACTGCCCAACGCAGCTCCTACCGCTACCCAACGCGGCTCAAACACACCACGAACTGCGTTCACAGCCGCTGAACGTAGTATGAACGCATCATCCAAAATTGTACGCAGGTCCAGGCCCAGCAACGCACGACTTGCGTTTGACCTGTTGATCTGGCAATCCCGAAACCGCTCTTCACCCACGATCTGGGGAGGTGGTTTGAGTAGGTTGTTACACCCGATTAATGGGGCAACTAAACCCCCATTTAGGCACGGATTATGGGGGCAGTTACACCCCTAATCCCCCTATAAATATCAACAAACTCAACAGAGTTAAGGGTCGGACCAGGAGAGGATCGGATCAGATCAAGGAAGAGATTTTTCTCTAAGATTGGAGTGGATTCTTAGAGGAGTCTGAAGGCAACAATCTTCAACAAACTGAAGATTTTTAGATCTTTGATACTTGGCCTATTAACCAAAATACTTTGGTTTAAACAACTCTTTTTACTAGAGTTTGTCACTCACTCTGAGGTACAACAATCGTGGAGAGTTCTTTAACTAGACAAGTCATTTGTTCCAGCAAGTTTAGACGTTTGGATCGTCAACGAGAAGCAAACTCGACGCGAGCATTCGAGGGAAGTATCTCATCGCCACCGTGAAGAACCTAGTTTTTAAACAAAGGGGAGAATCAAATTCATTCTCCTCTTTTTTGTAATCAGGAATCCAAATTGTAATTGAGAGTTGAGAGAGTTGTAAACATTCTTTTTCTAAGCAGTTAGAGAGAATAAAAATCAAATACGATTCTTTCATTATTTTCTTGTTATAAATTTTTTAACAAACAAAAGATGGCGACTCCGCTGGGGACTAGCTTCACTGACGAAGAAGTGGTGGTGCAATCCGACGTCCATCTTGCTGGAACAATTGTTGAAACTCTCGTGGTGGAGTTTGATCAAGCCAAGTACGAGGAAGCTCTCTCCTCTGGATCTCTTAGTCCCAAGGCCAAGCACCACATCCGAAAAGCTTTGGAAGAAATTCAACCCACGGTTGAGAAGCCGAAGAAAGTCCTCTCCTTTGGCCAAAGTCTCAAACTTGCTCTGCAAGTTAAAGATTCAACACCCGTGTTAACACGACGTGTAGTGGGTGGTAAAAGGCTTATGATGGAGGAAAATCCCATCAATGTTGATGACGTTGCGGCCAAGGCTCTGAAGCAAGCCAGGAAGAACGCAGCTCGAAGACGGAGAAGATCCATCCGACGAGCGCATCTTTGAGAAAACCGATCCCTGGTTCAACGCGAGGATCGCGTTCTCGAGGCCCCGCAAAAAAAACTACGTTCCTACTCCAGAACGCATACTTCACGGTAATGAACCTAACTATGAGCCACGAGTGATACAGCTTAAACGCGACCATCAGCGGCGCGTTATCCATCCAAAACGCAGTACTGTTAAAGATAAAAACGTACCCCATGGGTGCGTCCAAACAAAATAGGATCCCAAGGGGTCTGTTTCATTAATCAAACACAGGCCAAAGCCTGGTGGTTATAAATCACAACGCGACCCTTGCGTTTCGACTCCAGAACGCGACGTGGTCCGCCAAGTACAAAAGAGTCAACACGGACTTAAGATTCATGTCCAACAAGAACCGGTCTCGCCCACTCAAGGACAGGAGGTCTCATTTCCAACAAAGAGTTACTCTCAAGTTTCTGATTTGCGAGAATTACTCTCTAGGGAAAAACCGATGCAACGAGCAACTCATTCATGTCATTGTGAGCGGCTTATTTCAACAGTCCTTTCCGAGTGTCACTGTTGTACACCTGAGCCCCGCAGGTCTATATTCGATAGGTTGTCTGACATCGCAAGACCTACCAAGCGACGACGACATCAGAACAAGAAGGTTTCTAAAGCTGAATATCCTCGAGTCACTATTAATGTGATTGGCAGAGGGAAAGCTTCCACTCCCAATTCTGATGAATCGGAAAGAAGTCATTCCCTGACCGTTCGGGAAATTTGCGACGAATTCAAAGGAGTATATCAACACACCCGGACGTGGACAGGAGCTATTCGCCCGATTAACTACCAAAGGTTAGCCAAGGGGATTGTTTCTGATGATGAATATTCGGCAATCGCCGAATCTCAATCTTCAAGCTCTGTTGTGGCTCGTGAAGTTTCCGCTTACATGGCAGGAGACCCAAAAGACTTAGCCAAAAGAGTGGACGAACATCATGTTATGCTTCACGCACAACAAGAAACCCTTCTTCAAATGAAGGATATGTTGGCTCAGCTCCTCGCTGAAAAAGGCCAAAGACCAGAATCCTCCGGGAAGACAACTTCTAAAGGGAAACAAAAAGTACTCGAGAATGCAGAACATGAGACTCACAATTTGGAGTCTTCCTCCGAAAATGAGAAAGAGATGGAGAGAGAACCGAATCTTCAGTCAACTAAAGTGGATGAGCTAGAAGCCCGCCTTAATGCAATGGCCAACAGAAGCGAGCTTCGTGAAGAAGGAGTGATACGGCCTTATCCCGCAGAATGGGATACAGCTCCATATCCACCGAAATTTAAAGCCCCAACTCTGCAACCTTTCGATGGTACGGGGTCGCCAAATCAACACATCTACTACTTCAAGTCACAGACTGGAGATGTGGTAGCTAATGATGCCATCCTAACCCGCCTATTCATCGGTACCCTCAAGGGTGTCACCTTTGAATGATTTATGAAGTTGCCTACTGGCTCTATTCAGAAATGGGTAGACTTGGAGAGGCTTTTCTTAGCGAGATTCTTCGAAGATGACACGGAAGTCTCGGTCCCTACCCTTCTCACAACCAAGCAAAAGAAGGGAGAATCTATCAAGGCTTATGTGGAAAGATTCCGCAGCATGGCATTGCGATGCCCATCAGGTATGACTCAATCAACTCTGGTTGAAACTTGCAGGCACAACTTGCAAACGCAGCTCCTTGCCTAGATGGGAGTAGCAGAATGTCGCTCCTGGAGACAACTAGTATCATAAGGAGAACAAGCTGAAGAGATTATCGCTCGGGTCAAGCCTGAAGAAGTTACTCAACCCAAGCCCCAACAGCAACGCAACCAGAACAATGCGCCGCGCTCCAAGGGGAAGGAGACGTTAGCTGCCGATACCGATGCACACACGCCATCAGGAAAACAAGGTAAAGCACCAAACCAACAAAGAGCACCTAAGCAATATTCGTTCAAAGAGGAGCATGTAGACACCCTGTTCCAGCTTCTTCGGAAGAACAATAAATTGCAGCTCCCTAAAATCAGAAAGCCAGATGAAGCAGGGAAGGTAGACGACCCCAATTATTGTCGCTATCATAGGTTCTTGGGGCATCCTACCAGAAAATGTTATGTGTTCAAGGACATCTTGCAAAATTTGGTGAATGCTAACGTGCTTACCCTGAAGCCGGAGCAGAAGACTATATCCACTAATTTGATTGCAGTCCAGTTCGGTGACTTCCTCCCTATAACTGCTGCAAATGGTGTCATTCCCGTCCCCAAAGGGGAAATGCACCTGAAGAATACCGACGTATACAATCAGAAAGACAGGGGGTTGGTACCTCTCACCAACCCAAAAGGAGAGATAATGTGGGTCCATCCCGACTTAATCAAGGACCAGCAGTGGACAAACACCGCACATAGACAGAAAGGAGGCAAGGCTAAGTCATCCAACATGATTAGCCCTTCT
Organism: Asparagus kiusianus; assembly: GCA_022839385.1. Lineage (NCBI taxonomy): Eukaryota > Viridiplantae > Streptophyta > Magnoliopsida > Asparagales > Asparagaceae > Asparagus > Asparagus kiusianus. The sequence goes on from BQKN01000613.1 coordinate 134,963, forward strand.
GTTAATGAGAATAATGACCATCTCAAACCTCTCACCGACTCAGAGGAAGAGAGAATCGTCCTAGCAGCAGACCCAGAAGGTAACCCTGGTACTCGATCGGGAAGAGCTTACTTGAGGAACTATAACCAGAATACTCAAGAAGTCGAAGAACAACCCCAAGACACTGGGGGTTCTATACCAAAGAAGCCGGTCGATAAAGGAAAGCAAAAAGAGCTCCGGTTCAACAAAAACCTTCACCAGGATATTGGGGAAACGAGTGCTCCCTTCCAATTCAATGTAATGGCGCAGCTGGCCAATATACCCGCTAGGATCACCCTATATGAACTCTTGAGGTTGTCCAAAACCACCAAAGAAGCTCTAATTGAAGCTTTGAAGAACACGGAGAGCTTTATCACTCAAGTTACTCCAATCCCTGAAGCGTCTGAAGATCAGTCCTGCCTGCAATGCTTGCAAGCAGCAAGAAGTCTACCACGCATATCTTTCACTCAGGAAGATATGCAGGTCAAGCACAAGCATGACAGACCCCTGTATTACACAGGATACATTGGGTCATCAGAGATCAGCCGTGTTCAGGTCAACCCAGGCTCGACGCTCAGCATCATGCCATACAGATCAGCCGTGTTCAGGTCGACCCAGGCTCGACGCTCAGCATCATGCCATACAGAGTTATGCAAGTCTTGGGGATTCCTATGCATCGGTTGAATGCTACTCAAACTACCATTTTCGGGTTCAATGCTAATAGCACTCAACCTCTGGGAAAGATCAAGCTCAGATGTCAGATTGGAGACCTTAAGTCCGAAGTAACTTGTTACATTATAGATGCGGACATGTCCTACAATTTTTTGCTAGGACGTCCATGGATACATGCAAACCACATTGTCCCATCTACTCTACATCAAGTCATGAAGTATGTCAATGATGAAGATGAAGTTCAAACCCTGATTGCGGAAAAATACCCTTTCAGAGGAGTAGAAAATTTCCACACAGATTCGGTCTTCTATTCGGAATCACAAGAGAAAGAAGATGCTGACAGCGGTAACGAGGCGGACATCGAACCAGACCCCGAAGGAGACTGTCCGTGGGAATTGAACTTTAATGTAATGGGTCCAGTCGAGAACAATAATAATGTACCGAGTGAGGGCGAGTGGTGCATTAATGAAGATTTTATTTTGGCATACTTGTCTGATGAATCTTTTAAAGTTGAACAAATAGAGAATGATCATAATGCAGGTACCAATCCATGGCACACATTATGTGCAGAAACATCCCTCACACTGCCAATTAAGTCATCATTCGCTTCAGATGAAGATATAGAGGATGCACAGAAGAATTTCTTCAAAGTCCCGTCCAAAAGGAAAGGGCAGAGGCCGATTCATTTCGGTAAAGTCAAACCCGAACCACTCAAACGAGGAAGTTCCGAAGAAGATGATGGAGTTCCACAGTTCCATTATCATGAACCTAACTCCCTCCGATTAATGAAGTAAATGGGGTACAACTTTAACGAAAAATAAGGTTTAAACTTTGGGAAAGGAAGGTGAACACCAATTCGAATGTCTCTCACTCCCGAAGGAAAACCACCGGATTATTATCAAAAAACCGGAAGAGGCTTGGGCTATGTCACAACTCCCCCTACCTCAGAAAACGAAATCAGTAATTATTTACATCAAGACCATTCATCTGGAACGTCTTCCTGGGAATCTGACGTCAGTGTCGGACCTTTCTTGGAGAGCTTGACTGTGAACATGGTTTCAACTAGTCATCCAGATGAAGATGCAGGGGAGATGAAGAGTTAATTGAATTGACCAATGACCCTTGGATCAAGTGTCTCAACATCTTATGGGATATGCGATTCGAACAACGTGAACCACCTATTGAAGATAAGGTGATCCAGGTCAACATGGGAGATGAACATAATCCTAAGCCCATCTTCATAGCTAAAAATTTATCATCATCTGAGAGAGAAGACCTTATATCTCTCATCCGAGAATTTATAGACGTCTTTGCTTGGAATTATGAAGACATGCCTGGTCTCGACCCAAAAGTTGCCATGCATCGTCTCAACATCGATCCGGATGCAAAACCCGTTAAACAACAACAACGCCGGTTTTGTCCAGAAATCATGGAAGCAATTGAGTCCGAAGTTAAAAAACTTATAGACTCAGGCTTTGTCAGAGAATAACAACACCCAGACTGGGTAGCCAATATTGTTCCAGTTCCCAAGAAAAATAGTAAAGTCCGAATATGCATCGACTTTCGTGACCTCAACGCAGCTTGTCCGAAAGACAAGTTTCCTCTTCCTATCACCGATGTTATGATTGACAATACCTGCAGATACGAAAGGATGTTTTTTATGGATGGGTTTTCTGGATACAATCAAATCAAGATGTATCCTGAAGACGAAAGGCATACTGCATTCAGAACCCCACTGGGGGTGTATTGCTACACAGTAATGCCTTTCGGCCTGAAGAACGCAGGTGCAACTTACCAACGAGCAATGAACGCCATATTCCATGAACATCTGCATAAGAAGATCGAGTGCTACGTTGACGATCGCAGACTTGAAGACAATGTTCGATATCATGCGAACACATCAACTGAAGATGAACCCAACAAAATCATTCCTTGGGGTGTCAAGCAGAAAATTTCTAGGATTTATCGTCACATCCAAGGGAATTTCTCTTGATCCAGAAAAAGTACGTGCTATCCAAGACATGCCACCTCCAAAGAGTCTCAAAGAGCTCCGAGGACTACAAGGGAGATTGGCCTACATTCGGAGATTCATATCAAATCTTTCCGGACGTTGTCAACCCTTCTCTAAACTCATGAAGAAAGGAGTATCCTTTATTTGGGATAAGGATTGCCAAAGAGCATTCGAAGAAATTAAGGAGTATCTTACTCAACCATCTGTTCTTGTAGCCCTAATATCAGGAAAACCATTCCTGTTGTATGTGAGAGCCATGGAACATTCTCTTGGAGCTTTGTTGGCCCAGAACAACGATCAAGGTCAAGAGCAAGCCATCTACTACCTAAGCAGGACTATGATGGGAGCCGAGCACCGATACAATCCAGTTGAAAAAGAATGCCTCGCTTTGGTATTCGCAGTTCAAAAGATGCGACATTACCTAGTTGGACAGATAATTCACGTCATCTCTAAGGTGAATCCCTTGAGAGTTCTAATGACTAAGCCATCATCTCTAAATTGCCGGCTCGCAAAATGGGCCATTCTCTTGTCACAATATGATATGCGATTCATACCTCAAAAGGCGGTCAAAGGTCAAGCGTTGGCAGACTTTTTGGCTGATCACCCGGTGCCCGGGACATCTAAATTGTATGAAGAATTGCCTGACGAAGTCGCCGAAGCTTGTATCACTCGAGAATGTACGCGAGTGTGGAAATTATTCTTCGATGGTGCATCCAGAGTAAACCCTCATGGAGCAATTACTGCGGGAGTAGGAGTGGTGTTCGTCTCCCCAAACGGTCACATTATCCCAAGAGGATTTTCTCTAATCGAACCTTGCACCAACAATGTGGCCGAGTATAATGCTCTGTTACTAGGAATGCAATTCGCCGAAGAACTTAATATTCGACACCTCGAGGCTTACGGTGACTCTCAGCTCATTGTAAATCAAGTCCGAGGAGAATACGAAGTACGTCATGAGGACCTAATCTCGTACTACTTCGCAGTGCTAAAGCAAGCTAAGAAGTTCGAAGGGTTCTTTATTGAATACATTCCACGAGCTCAGAATACCTACGCAGACGCCTTGGCATCATTGGCAACTTCGTTGGCATTACCACCAGGGGCTGAAACAACGATCCCAGTTACAGGACGTGAGCTATACTGCTCCAAGATTCTTATAGAAGAGAGCTCAAATAAGACAGCAACAGGAGAAGTCTATACGACCTCGATGGAATTAGAAGCTAGGGATTGGCGGTTTCCGTATATCGACTATGCCATACATGGAATCTTACCTGATGACCCTAAGGAAGCGGCCACTATCAAGCAAAAGGCCCTCCAATTCTATTATGATGCAATTTCTCAAATCCTATACCGTAAATCACATGATGGAGTCTTGCTTAGATGCCTCTCTCGGAAAGAAGCAAAAGAGGCCCTAAAGGAAGCTCATGACGGAATGTGTGGAGCTCATCAGCCTGGAGCTAAGTTAGGCGATCGTCTCTGACGAATTGGATATTATTGGCCAAAGATGTTCGCAGATGCAGTAGACTACGCTAAACGTTGTCATGCATGCCAGATTCATGGTGATTTTATCCATCAAGCGCCGGGAAATTTACATCTTATATCTGTATCCTGGCCATTTGAAGTATGGGGTATGGATATCGTGGGTCCAATTTCTCCTCCGACTTCTAAAGGACATCGGTTCATTTTGGCCGTGACCGACTATTTCTCCAAATGGGCGGAGGCAATCCCGCTAAAAGAAGTCAAGACGAAGAACGTGGTTAAGTTTATTAAACATCACGTCATCTACCGTTTTGGAGTCCCGAGATGGATAGTTCACGACAACGGAACACAGTTTGTCAGCTTTGGATTTTAGAGATTTTGTGATAAATTCAGAATCCAAAGTGTCGCATCTACGGCGTATTATCCGCCAGCGAATGGCCTTGCAGAAGCCTTCAACAAAACCATTGTGAAACTTCTTAAGAAATTCGTTTCTAAAAGCCGACGTGATTGGGATGAGAGACTAGGCGAATGTTTGTGGGCCTATCGAACAACGGTGAGGACCTTTACCAGAGCTATGCCGTTCTCCTTAGTATATGGCTGTGAAGCTGTACTGCCACTTGAGATTCAAATCCCTTCTCTGAGGGTCGCAATTACGACGGGACTCACAGAAGAAGAAAAACATCGACGACTTCTACAGGAACTTGAAGCTTTAGACGACAAGCGACTTCAAGCTCAATAGCAGATTGAATTATACCAAGCCCGTATTTCTAAAGCCTACAACAAAAAGGTTAAAGAACGGATTTTCAAGAAAGACGATTTAGTTTTGGCTAATCGACGACCTATGGTGATGACTCACAAAACCAAAGGGAAGTTTAACCCCAAATGGGAAGGACCTTTTGTGATAGAGACAGTCTATTCCAATGGAGCCTACCGTCTCATCGATAGAAAAGGCGACAGACTTATGATGCCAATTAATGGGAAATTTCTCAAGAAATATTACCCGTAAGCTGCAAGTCTCTTGAGTCTAGCTGGGGGTTGATTACTAAATGTTTGTTCGAACAAATTGTTCTCCTGCCTTGTATGCCGTCAAGTTAACATTACACCTCTGACGATTGAAGTTATTGAGAATCATTATAATAAAAGAATTTTCCAAAGCCTGCCAGATAGCTATCAGCATAATCTATTTGGTAAAAAAGTCCCAACTCGGACCGCGTTCAGCCCTCCTGAACGCAAGTCCTATGGCTGCGTTCAAAGGTCTACAGCTGCGTTTCAAGTCACACAGCTGCAAGGCCTGACACTGCGTTCTCACTAACGAACGCACGACATGATCATTTCAACAACAGAAACTTCCAGAAAATACTCAACAAACTGGAAGGTATCAAGTTTTCCTAAAGACCAGACTTATAACTACAACCCAAGTCTTGAAGTTGCGTTCGAACCTGTTTGAATGAAAAAACAAAACCAGACGCCCTCGATAGGCCTACGTTCAAATCATTCAAACGCAAGGCAATAATTTTTAGAAATTCCCATACCACAAAAGAGACTATATCATTTCAGGAGATGTCCACAGTTCATCACAGGCAAGAGTAATAATTGTTGCGAAAATATCAAAAGTTATTACAAGCCAAAAAGCATTATAAAAGCCTTCAAAGAGAAAAAGACGCGAGGCGGGCTTTAGCCTGAGATATACGCGCAGAATGCTTGGCTCGGACTTCTGCTTCAGCCCTCCCCCTTAATTCTTCAGCAGTAACAGCAGCAGCACCAGCTCCTGATCGCAAGGCTTGAAGAGCCTCCTCTATCTCAGGCTTCAAGTCAGCACTCTGTAATTTCTCCAAGGTTTCCACAGTACCTGAGAAGAAGTAAATCTTCTCGGCACAGTGGTAAGCCCAGCTGCGGTTGATATGTTTAAGCAAGCACATCACCTCCATGAAAGAGCTCTGAAATTCTAAAAATGGGGCCCATCCTTGCTCAGAGATGAGGTATGCTTGCCTCACCATGTTCTCCAGGAGCTCCGTGAGGAAGTGCACACACTCAGGGTCTGGGGTAAAAACTTCACCAGGAGAGACCATAGCAAGAGGTGTAATCAGAGGAGCGTTTTCTTGGAGCAATCCTTCTCCCTCATCGTCAAATATGATAATAGGCTCAGAAGCAGAAGACCCACCTTGCAACAAAGCAAACATAAATTCAGTAAATCCCCTGGAAACCAAATTTAAACGCAGGAGTCCAGACCTGCGTCAAAATCAATCTGAACGCAAGGAATCTAGACTCGCGTTGAATCCCAATGAACGCAAAACTTCTTCCTGCGTCCAAGATTAAGGGATCAACCCTTTATCTCATCAACAAACACAAAAGTTATGTTCTATGTTCAAGATCAAGGAACATAGGAACATGGTTTTGAACCTAAAAGTAAGGAAACGAACAGTTCTTATCAATAAACACAGGAACTTCTCCGTGTGTTCAACGGTAAGGGTTCAATTCTTCTTTACGACGATGGACACGGGAAGTTCTTTCAGGATTCAAAATCAAGAAGATGAACAGTTTTCATCAAGAGACATGCAAGTTCTTTTCACATTTAAGATTGAAGAGACGAATTATATTCGTCATCGTCAACTGGAATCCATCTAAGGAATTTCAATCAAAGAAAAATGCTCAAGTGAAGGAGACAGCGAGGCTTACCTCGATGACCAGGCGTCGGAGGTGTCGACGACGGTCCGGGGGTGGGTCCGAAAGCATCCTTTGACGACGGCGTAGAGTGCGCCATCTGTTCATCTCCACCTGAGTAGGATTTCTTGGGAGCCATGGTTGGAAGACGAAGAGAATCAGTCGAAAACCTAGAAGAAATATGTTTCTGGGTGCAAAAACGAAGCCTAAACGTTTAAGGCTTTTAACAAGACCAATCGGGTTTATTTATATACCAGCTGTAGACGGTGTAGAGTTCCAAGACTCCCGCCCCAGTATGGTCTCTTCGTAATCATTACAATCGCTTGGACTTCTGATAAAACGCGGGACAAGGCCCTGCGTCCATGGGATAGGCAAGCCAGACCTAAACGCAACAATCCAGAGGTGCGTTCGTTCGAAAATACGCAGCCCTACTTAAGAGCATGAACGCAGGGGGTACCCCTGTCTCTAGGATTGGATTCTTGGAAAATATGCTGCTTAAGTTTAAAACTTTTGCACAATTTAGAACAAAATAGTTGACAAAACCTTTCCAATGTCAGCATTAAACCTATGATGGGTTTCATTCCTACAAAGTATGAACTCTATCTTTCTCAAAGTTGCTCCAAACGTAACACTTCTAACTTATCGACTCTCGTCAAAAGAGCGATAGGTCCTCAAAGTTGCTCCAAACGCAACACTTCTAACTTATCGACTCTCGTCAAAAGAGCGATAGGTCCTCAAAGTTGCTCCGAACGCAACACTTCTAACTTATCGACTCTCGTCAAAAGAGAGATAGGTCCTCAAAGTTGCTCCGAACGCAACACTTCTAACTTATCGACTCTCGTCAAAAGAGCGATATGTCCTCAAAGTTGCTCCGAACGCAACACTCTTAACTTATCGACTCTTATCAAAAGAGCGATAGGTCCTCAAAGTTGCTCCGATCGTAACACTTCTAACTTATCGACTCTCATCAAAAGAGCGATAGGTCCTCAAAGTTGCTCCGATCGCAACACTTCTAACTTATCGACTCTCGTCAAAAGAGCGATAGGTCCTCAAAGTTGCTCCGAACGCAACACTTCTAACTTATCGACTCTCGTCAAAAGAGCGATAGGTCCTCAAAGTTGCTCCGATCGCA
>BQKN01000613.1:152365-164952 GCA_022839385.1 Asparagus kiusianus
AGAGAGAGAGAGAGAGAGAGAGAGAGAGAGAGAGAGAGAGAGAGAGAAAGAAAGAGAGAGAAAGAGAGCTGCGCTGAGTTTTTGGGAAATGGAGGAGAGAGAGAGGTGTGATCACGAGAGGGTATTGAGTGAGGGTTTAAATAGGAAAAAAATTGAATAAAAAACTAAAAAAATAAAATAAAATATTGAGAGATGATGCGTGTGGAGTCGTTTTCTTAGAAAAAAAAGAGGAGGGGGAGAACGTGACGAGGGGGTAGCTGTTGGGGGTTTGACGCGGGAAGCAAAATAATTTTGGATTATTTTCAAATAGTTTCAGGTATTTAAACGAAAATAATTAAATAAATAGTTACGGATATAAAAAAATTAAACCAATTATGGAATAATTATCTATAAATAAAAATATACATGTTGTGCTAATACAACAGTTGATACGAAATAGTCGAAATATACACATATTGTATAATTAAACGAGAATAAATAATAATAAAAATATATTTACTTACATTTAAAATCAAATAATTATGTGACAATTATATACATGATAAAACTTACCAGTTATGCTAATACGACAGCTGATTAAAATAATATAATAATTTACATAATTAATACGTAATTAATAATTCAACATAGTACAAGACTTAATACGTAATAGTAATAATAATACGACGTATTATTTAAAATAATATGTAATAGTATCAATAACACAACAGATAAATCTCAAAAATTTTCATTGCACTAAATTAATTTATAAATATCAAAATCATTTAAATAAATATAAAACTTAGACTTTAAATCATAGAAAATTTCTAGAAAATCAAGAAAAATACAAATACTCTTTTAAAAATCATAATTAAATATTTTAAAATACCAAAAATTTATTTTAACTAGCATCAAAATTTTACGGTCATTACAAATAAGCTAGATAAAAGGTGAAAAGTTATTGTAATAGACAAAAGATATACACATGATACTTATTTAACATAACTCAAGAAAAAAATTAAAATCGATATTTTTTCCTATAAAGTGGCATGGCTCTACGTGTAACTTTATTTGGGAACATGGCTACAAAAAAGGATTGATTCTTGAAGACACGATCAAAGATAAGCACATAATAGCATTATTGGATGTCATGATGTCTAAATATAAAGGTAACACATTTCGTTACAACTAACTAAAGAAATAAGAGAATGTTAAGTAAACCAAGCAAACATCCATATAACATAATAAAAAATATTATATTTTTAAGTTAATTTGCAGGGCTCATTCAGAATAAGTTGCTGACACAAAAGCATCTTCATCAAGGCTCTTTACAAATGCAACAGAAAATTAACTTAGTGATATTATGCCGGCATTACAACATTCAAAAGAGGTGTATGATCTTAAAAATCTACTTTATGATTCATACAATTTACTAATATACAGATACGCTACTGCACATTTAAGGCGATGATAACTACAATTTGTAATGATTGAACTATGGTTTTACGCTTACAAAGGCTATAACAAGAAGATAGATATAGATATCAATAACGAGTGTCCAAAAAATAAATATCACAGAATCGCCAATGACTTAAGATCAAGGTTGAGTAATATCCCTTCTTCATGGAATAAACATATCAACATCAAATTCTAACATATATCTAGGACAAATAAACAATGAAAAAATACAAGTATTTAGTTAAGATTTTCATGAAAAATGACTCGAACATTACAAAGGTAACACTATTTGATACAGTAGAAACTCTTATTGGATGCACAACACAAAAATTCATTGCAAAGAAGAAAAAAGTATTAAGGATTTGCAACCGACCAGACGAGACGACACCCCCTGTGTCGACTCGAAAGGCGGGGCTAGTCGACTCGAAGCCAGTTGACAAGAAGTCTGACCGAATGAGACGACACTCATTGTATCGACACAAAAGGCAGTCTTAGTCGACACACCATGCGGTGTCAGTCGACACACCCTATGGTGTCAGTCGACACGCCCTAGACGAGACAACACCCCCTATGTCGACTCGAAAGGCGGTGCTAGTCGACTCGAAGCCAGTCGATAAGAAGCCTGACCGAATAAGACGACACCCATTGTGTCGACAAGAAAGGCAGTCTTAGTCGACACGCCCTGCGGTGTTAGTCAACACGCCCTGTGATTTTTTTTCTATTGTATGATATTCTGTAAATATCTCTACAGATCACTTACCGCTTTTAGTTCTAATAATTATATAACTAATTAGGTAGTTTCAGACTTTATGTAACTAATTGATTCTCTTGTAATCCTATAAATATCTCCTAACATCAGTGAAAAAGGCTATGCCATTATTCAACAATTATAATTCTTTACATGGTATCAGAGCAGTTTTAGACCTACCGTTCTAGACCTCCTCCTATCACTCCTTTGTAAACCCTAGCCGCAATCTTCACCATGTCGACTGATTCTCAGATCACTGTCATCCCCAACCCAGAAAATCTAACCCAAAACCTTCAACTCATCAACACTTCCCATCAATCCATCCATAAAATTGACCTCCATAAATTATATTGCTTGGAAACTCTAGATTGAGGCCATTCTCATCGGCTATGACCTCTAAAAATACATAGATGGATCTTATCCATGTCCTCCTTGTACCATCACCACCAACAACGTGAAGCTCCCAACCCAGATTTTCTGCATTAGATTCGATAAGACAAACTGTTGTTTAGCACCCTTGTCGGTTCCATCTCCCCCTCTCTCATCCCTCTCATCCAACAGGTGACCACCTCCCGCGAAGCATGACAGACTCTCGCTAATACCTATGCTCACCCGACACGTGGACACATCAAGCAAATCAAGGACCAGATCAAGCGAGCCACGAAGGGCTCACAATCCGTTTCGGATTATATGCAATATGTCAAGTGTCGAACTGATCGCCTTGCTGCACTCAGCAAACCAATGGACCATGAGGACATCATTGAGAAAAACTTAGAAGGTCTCGATGATAACTATCGCCAAATCGCTTATGTAGTGGAAGGCAAGGACAACCCCATCTCATTTTAAGAGCTTCATGAGAAACTCATCAATAAGGAACTCGTGCTTTAGCAGTCGCAATCTGTATCAATCCCGCACCCCGCCACGGCTAACGCTACATCGACCAGGTACAATGGTTCACACCGCTCCTCGTCCAACAAGGAGCAATCTTCACACTCCGCTCAAAGATAACAGTCATCTCAGTTTCCGCAAGCCGCGTCTCGCCAGCAGAGGCCGTATGTCGGCAAGTGTCAAGGATGTCGACAACAAGGCCACACCATCCTTTAGTGTCCTCTCTTTCAGCTAGTACCCGCCTCCTTGCAAGGCGTCACTCGCACCTCACACACTGGATTTCAGTGGCAACCAAGGCGCATGTTGCCACAACATCAGATGTCGAAACTCCAACATGGTTTCTCAACAGTGGGACATCTCACCATGTCACAACCGATCTCGGCAACCTCTCCCTTCATGCTCCATATGATGGGTCTGACGATATTATTATCGGTGATGGTACTGGGTTACCCATTTTCAAAATTGGCTCCTCTTGTCTTAAAGCATCCTCCCATACATTTAAATTACATGATGTTTTATTTGTTCCTAACATGAAAAGAAATCTTATTTCCATATCTTAATTTTGCAAATCAAATAATATGTCCATTGAGTTTTTACCATCTTCTTTTCGTGTGAAGGATCTACTGTCAGGGGCAACACTGCTAGAAGGATAATCTAAAGATGGTGTGTATGAATGGCCGACCTCACAACTCGCACCTCGTCCTTCAACCCACTCTAGTGTCAAAGTGTCTTCTAGTGACTAGCATCAACATCTTGGTCACCCAAGCGAGTCAATCCAACATCATATCATCTCTAAATTTGGTCTAGCTTTAGATTCATCTAATCAAAGCAATCTCATTGTAATAAATATCTTTGCAATTAAAGTCATAAACTAACTTTCTCCCAATCATCATTGTGTCTACTTATCCTCTGCAAAACTATTTATTCTGATGTGTGGACTTCGCCTATTTATTCTGTCGATGGTTATAAATACTACGTCATTTCCGTAGATCACTTCACTCACTACATATGGCTTTACCCTCTCAAACGTAAATCTAATGTCACCACTATTTTTCCTCGTTTTAAAGCCCTTGTTGAAAATTACTTCAAAAAGAAAATATTAACCTTCTACTCAGATAATAGGGGGGAGTATATTGGTCTCGCCAAATCCATTGGACTGGCGACATATCTATCCACAAATGACATCTCGCATCTCACCTTGCCACCTCACACTCCAGAACATAATGGTTTTTTGGAACATATATACCATCATATTGTTGAAACATGTCTTTCCCTTCTCTCTAAAGCCTTCTTACCACTCTCCTTCTGGTCATATGCCTTCTCCACTGCAGCATACCTCATAAATTGTCTCCCTACACCCACTCTTCATATGACATCTCTCTTTCATAAACTCTTTAAGCCGCCACCAAACTACTCTAAACTTCGAGCATTTGGCTACCTATGTTATCATTGGCTTTGTCCATACTCGCCTCACAAACTTGCCAGTGGCTCCACGCCTTGTGTCTTTCTTGGCTACTCCCTTACACAGAGTGCTTATATATGTCTTGATCCACAAACTCAAAAGACTTTCATCTCGCATCATGTTCGATTTGTTGAGTCTGAGTTTCCCATGTCTAAATTCAATCTGCATCTCACTCGCCTCGATGAGTCGACATACGACACCTGTCTCTCACATCGTATCATTCTTCCGGCTTCATACACATCATCTGAAGCTTGTTCCAGAGACTCTCTCCCTGTCGACTCCAACACACAAATGGATATGGTAGAACACCAAACCTTGCCTCTCGCCCTCCCTCTCCCTCTTCCTAACCCATTTAGCACTTCGCCTACCCCCACAAACACCTTGCCTCCACAACTACCCACCCAATACTTAAACCAGCACCTAACAAGTTGCCAGCCATTCTCCTGGACTTACCCCCACCTGTCCAAGTCTCAGACAACCCATTACCACCACCTTTGACCCGCACATCGCCTATCATCACCCGTTCCAGAAACAACATTCACAAACCTATCAATAAACTTAGCCTCTCTGCTCAACTCGCTACAGATATTGAACCCACATGTGTAAGTAACACTATCAAAGATGGCAGATGGTGACAGGTGATGTCTGAGGAGTTTGATGCCTTCGTTCGTAATGGCACTTGGGAATTGGTACTTCCTAATGGTGTGCAAAATATTATGGGGTGCAAATAGATTTTTCAACTTAAGCGCTTACCTGATGGCTCTATAGACAGATACAAAGCTCCCTTAGTGGCAAAGAGGTTTCACCAAAGACCAGGAGTGGACTACCATGAGACATTTAGTCCGATTGTAAAGCCGACCATAGTTCGTCTCGTCCTCTCGCTTGTCATCAGCCGATGTTGGGATTTTCGTCAACTCGATGTCAACAATGCCTTTCTACAAGGCACCCTCACTGAAGATGTCTTCATGGCTTAGCCTTAAGGTTTTATTGATGTCGACAACCCATATCACGTCTGCAGATTGTGGAAGGCGATCTACGATCTCAAACAAGCTCCTCGAGCCTGGTACAATGAGCTTCAACAGTTCCTTCTTGCATCTCGCTTCTCGAACTCAGTTACCGACACCTCCTTGTTCATTCTCAATGACAATAACATAACTATCATGTTACTTATCTACGTTGATGACATCATCATCACAGGCAACAATACAACATCAGTTCAGGACTTTATATTGGTTCTTGCACATCGCTTATCGCTCAAAGATCTCGGACCACTTGAATATTTCCTTGGAGTTGAAGTTGTTTTTCGCCCTCAAGGTCTTCTCCTCTCACAGTGAAGATACATTGCCGACTTTCTAGCTCGAACAAAGATGACTGATGCTCGCACTGTCACAACTCCACTTGCCACCTCCCCTGTCCTTACACTTCACTCGGGTACAACCCTTACTGACCCAACCGAGTTTCGAGCTATAGTTTGGAGTCTTCGGTATCTCTCCCTCACTCGTCCAGACATTGTCTATGCAGTTAACAAACTTTCACAATATATGCATCGTCCGACTACAGACCATTGGAACGCCACCAAGCAACTTACCAGATATCTATGCGGCACCATTGATTACGGCATCATGTTACATCGTTAATCACCTCTCGCTCTCCACGCCTACTCAGATGCCGACTGGGTAGGTAACAAATACGACTTCACATCCACCAGTGCTTATATTATATATCTTGGTCGAAACCCGATATCCTGGAGTTTGAAGAGAAACAACAAACAGTGGCTCACTCCTTGACTAAAGTCGAGTACCGGTCGATTGCTTTGACGGCTACCGAGTTGAGATGGATCACATCTCTTCTTGGCGAACTTGGGTTCACATCATCACAACAGCCAGTAATCTACTTTGATAATGTGGGTGCAACAAATCTCTGCTCCAATCCGGTCTTCCGTTCTCAAATGAAACATGTGGCTCTCGATTTTCACTTCATTCGAGAACAAGTTCAAGAAGGTATCTTAAGAGTCACTCATGTCTCTTCCACGGACCAACTAGCTGACCTACTCACCAAACCACTACCTCACACGCGTTTTCATAACTTGCTGATCAAGATTGGTCTCTCCTCAAGGAGCTCCAACTTGCGGAGGTATATTAAGGAATTGTAACTGACCAGACGAGACGACACCCCCTGTGTCAACTCGAAAGGCGGTGCTAGTCGACTCGAAGCCAGTCGACACGAAGCCCAACCGAACAAGATGACACCCCTTGTGTTTACACGAAAGGTGATATTAGTCGACATGCCCTATGGTGTCAGTCGACACGCCATATTAAGGAATTACAACCAACCAGACGAGACGACACCCCCTGTGTCAACTCAAAAGGCGGTGCTAGTCGACTCGAAGCCAATCGACACGAAGCCCTATCGAACGAGATGACACCCCTTGTGTCGACACGAAAGACGGTCTTAGTCGACACGCCCTACGGTGTCAGTCGATACACCCTATAATTCTTTCCTATTGTATGATATTCTGTAAATATCTCGACAGACCACTTACCCATTTTGGTTCCAATAATTATATAACTAATTAGGTAGTTTCAGATTTTAAGTAACTAATTGATTCTCTTGTAATCCTATAAATATCTCCTAACATCAATGAAAAAGGCTATGCCATTATTCAGCAATTATAATTCTTTACAAAAAGATCAATTCTAACTTAACTTAAGTAATAAATCAAAAACCTAGAAAAATTATTATATATATTGAATTATTATTTGTTCTCGTCGAAATAGAAAAATAATCAAAGTTTGTATTTCCATAAGGTTGTGTTGAATAGCAAAAAGACATTCAAATTACTTGTGACGTTAGATGAGAAGATGAAAGAGAATGAGCCCAGAGAAAGATAATAGCATAAGAAATCCAAATCCAGCCTGATCTCACAATCAACATAGATTATGAAGATACTACTCCAGAATTACACTAGAGAAAGTAGAGAAAGATTGATCTTGGCTCAATCTAAAATGAAACAGAAAGAATAAAATATAATATTTCTAAATATTTTATAGAATAGCCAAATTTTTAGTAAAATTAGAAATATTTGGCTGAGATATTCATGATTTTTTAGTACTTTTATATACTCATTTTGTAGATGCTTTTATTACATAAATATATATATTTAATATTTAGCTTGTTATTTTTAATGAAGTCTAAGAATGATTAGGAATAAAATCTATATTCTCTTTTGCCCACTTCTAATCAATCGTCTAGACTTATTGGCTTTAAGTATTCCTCTTACTTTTATAACGCTATTTCTTTCAAGTGTTTTTCACTTTTATAACACTATACTTCCTTAAATAAAGCTTCATTTCATGTTGGTCCAAATAACATGGATATTCAAATTGACTTCACATTGTTTTGCATCAATTCAATTATCAACATGAAACTTTAAATTTGGTATAGCTCATTCAAACAAACACTAAAGAAGATAAATAACTACAATGCTAAAATTTAGAGATATACGGAGCTAAAACTATCAAATTGAAATTGAGAATAAATTTTAGTAAGAAAATAAATTAAAAATAATAATTATGATATTTAACCACGTGCAATGCACGTACATAAAAACTAACTATATATATGTATGGGGTATAAAATTGAAGGGAGCATTTCAGACAAGTTATTTACGAATTTTTGTTCCTCCTGAAACTCATTTCTCCACAAATATCATCAAATATTGTTTGTTAATAATATAATGCAAGTATTTTGTCTGTGGTCTCATGAATGAGTCTCACATTTAAAATAAATAAGTAATACAGAGCAGGTAGTGGGAATTGAACCCACATTATTAGAATGTTAGAGGGCTTTTTTTAATTTTATATCTCATTGTTTGGTCTCTATTGGTTTTCTTTATAGACGTATGCGTGTATTATTAAATTGAATCAAGTAGAATTTTTTTAGCGACGACGCTTCTTAGTTTCTATTTTTTATAAATACTCCATTTATTATGGATATGAACATATAAGTGACTTATAACAATGACTTAAACATATACGGATCGTTGAAAATCAGATAATCTTAGTTGAAACTTTTTCTTCAAATATTTTAAAACTTAAAAGAAATTCAAAATAAAGGGGGTGAATGACTTTTACTTTAAAATCTAAAATTAAAGCTTCAATAGTTTAACCACCAGCCTCTCTTTTACAGTATTGCTCATTATCAACAATATTCTAAGATAGAAAGATAAGAAGGAAAAGTCGACTTGCCGAGTGAGCGAGTGGATAGTTTTTATTTAATATTTTCAAATTTAAATTTAGATAGTTTCACCATTAAACTTTTCTTTGTAACATCCTTTCTTTTTCTTATAACACTAGAAAATAAAGAAGGATATAACAAAAGTCGGTGCTCCTTGTGTGACCAAAACACCGAAATCTCTCTTTGATATAGAAAATGTGGATAATTTGCTGGCCGGTAAGGTCATCTTATGTTAACATTTATTATTATTATTATTTGAGATTTGGTATGAACTAAAAGAGTACATTAAGTTAAACCTAGCAACATGAAGTATTCAAATAAAATGTCACAACTAAATAAGATATAAAACATTCATATATTGATTTAATCTAAAAAATCCCATGCTTAAACCTCAATCTTGTAATGTTTGCATTACAATTTTAACTTAATTAAAAAGGTATGCATGATTTTAAAATATCCACAAATAATTTAAGAATTCAAATATTTATTCCTAGAGTAATCTTAAGAACCCATTATAATCTCAATCTAATTATTAGAAAAAATTTTTTTGATAAAGCAAGAAGAATTCAAGATGATATTTTTGGTAATTTATATATTTTTTTTTTGCGAATCGCATAGCATATTTTTATAGTAGGAAGTTTTAGTTTTATAGATATTTACAAGTTATATGTTGTTATCACCTCTTGTGTTTTATTAATATTTTAAAGAGAGATATGGGTGAGCCAATAATCTTTCTTTATAAATATCAGGTAAAATAAAGGATATCAAATTAATAAATAATAAACTAATTAAAAACTCATCAATAATATATTCTAAGAGTAGGACTAATCCATCAAGTTAAGATATAATATGACTCATGTACAAATTTGAATATATGATTTCAGGATTAATTTTTGAAAACCTCCCTTAAATATAATTGATGTCTCAAAAAGCTCCCTCAAATATTTTAATTTGAGGAAACTCCCCACAAGTTTAGGCATATTATAAATAACCTCATTCAACTTTAAAAATTAGAGAATCCCTCTTCAACTATGAGATGTCTCACAATATCCCCTTAATTTTTTATATTTTTCTCACTAAACTTCCCTGATGTTATTTTAAAATATAAAATAAATAAAATATCCTTTTGGAAATCAACACATTCTGCTATAAAACCCCTAATCGATGAAAAAAACTTGATCAATTTACAATGTTATTTCCTCTTCTCTTCTGTTTCTCTTGTCCTAAAAAAACCATAGTATTATTTTATGAATTTTTTTGTTTTTTTGGGGAGGGGCCGGGCCCCCCCCCCGCTATCCGAATCTTTTATCGATTATTTACTGTGTCATGTAATACGTTAAACCTCATGGTATTAGCTTTAAGGGCCTAAAGTGAGAAGAGTTCATTGAGTTTCTCAAATTTTCAAACTTGGAAGGGGTTATATACAATAGACTCATATTTGAGGGGGATTTCTCAAATTAATATAGTTGAGGGTGTTTTTTGAGATGCAACCCACGTCTGAGGGGGTTAAGTGAGTAAAGTTCAAGGGGGTTATCTCTAATTTTTATGTTTTTTTGGTGTGGTGGGGGGGGTGGCCCCCCCCCCCCTTCTACAATATGCTCAAACTTGAGGGAGGTTCTGTAATTAAAATAGTTAATGGTGGTTTTCTAAGACACCTCCGTAGTTGAGGGGTTTTTTTAAAATTAACCCGTTATTTTACATAAAAAAGCTCTCTACGTGATTGCCCCCCTTAATTTCTATACTTAAATATATAATTATGAGATTTTTTTTAATTATGGATAGTTATAATCTAACAAGGATTACAAAATATTTGATTTTAAAATTTTTAATTGTAGATAGTTTAAATTGATGATGATTCTTAGGTGAGACAAACTGTCTATATGTCACATTCTGATAGGTAAAGGGACGCATAAGTACTTATGATATAGCACATGTTAGCTTTTTTGCCTTTATAATATATCACATGTGAATTTTTGTGTGCCTTATAAGTTCCACCAATTTCTCTTCATATGTGAAGAGAAGTATTTATACAAATCCAATAAATAATATGTGAAGGAAGCATTTATACAAATCCAATATCATATGTGAAGGAAGCATTTATACAAAGGGAAAAATGTGTCAAGGCCCCCAAAAAATAAAGGGGATGTCACCAGGCCCCACATATTTTTTTTTTGGTGCTAAAGCCCCAAAGACATGAATGTATGATGTTTCAGCCCCTAATTACATTCCCAATGCAGCACAGTGAGAAATTTTTTTACAAAACCCAAAATTGCCCTTAAACCATTACCCAAAAACTGTCTGCACTCTCTCTCATCTCTTCTCACGCTCAAACCAATCCCCTCGTCGCTCCTCTCCGCCGCCATCACGATCCCCGCAGCCGTCATCCCTCCCTCCGCCACCCTCCCCCCGACCACCTCCCCCTCCCTTCCCGCCAAAAACATCGACACCAACTTGTCTCCTCCCTCGATGGCGGCGTCAGAAACACCAAAGAAGTCCACCCCCTCACACGCTGCCTGTTATTTTCCTGATCTCCGGCCAAAGAAAAGAAAGACCCTGATGTTTGCGTCGCCCGAATACATCCGAGCATCTCCCGGGCTTCTTCAGCGATCGACTGCAGCGGTTGTTCCGGTAGCACTAGCGAGCTCAGATGAGAAAGAGCACAGTAGGACCCCCACTTCTGCGACGTTCAGGCTACCGGCGGTGGCCAACAGCTGTCCACCGACGCCGAGGAAGCCCGTCCGGGCGATCCGTGTTAGACCCTAGAGGGGGTGATTAGGGTCTTATGCTAATCTAATCCGATTAAAATGCCAATTAAAACTAATTAACAAATGTATTCTTGCAAGATAGATATACAAAGAGTTATGTGCAAGAATATGCAATATACACAAGGTGATATATCCTATATGATAGAAATATATGCAAGGATATATAAACAACACAAGGGTAAACAATCTAAATAAGATAGTGGATGAAATGAATGAGCAATGCATAATTGGCGATATAAGATAAATGCAAAAACAAATACGCCAAAGACAAACTCAAACAAGCAATATGATCACGGAGTTCGGACCTTCCGTCCTACGTCTCCGCTCCCCACTCCCGGGGAGAAATCCACTATCACAACCGGGTTTTCTACGCTCACCCGAACAACGTTTACACCTCACGGTATCGGTTTTCAACGCTCACCGATCAACGTCACTCCTCACACTCGGTTTTCTAGTTCACCGAAAACTTCACAACACACTCGGTTTTCTAGCTCACCGAAAACCTTACAACACTCACAATGTAACAAATATAAATTTGTTCTCTACAATAGATAAGAACACAATTAAGCACAACTCAAAGTTACAAACTCTCACCACCCAACTATACTATGTATGTAAATACTAAAAGCTCAATGTGGGTGTGTGTAACAATGAGTAAAATAAAATCTAACTCAAATAGCAAATTAGCAATAATAAGAATATGAAAATCAATAATGAAATTGCTAGAGAAAAGAGTTAGAAAACTCCTCTAAGAACACAAAGAAGAGGATGAAGGGTGTTTTCAGCAAAAGTTGATTCCATTGTCGATTCCATTAATCTTCTTTCGATTACAGAGAAATTACAATGAAAATAAGAAAAAATTACAACTCTTGAAGAAAATAACACAGAATTCGTTTATCGAATACTGCTTTGTGGGACTTTGCCTGTGCCGTGAGTGCTTTGGCTCGTTGACCACCGATTCACAGATCGTGAGAGGAGGTTTATGATTCTTCCTTCGTTATCGCAGTGAGAATTGGAAACGATATCTTATCGAAGTAAGATAGTCGTTCTT
>BQKN01000614.1:1025-21573 GCA_022839385.1 Asparagus kiusianus
ATATATATATATATATATATATATATATATATATAGTTATATATATACATATATGTTTTGGTTTGATTGTTTAGATATGAAACAAATATATATTCATATATATGTTCATATGTTTCATATTCTATCATATTTGAAAATATATTATGTTCTTGGTTTATGGACTTGATAATATGTTTTTATATCTTTTCTTAAGTCTATAAAGCCATTCAAAAGTTTTCAAAAGTTGTGTTTATGTCAAAACATCAAAATTCATGTATATCAACTTTTCATGTTTTGGACATACTTGCAAAATACATGAGTTTTCACAATTAGGAAATGAAATTTAAAAAATTTCTTCGTTTATATGTTTATATTCATATATACAAACATTTCCCTAAGTTTTACTAATTTTGGAGTTGTTTTGTTATTTTCAATTGAATTTACAAAACCGAGTTTTCAGCAGTTTTTTAGAAACTGTTTATTTGTGTTAAAATATTTATTTCTCTCAATTGGAAAGTGATTTTTCAGAAATTCTTTCTCTAACATATTAATATACATGCGTATAACCTTCTCTAAAAATTTCATGATTTTTAGAGTTTATTTACTATTTTTATTTGATTTTACAAAGTCAGATACGTATTTTTCCAGAACTGCAGAAACTGCTTAAGTCTACTCTAAGTCGACTTATAGGCTGAAAATTTGGCTGTAACGGCTAGTTATAAGTCGACTTATCACTGTAGCAAGTCGACTTATAACTGTATAATGGCTAGTTTTCCAGACTCCTTGTTTTTCAGGTTTTTTGTCCTTTTGCTGGGTTTTTCTTATGTTTTGGGGTCTCCTATATATACCCCCTTATACCCAGCTCTATAATAATCCAAGAGAATGTTTTAAAAAAAGAGTTTAAGCTTGTTTTAAGCTTATTTAAGGGTTTGGTTTAAAGCTTTTTGGATTTCACAAGTGGAGGAGATCATCTTCTTGTTTGTGCTCAAATCTCCATCTCTCCATCTTGATCTAGAGAAGTTTTCCTAAACTCAACTCTAGCTTTTATTTATTACTTGTTAATTATCATTTTTATTAAAGATATTTTTATATTGAGTTTAGATTTGATTTTATCTCATTGTTACACACACCCATTTGAGCTTATTGTATTTGCATACATAGTATATTAGGGTTGTGAGAGATTGTAACATTGAGTTGTGCTTTCATTGAGTTCTCATCTATTGTAGAGAACAAATTTATATTTGTTATATTGTGAGTATTGTAAGGTTTTCGGTGAGCTAAAAAACCGAGTGTGTGGTGAAGTTTTCGGTGAACTAGAAAACCGACTGTGAGGAGTGATGTTGTTCGGTGAGCGTTGAAAACCGACACTGTGAGGTGTAAACGTTATTCGGGTGAGCATAGAAAACCCGGTTATGATATGGATTTCTCCCCGGGAGAGGGGAGTGGAGACGTAGGACGGAAGGTCCGAACTCCGTAATCATATCGTGTGTTTGAGTTTGCTTTGGCGCACTTTATCTTATGTTTATATTTCTTGTCGCCATTGTCCATAACTCATTATTTATATGATCCACTATCTAGTTCATATTGTTTACCCCTTGTGTTAGTTTCATATCCTTGCATATATCATATATTGTTTATATCTCTTTGCTAGGATATTTCTTGTTGTTCATATTGCTTATTCTTGCTTATATCTCTCGTATACCTATCTTGCAAGAATATATTTGTTAAGTAATTTTAATTGGCATTTAATCGGATTAGATTAGTATAAGACCCTAATCACCCCCCTCTAGGGTCTAACAAAAGCTTGATGAAGAATGATGTATATGATGAAACCAAGGGTAACTCTCCATGCTGATATGATCAAAAGATGATGAAAGCGATGACAAAGAGTGTCTTGAGGCTCCACGGGTTTAAAACTCTAATTTAATCTTCTTCAACCAAACCCTAGAATTTCTCTCTTCAATCTCACCCCTTTAATCTATCTATTTCAATCTTATATAGCCTCCACTTAATCAAAAAGAGACACTCTAATCATAGTTGAAGTTAGAGATGAAAGTGATCAACCAACGATTGCAATTAAATCATTAAATTTGCAATCGTCCATCTTAAACATCGGTGGGTGCTCACGACCATTGATGGGTCCCTGAGCACCATTGATAGGCTCCTGAAATCCATTGATAGGTTGAATTTCTATTTCTAAAAATCTGCAAATTGTTCATGTAGACCATCGATGACCTCTTGCCATCGATAGGCTTCTAATGCCCATCAACAATACGATGGCTAAAATCAGTGTTCATGCTAATTTTCATGTCATTTTGTCTCATACATTTCATATACTTATTTTCACTTGTACTATATCATCTCAAACAGATATTAGTATCAAACGAGAGTTTACTATTACTTAAATAAAAGTGTATTACTTACTTCCTCAAATCTCCCCTTTATGATAATAACAAATTTAAAATTTGAAATATGTAAATATATGTATATTTGAGATATATAAAAATGTCAATTAGCATAAATATGCTTTCGTACAGAAAAATACAATGCCCCTTAAATTCATGCATTCATAAAAAGTGTAAATATGTGTAGGTATTGTAAAAACTCCACAAAAAATAATGCATTGACTATTTTAAATAGTTTAAAAAATATGAAACCACTTAACCAAAACTCCACTCATGGAAAGATTATCAAAATTTTTATATTTTACACCAAAATTCTTCCCCTTTTATTATTAGCAAAAGATAAAAATACAACGATGGTCACACTTTATACTCAAAAAATTCAGATAAAACATAATCCAAAGATATAAGGAAGAGAAATATACACCAGTTCAAACTAAAAGTTTACAGAAAAAAAGCATAAGGAATTAAAATCTAATTACGAAGTACTTAAATACAAGAGAAATTACATCAAAAATCACACAAATAAAGATTAAATATCATTATAAAGTATATGAAATAAAGAGTAAAAAGAATTATATAAGTTCATTAGACAAATTTAGATATATCAAAGAGAATAATAAGCAATAATAAGACTTAAACTATTTCAACTTTAGAAATGAAGGACCAAAATTATGGCGTCCCTGGTTTCACACAAGGCTGCAGTCCAAGGTGAGCCCAAGGATGTCAAACCTACCATGCACCCATATTGTGCAATAACATGTTTCATTATCACAATAATATCTCTCTAGCGGAATAAAAAAAAGCCAGTGCAGGTACAAGCAAATATAAAAGAGATGAAAACAGGAAATAGAACATAGAGATAAATGATCAACCTCAGAGATAATAAAGTCATAATAGATATAGAAAAAAATACATCCAACAATATGATACAAATGGTCAAAAATCTCAACTACAAGAATCAACTAAAAATACATAGGTTCTCAGCTCTCAGAATAAAATGCAAGTCTAATAATCAACTAAAATCAAAACTAATCAACTGTGGAGCGGAATCTACAATAAATAAATGATGGCAAATATGCTAAAAGTCCGTCAACTTGTGGCTCTCCAAAATTCTGATTCGCTGCCTAAAAAGAATGGAAATCAACAGCGTCAGAGCGCTAACAAAATCATCTCCATCCGCCACCAGAGGAAGGGCTACTAAATATGATGGAGGCTCTACCTATTGTTAGCCTCTTTGTTTTGATGATGTTTAACAAACAATTTACTACTAATATTTTTTGTCTAGTGTTTGTGGTTTTCTATTTATTAAAGACAAATAACGCGTTAGAGGATGGATGGAATAGAGCTTCAACGATCATATCCAATGGAGGTTGGCGGAATAGTGGAGTGAAGCAATATACATTCAAGTTAAAGATACAAGTTCAAGCTTCATCCGTAAGTGTACCAAGTTGAGCTACATCGAAGATCAATCAAACTTGGGTACATTTAGTTTAGGAGTTTATATTATGTGTGTTAGTACTTTAAACTCAATCATATACACACATACACGTTTTGATTTTGTATATATATAGTTATATATATACATATATGTTTTGGTTTGATAGTATTCAAGTTTTAATATGAAACAATTTAATATAATTAGAAAACATATTTTTATTTCATACTTATATGCATATATATGATTTCATCATTATCAATTTTATTTAGTTCAATGAAATCATATTTTAGTGCATTATATGTGTATTTTATCATACTACATTCATTATTTATAGACTCGTAATAATAGTTTACATCTTTCTTCAAGTCTATAAACTTATTTTGTAAAGTTTCAAAACATGGTTTAGCCAAAATGTCAAAATTCATATGTTTACACTTTCATGTTTTGGACTATTTTACAAAACGATGATATTTCTCATTTGGGAAGTCCTTTTAGAAAACCAATTTTTGTAGCATGTGTATTATCATGTGTCTACAATCATTTCCCAAAGTTTTACATTTTTCTGAATTTATTTGATATTTTTAAATAAAGTTTTAAATTTAGAAAATCAGATTTTTCATATGTAAGTTTGCGGTCGACCACCACGGTCGACCGTGCCTATGTCTTTTCCTGAGTGGGCAGCATTAACTTTCACGGTCGATCGTCACAGTCGACCGTCAGATCGAAAATTCCCACAGTCGACCGTCACGGTCGATCGCGTAAGTCTCTGGAAGTTTTCTGGGTTTCTTAGCTGGCTCACGGTCGATCGCGAGTTTTCCACGGTCGACCGCCGTATGCCCAACGACTCTTTTTGTACAGAATCATATTCCTGATTTTATGGGATTTCTGTTGTTTTGTTTTAGGATTTTTTGCTGTTGTTTTCTCTTCCTATATAAATCCTCAAACCCCTTCTATCTCAGTAACCCAATGGATAGTTTTAAAGAAGTTTAAAAGAGTTTTGAAAAGGGTTTTAGTTGGGTTCAAAGTTTGTTTGGTTTGTGAAGATTTTTTTACAAGTGGAGAAGATCATCTATAGTGTTTGAACTTCATTTTAATCTTCCTCTCCAACTTGATTTTCAGAGAAGAATTCCTAAACTCTATTTCTAGCTATTTATTATTTTGTTCATAATTTCTATATGCTAGATTTTAATTGAGTTTAGTTGTTTTGATTTTCTCATTGCTTACACACACAACTTTTGAGCTTAATGTATTTACATTCATAGTATAATTTGGGTTGTAGGGAGTTGTAACAATTGAGTGTGAGCTTTCATTGTGTTCTCATCTATTGTAGAGAACAAATTTATTATTTGTTATAATTGTGAGATTGTAAAGTTTTCGGTTAGCTAAAAAACCGAGTGTGAGGAGTGGACGTTGATCGGTAAACGTTAAAAACCGACATTATGAGTGTGAGTGTATACATTGTTCGGTGAGCGTTGAAAATCGACACTGTGAGTGATTGTGAGCATTGATCGGTGAACGTTGAAAACCGACATAGTGTGGTTGTAAACGTTATTCGGGTGAGTGTAGAAAACCCGATCGTGATAGTGGATTTCTCCCTAGGAGTGGGGAGCGGAGACGTAGGACGGAAGGTCCGAACTCTGTGATCATTTGATTGTGTTTGTGTGTGCCTTGGCGTTTATTCTTATTTGTGCTCATTGCTCATTTCGCTATTGTCTCACTATTTAGTTTGTCTACTATCTAATTTAGATTATTTACCCTTGTGTTGTTTATATATCCTTCTATATACATTGCCTATATCTCTTTGCTAGGATAACTTGTTATATCCTTCTACATACATGGCCTATATCTCTTTGCTAGGATAACTTGTTAATAAGTTTTAATTGGCATAAAATCGGATTAGATTAGCATAAGACCCTAATCATCCCCCTCTAGGGTCTAACAATTGGTATCAGAGTTTGGTGCTCTTTGATTTAAGGTCTAATCGCCTTGAGTTAAAGATCAAAGTTATCTTTTTGTACTAATCCAATTTTTGATTTTTATATCTTGCTTGCTTTTTACATTATGGATATACATGGTTTAGGTTATGTCATTAATATTTCTCCTAGATTAGATAATTTTCCCTATGCCCAATGGTGTGTTAGATTTAAACTTTTTGTTCAATCTAAACACTTTGATTTATAGGAAATTACAGATGATACTTACATTGTGCTCACTTCGGAGAAATCCAAGTAGAATAAAAATGATCATCAAATGTTTACAATGAACAATATTTTGTTAGAATATTTGCTAAATACTTTTAATTCATCTATGTCTAACAAGTTTGTTCATTTTGATAGTGCTTATACCTTATGGAAATTTATTGAAGCACATTAAGAGGAATTGGAGGCGATCCAACAAGCTTTGGTGGATCCGGCTTCAAGTTCATATGGAGCATCATGCACACGGCCACTAGGCGATAGCCCCAGTGAGGTTTGCGAGTTCAAATCCATAAATGATTTATCTAGTGATGAACTTGCTTGTGCTAGTGAAAATTTATTGCATGCCTATAACAAATTATAAAATGATTTTATTGATTTAAAAAGCAATCATGATAATTTAGAATCCGATCATGAGGAGCTAGTGTTAAAATTGGATGTCATTGCAAAAGAAAATATCATGCTTAAAGAAAACAATGACATGTTAATTTTAGAAAATAAAAAATTGACCTCATCCAATTCTAGCTTAACTCATGAAAGAGATAATGCCATGATAGAAGTAGAGAACATACAAAATGATACTGCTTCTTTTATAAATTATTATTTATGTTCTACTTCTAAAGTTAATGCTAATATGCCTAATGATGAGTTGAACAATGTTAAAAACCGTATTTCCTCTTTAGATTCAACTCTAACTACATGCTTAACAACCACAAGAAGCTTGTGGATATGTGTGCCAAGTCTAATGCAAAATCATCCACTCATTATGCACACTAATATAGCAAACTTTACAAGTGCTCCACTTATGGTCTTAAATGCCATTTATCTAAATTTTACTATGATGCACACAAATATAAGAATGCTAAAGCTCATTGTGCATCTCATCAAGTTTCTTCATCACATACACATGTACATGCACACACTCATAAAGTTTATCATAAGCATGCTCATGCGTTTAAATATGATATTTGTGGACGTTTTGACCATTTGGCAAAATTTTGCCATGATTTGAAAAAGACTTCACTTTTGCCAAATGATTTTAAAAGACCACAAAAGTTTAATTTTGATCATTGTGGTAGATTTGATCATTTGACCAAGTTTTGTTTTGATTTGAAGAGAATTTTCCATTTGCAAAATAATTTTAAAGAACAATCTATTTTTGCAAATATGTCCCGTGCACCTTTTAATGGTCAACATAAGCAAATGCTTCCTTTTTATTGTACATATTGCAATCGAAAGGGTCATTTGAGTATTGCTATGACCGATCCCGTGCACCACATATGTCTAAGAGCGTTCATAACCATAGGGCTTTGAGCTTAAATGATAGGGGTCATGTCCCTAAATCTTTTGGTACAAAGAGTTCTTAGGTACCAAAACAAATTTAATTTGTAAACCAAGAATTTTAGTGTTCTTATTTTTCCTTTTCTTGGTTTAGAAAATTATGTCTTAAAAATATTTTGGTTATGAAAATAATTTTTCCTTGATTAATTCTTTTGTTTTCATGATTATTAGTTTAAATTTTCTTGAGCGGTTTGCTTTTATATAACCCCCCACGGATTTATTGGGTATTTATTCCCAAATCTTATTTACCGGGTGCTAAATTATTCATATGAGTTGAAACAAGCTCAAGAGCTTGATATTGTTGCCTCTCGGTCAAAAATTATGTTTTGATTTGTTGTTTTGAATTCATTATATTTTACTTTTATAATGATATTTATGTGTTTGTGCTTATGGATCATCTATTCGCGCTTTATAATGCATTCTATGAGTGGTTTGATCAAGTTCTTAAAAGAAAGTTTTCTTTATTGATCAATCATAGTTTTTGGATTTAAATCTTGATTTATGATTTTATTTGAGTGATTTGTTTTCCCTTCTTTTGATTTCATAGATCAATCTTTATACACTATGTTTTTTATAGTTGTGTTAATAAGACACTATTTTTATTTTGATGCATCCACATGTGTTCTCATTATCTTAATGTATGTGAGTAAATTTTTAGCATGCTCTTAACTATACTTGCTCACATGTTTTGCCTTGATCTTTATTGCATATATTTTATATGGCATTTTGATAATGGAGCTAATCCCTATACTTGTTTTATACTCACCTATGCATATTGATAAGGGGAGCTTTCGTTCTCTTCATTCTTTTGTCCCCTTTCTTATGTTGTCAAAGGGGGAAAAATATTATGAGTATATTCTTTTTGTTTATATGCATGATAATTACAATATTGTATTTTATTTCTTTTTCATGCATATATTCTTTTTGTAAATTGTTTGTCATCATCAAAAAGTGGGAGATTGTTGGCCTCTTTATTTTGATGATGTTTAACAAATAATTTACTACTAATATTGTTTGTCTAGTGTGTGTGGTTTTCTATTTATTGTAGACAAACAACTCTTTAGAGGATGGATGGAATAGAGCTTCAACGATCATATCTAATGGAGGTTGGCGGAATAGTAGAGTGAAGCAATGTACATTTAAGTTAAAGATACAAGTTCAAGCTTCATCCGTAAGTGTACCAAGTTGAGCTACATCGAAGATCAATCAAACTTGGGTATATTTAGTTTAGAAGTTTATATTATGTGTATTAGTACTTTAAGCTCAATCATATACACACATACACGTTTTGGTTTTGTATATATATAGTTATATATATACATATATGTTTTGGTTTGATAGTTTTCAAGTTTTAATATGAAACAATTTAATATAATTAGAAAATATATTTTTGTTTCGTACTTATATGCATATATATGATTTCATCAATATCAATTTTATTTAGTTCAATGAAATCATGTTTTAGTGCATTATATGTGTATTTTGATAAAATACTACATTCATTGTTTATAGACTTCATAACAATAGTTTACATCTTTTTTCAAGTCTATAAACTCATTTTGTAAAGTTTCAAAATATGGTTTAGCCAAAATGTCAAAATTCATATGTTTATACTTTCATGTTTTGGACTATTTTACAAAATAATGATATTTCTCATTTGGGAAGTCCTTTTAGAAAACCAGTTTTTGTTGCATGCGTATTATCATATCTACAATCATTTCCCAAAATTTTACATTTTTCTGAATTTATTTGATATTTTTAAACAGAGTTTTAAATTCAGAAAATCAGATTTTTCATATGTAAGTTTGCGGTCGACCGCCACGGTCGACCACGCCTATGTCTTTTCCTGAGTGGGCAGCATAAACTTTCGCGGTCGACCGTCAGCTCAAAAATTCCCATGGCCGTCCGCCACGGTCGACCGCGTAAGTCTCTGGAAGTTTTATGGGTTTCTTAGCTGGCTCGCGGTCGATCGCGAGTTTTCCACGGTCGACCGCCGTATGCCCAACGACTCTTTTTGTACAGAATCATATTCCTGATTTTCTGGGATTTCTGTTGTTTTGTTTTGGGGTTTTTTGCTGATGTTTTCTCTTCCTATATAAACCCTCAAACCCCTTCTATCTCAGTAACCCAATGGATAGTTTTAAAGAAGTTTAAAAGAGTTTTGAAAAGGGTTTTAATTACTTGGGTTCAAAGTCTGTTTGGTTTGTGAAGATTTTTTTTACAAGTGGAGAAGATCATCTATAGTGTTTGAACTTCATTTTAATCTTCCTCTCCAACTTGATTTTCAGAGAAGAATTCCTAAACTCTATTTCTAGCTATTTATTATTTTGTTCATAATTTCTATATGCTAGATTTTAATTGAGTTTAGTTGTTTTGATTTTCTCATTGCTTACACACACAACCTTTGAGCTTATTGTATTTACATTCATAGTATAATTTGGGTTGTGGGGATTTGTAACAATTGAGTGTGAGCTTTCATTGTGTTCTCATCTATTGTAGAGAACAGATTTATTATTTGTTACAATTGTGAGATTGTAAAGTTTTCGGTTAGCTAGAAAACCGAGTGTGAGGAGTGGACGTTGATCGGTGAACGTTGAAAACCGACATTGTGAGTGTGAGTGTATACGTTGTTCGGTGAGCATTGAAAACCGACACTGTGAGTGATTGTGAACGTTGATCGGTGAACGTTGAAAACCGACATAGTATGGTTGTAAACATTATTCAGGTGAGCGTAGAAAACCCGGTCGTGATAGTGGATTTCTTCCCGGGAGTGGGGAGCGGAGACGTAGGACGGAAGGTCTGAACTCCGTGATCATTTTATTGTGTTAGTGTGTGCCTTGACGTTTATTCTTATTTGTGCTTATTGCTCATTTCGCCATTGTCTCACTATTTAGTTTGTCCACTATCTAATTTAGATTATTTACCCTTGTGTTGTTTATATATCATTGCACATACATTGCCTATATCTCTTTGCTAGGATAACTTGTTAATAAGTTTTAATTGGTATAAAATTGGATTAGATTAGCATAAGACCCTAATCACCCCCCCTCTAGAGTCTAACACCTATAAGTGCATAGTCTACCTAAATCATTTTACCATGTACTACATAGGATTTATATTTAGAAATCCATAATACAAGTCTGGTACGTCGAGCGAAATAATCCAAATAAGGAAACCCTCATGTATATACAATGTGTCTCAAGTTGTGAGTTTCTAAATATAAATTCCAGCCAAGAATAAAAAATAATAATAAAGGAAAACAATACATAAAAATATCACATCAACCCTCTCCAAAAATATAACTTAACTCCTCGTACTAGCTTAATGAACAAAGCGTAGACCAATACACTATCCCGTGTACCAACGATGTGAAATATCTCCATAATAAATCATATAAAGGAAATACAATCATCACCTGTGACCCAGGTTATTATCAAGTCTATTAAATCATCCTTCTCTAAAATTCTTCAACTCATCACACCCCCGTGCGGATCAACAAACATGTATATCAATCTCTATGCATAACCATGCGGAAACAAAATATAGGTTTATTGACCTCTGTGCACACTCGTACGAATACAAATGTGTATACGGGAGTGAAGTCCATCGCGGTCTCATTGTGGTATACTGACTAACGCACTCAGAGTGTAGTCCATCTGCAGTCTCATTGCGGGTACCAACTAACCTCACTCAAATATTCGCAACTTTAATAAATTATAATAACCATTACTCGTAACGATGCTCACTATTTGGCTACTCCAAACAATGGATTCATGTGTACTCACACTCAGTACTTGTACTCCTCAAAATATACGTAAATATCAGCTCACAACTTGCACTACACGCTTGTAAATCGAACTCACATGTAAAAATATCAAAACTCACAAAACTAGGCCTGATCAGTCGACCGACAAGGGCTTTGATCGATTGATTGGCTGCATGCACAAGGCCGAAGCACGTCCGTCAGTCGACTAACGTTCGTGGTCTATCGACAGACCAGACCGAAACTACTAGGTTTTGGGTTTTGTTTATTTTCATTCAAACTTTGATTTTTTCTTTATTAATATATTTGATTTAAAACTCATGAATACTTGACAAAAGGTTTATTTAACCAAGATAAGATCATGTAGATTCATAAATCTAGGGTTTAACATTTAAATTAACTAAACTCTTATTCAATTTAATTAACTAGATGTTTAAACCAATTTAAAACAAAAATAACAAGTTAAATACAACTCTAATGATCATGATTATCTAAACTCGACAATTACAGATTTATTTTACTATTCATATCAGTGATTTAAGATTTAACATCATAGATTAAGCTCTAACGCATTAGATTAACCCTAAACACAAGATGAATCACAATTATCACATAAATACTTAATTTTTAATTAAGGAGAGGTTTGTAGGGAGGTGATCTTGCCTTTTACCACGTGCAAATCCCTTTGAAACAAACATGACTCGATCCCTTATCACCAAACGTCGCAAATCTCATCCACCTCTCGGTGTTCGCTTCAAAAAGCTCTCCCAAAATCTCAAATTAGGGTTAGGGTTTTGAGAAAGAAGAAGAGAGGCTGCTAGTGTTTAGAAAAGCTTATGAAAAGATAAAATTTTCGTGACAAAAACGTATATATAGAACCCGAACTCAAACAGCCCAAAACCCAAAAGATTCTGGAAAACAGCCCATCAGTCGACTGATGTGAGCCATTAGTCGACTGGTGACCTCCCGTAAGTCAATTGATGGGCAACATTAGTCGACTGATCAGAGGCTTTCCAGCTTCAATAGTCATGTGCATGTTTTACTCATTTTTGTGCATGTTGACACTTGTATACTCTCATATATACTCTTTATTGATCTCATGTTAATTGTTAACATAATCATTCATCTATAAATGCTATTTATCATAATTAAAATTCATTTATGAGTATAAATCACAATCTTTTCAAAATTTAAGAGGTTATACATTCACCCCCCTTAAAAGAATTTCTTCATCAGAATTCTGCAATCGTATCTTATAGATTAATAATACTAGAAAAGCATGTTGAGGGAATAATCCAGACAATGAAATATTCCCATACACATCTCGTATTATTAATCCCCAGATATGAATCACAAGCAATCATTTATACTTAACTACTAAGAATATAAATACTCCTACTTAACCACTAATTAAATGAAACTAGTACGTCGGGTAAAAAACTTCAAACAAGAAACCCCCCTTATATATACCATGTGTTCTGAGTGATTAGGTGCTAAGTGTCTATACCTTCATTCCAACGTTAAATGTAAATGTGGCTATATAAATAACATGAATCATAAACAAATCATAACTAATCATTTTACCTTCTCAAACAGGTGAGGGTAGTCGTGACACATGTCCTCCTCGCACTCCCAAGAAGCCTCCTCATCTCCTTTCCAGTTCCACTGGACCTTCACTAAAGGAATCATCTTATTTCTAAGCTTCTTGCCCTCCCTGGCAAGCATGCAAACTAGAATCTCGATGGTGGTCAAATCTGCCTGAATCTCTAGCTCTAGTGCATCAATCACCCTTTGCTGCTCCTCATCGCGTAAATGATTTTTGAGCATTGAAACATAAAAAATATCGTGTACAGCCGACATCGATGCTGAAAGATATATCCTATATGATACGGCTCTAATGCGCTCAATAATCCTGAACGGACCAATATATCTCGAGGCAAGCTTTCCCCATCTGCCAAAATCACTGAACACCCTTCATCGGTGACATCTTCAACATAACATAATCTCTAACCTGAAACTCTAAAGGTCATCGCCTCTAATATGCGTAGCTCTTTTTCCGACTCTGAGCGGCAAGAATATTCTCTTGAATCAACGCTACCTTCTTCGTAGTCTGTCTCACAAGTTCTGGCCTAAAAAATAAGCTGTGTTTTGGCTCTGCCCAAGAAATCAGGGATCTACAATGACTCCCTTATAACACCTCATACGGTGCCATACCTATCATCGCCTGATAGTTGTTATTGTAAGCGAACTCAATCAATGGAATATGATCCTCCTAGCTGACCTAGAAGTCGATAACACATGCCCGCAACATATCGTCTAACACCTGGTTCACTCTCTCTATTTGCCCATCTGTTTATGGGTGGAAAACACCGCTAAATGATAACTGGATGCTAAACGAATTCTAGAAGCTCTTCTAGAAATAATATGTGAAAACTAAGCTATGATTTGATACAATCGTCTCCAGAACTCTATGCAATTGAACTATCTCCCGAATGAAAATTCTCGCATAAGTCTCCACCGTATAAGTCATCTTCACCGCTAAGAAATGCGCTAACATCGTCAAGCGATCAACTATCACCCAAATGGAATCATTCCCCTTGCTTAACCTCGGTAACATCATAATAAAATCCATAGAAATATCTGCCTACTTCCACTCAGGAATGGGTAAAGGCTGTAGGGTTCCTGTTGGTCTTTAATGTTGCCTTCACTTGCTGACAGGTAAAGTACTTAGTCACATACTCTGCAATCTCCCTAATCATGTTGTTCTACCAAAAATATCTCTTCAGGTCCTTGTACATTTTGGTTATGCCTAGATGCACAGTGTATCTGGTGTGATGTGCCTCATCCAATAAATCCTTCTTCGACTACGGATTATTCGGCATGACTAACTGACCCATCATTTGAAAGCCTCTATATACTCCAATGGTCCAATCAACCTTGGGCTCTTTAGAAATCTCTCCCTTCCGAGTTTGGATCCAAGAGTCCTCTAATTAAGCACTGACCACTCTATCAGCCCATAATGACTGCACAACCAAAGCTCCCAAAAATGCATTGCTCCCACCAATCTCCGGTCTAATATCAAACTGATTAAGGGTATGAAGATCTCGGTATAATAAGCATCTCAAAGCTAAAATATGATGACGATGCTTCCTATTCAACGCGTCTGCTACAACGTTCACCTTTCCCGGATGATACTAAAGCATAAACTCATAATCTTTAATGAACTTGACCCGTCGTCGTTGCCTCTGGTTGAGTTCCATCTAGGTGAAAAGATACTCCAAACTTTGGTGGTCCATGAACAACTCAAACTGTACTCCATAAAGGTAATTTCTTCAAGTCTTCAGTGCAAATACCACTACTGCTAACTCTAAGTCATGTGTAGGATAGTTTTGCTCACGAGTACTCAACTACCTCAAAATATAAGCTACTATTATCTGGGTCTGCATCAAAACACCTCCTAGACCCGATAATGATACATCTGTGTAGACAACAAAGATCTTATCACTGCTCGGGATGGTCAACATCAGCGCTGTAGTCAACTTAGTTTTTAAAGTTTCAAAGGCCTTCTGGAACTCTAGGTCCCAAACAAATTGTACACCCTTCTTCGTAAGACGTGTCAGCGACATGGCAATCTTCTAAAAGTCCTGTATGAACTTCCTGTAATAGCCAGCTAGACCTAAGAAGCTATGAATCTCTATAACAGTCTTCAGCAGCTCCCAATCAAGTACTGCCTTTACCTTAGCTAGATCTACTATAATGCCCTCATTGCTGATAACATAGTCTAAAAATCTAACCTCAGATAACCAAAACCCCCACTTGCTGAACTTAGCATATAACTGGTGCTCCCATAAAGTCTGCAGCACCAATGCATACCAAGAATCACATCGAACTCGGATATACACAGGATGATCAAATCGACCACGAACTCAGACTTGTCTTAGTTGATAATGCATCTCCTACATATGCTCTCTAGAAGCAACACATCACCTAGAGGGTTGGAAACTGACAAAGGAATATCTAGAGGCTGTGCAACTAGCTAGAGTCTAATCATGAAATCATGGGAGATAAAAAAATGCGAAGCGCCTGAATAAAAAAATACAGACTAGGAAGGTGTTAACAAGGAACGTACCTTCCACCACTGCCCCACTCGCACCATGATTGCGTGGCATGACTGCATAAACTCTGCTGGTAGCTATAGCCTACTGTGCTAAAGACTCTGAAACATATGGGACTATCTATCCCTGAGGTGCCTCCTGGATGGCGTGTATCTATCCCTCAATCATCGGAACGGTCAGTGTCACCTCAATCCTCTATTGCTGGCCATACGCGCGGCCCTACGGCTATGGACCCTATCCACGACTCTGCTACTACTGTTTATGCCCATGGTTCTGTGGCACTGACCCTGGCCTCTGCCCTGTTGACCTCCTGCTAGTGCACTACGACACTCTGCTATTCTATGCCAAACTTATGGTAATGAAAATAAGCACCCTGAAATCTACGCTGCTGTGGCCCCCTCTGATCTGGTTGTGTTGCCTTCTTTTAAGGGCCTTGTTGCTGATGCTATGAACCCTTGCCCTGCTGCTAGGATCCTCCGGGTCCTGAGAAAGGTCTCTTGCCCTTACCTGCATGTTGTCCTACTTTAGGGTTATCATCCTTGTTCTTCTGAAAGATCATAGTCTCTGGCTCCTATGATATTGCAGCATTGACTATCTCTCGTATTGAGTGGAATCGTTTAGAAACAAGGTAGCGATGAAGGGTTGGACGAAGTCCCATCAGAAACATCTGAGCTTGACGCTCTCCTGACTTCCACATGCCTATAAATCAAAATAAGCTCATGAATCTACTCTCATACTCAGCTACGAACATCTCTCCCTGCTCCAGTCTGGATAACTCTAACTCTTTCCCGGCCTTTACATTGTAAGAGACGTACTGCTTGTCGAAAAAATAAATGAAGTCCTTCCAAGTAAGTGTCATCTGCTGCTCTAGAGTAAACTAAAGCCTGTACCATCCCCGGCATCACCCTTGAGGCTACAAGCTGCTAACCTCTGCTAGTCGACATTAAGTAAATCAAGAATGTTTCCAACCTCTTCTTTCCACTTGTAGGCTGTAAGAGAATCTGATGTACCCTAAAATTTTGGTGCCCTTAGCTTCTGATAACTCTCCACTAATTAGAGCCAAGCGTCCTGATCTGCGGCCCTATCAACTGCTGGTAGTGGATCTGCTGTAAGTGATTCCTCTGGTGGTGGAACATTTGGTGTCTGATTTGGAGTTGCTACGCACTATTCAAGTGCAATAAGTCTAGCGGTAATTGGCGCTATGAGGTTGATCAAGTACTATGGAGCCTGCTGCGACTCAGGCTCTGGCTCAGCTTGCCTAGCTTCTTGAGAACAAGTTCCTCTCCGACCACGTCCTCTCCCTGACATCTATAAGTTCAGGAATAGAGCTTATTAGACACAGTAAATGAGACCTAACGCATAGATAGCATAACATATAACAATAGGTAAATCGTATCACATATCATTCACAATATACTTTATAATCAAAGCAAGATAGTTATCATTAAAAAAATTTTGAAATTTTCACATTTTATATATATCGTCCTCACTCAATCTAGGAATTCCTAGTGGACTCTATACATGATTCCTAGGAAACTCTATCCTTGTTTCACAACTCGACACAGGATGATCCTAAGGATACTGGAACTAGAGCTCTTATACCAACCGTGATACCCCTGGTTTCACACAAGGCTGTAATCCAAGATGAACCTAAGGATGTCAAACCTGTCATGCACCCACACTGTGTAATAACACATTTCACCATCACAGTAATATCTCTCTAGTGGAATAAAAAAAGAAAGTGAAGGTACAAGCAGATATAAACGACATGAAAATAGGAAATAGAACATAGAGATAAATGATCAACCTCAGAGATAATAAAGTCTCAATAGATATAGAAGAAAACACATCCAACAATCTGATACAAATGGTCAAAATCTTAACTACAAGAATCAACTGAAAAATACATAGGTTCTCAGCTCCCAGAATGAAATGCAAGTCTAATAATCAACTAAAATCAAACTAATCAATTGTGGAGCAGAATCTACTATAAATAAATAACGACGACTATGATGAAAGTTCATCAACATGTGGCTCTCTGAAACTCTGATCGGCTGCCTGAAAAGAATGAAAATCAACGGTGTGAGAGCGCTAGCAAGATCATATCCATTTGCCCCAGGGAAAGGGCTACTAAATATGATGGAGGCTTTACCTATAAGTGCATAGTCTACCTAAATCATTTTACCCCATACTACATAGATTTATATTTAGAAATCCATAACACAAGACTGGTATGTCGAGCGAATTAATCCAAATAAGAAAACTGTCATGTATATACAATGTGTCTCAAGTTGTGAGTTTCTAAATTTAAGTTCCAACTAAGAATAAAAAAATAACAAAGGAAAACAATATAGAAAAATATCACATCAACCCTCTCCGAAAATATCATTCAACTCCTCATACTACCCCTAATGAGCAAAACAGATACCAATACACTATCCTGTGTACCAATGATATGAATGAAATTACCCTAGAGGGGATGAATATGGTATTTGCTAATCTAATATGATATTAATCTGATATTAATGCTGATTTAAAACTTATTAACAATTATATCCTAGCAAGTATGATATTTAACAAATTATGAGCAAGGATATGTAATTAAAAATAAGGGCGATATAGACATGAATAAATATGCAAATAGGATTGTGACAAAAGACAATCGCAAACACACAAAGTGATCACAAAGTTCGGTCACTCTTGACATACGTCTCTGCTCCCCACTCTCGAGGAGAATCTCCATAATCTCAAAAGATAACTATACAATCGGTTTTTAACACTCACCGATAAATGTTTATAACACTCACAATGTAACCACACAAAACACTCCCTATGTGTTGGCCTCTCACATGTCGCCTTCCTCAAGTACTCGGATTTACAGCCTCTCCCTAGGCTTTAGAACCGACACCACTCTTCTTAAAACCAACTATGTCTCTCACTAACCACTCCTCTCGGTGTACTTGTGTATTACAATGTGATCTCAACAACAAAGGTCAAATAAAGGATTTTTTCTCTATTACAAAGATGAGAACTAAGTTAAGTCCACACTCAAAGATACAATCTCACGACCCCAATATACTATATATGGAAATACTAAAGCTCAAGTGGGTATGTGTGATCAATGAGTATAAATAACATCAAACTCGAATTAATCTATCAAATATAGATATAACAATTTAAGTATAAATAAGCTAGATAATTGAGTTTAGAAAACTTCTCCAAAATCACAAAGAGATGTAGATGAAGGGATGAGGTTGAATTCGTCAAACCAAAAATGTAAGCCTCTTCTTTGTGAAAACTTCTTCACACAAAACAAACTCTAAAAACTCTTAAACACTTGTAAAACTTGTTTTAAAACTTTCTTAGATCCTTTCATGTGTTGAGAGTTAAGGGGTATTTATATGTTCTCAATATAACAGCCCAAAACCAAAGAAAAAGACAAAAAAATCCTAGAAAAATTAGGTCTGGAAAACTAACCCTTGAATACAACGGTCACAAAGTCGGTCGACTGGTGGACTTGTGTCGGTCGACCGATGGGTGACTATCGGTCGACCGATGCAAGTGTTCTGGTCGATAGATATTCCTTAAGAACTCAAATGCTAAAAACCCTTTCTGGCCAGTCGACCGACGGGTGTGACCCGGTCAACCGAAAATGAATATATGACAGATATTGATTTTAGGTGAAAACTTAATTTGTAAATTCAATTAAAAATAACAAATCAACTCTAAAAATAGTAAAACTTGGGGAAATGTTTATATACATGAAAATAAACATGTTAAGTAGAAAATTTTGAAATATTATTTTTTGTTTGTGAAAACTTACTGTTTTGCAGAAAGTCCAAAATAAGAGTTTTGTTGAAAACACAATTTTGATGAAATTTCTTCAAACAAGTTCTGAAATACTTTTAAATGGATTAATAGACTTTAGAAAAGATGTAAAAGGGTATCATTAAATCTTTAATCTGTAAACACATTATTTTCCAAATAAATATGATAAATAAGAAACTCGTATATATATATATATATATATATATATATATATATATATATGAATACAACTATTAGTTTCATATTTGTACGATTAAACTTTAAACTTGAAAGCAATAAAACGAAAACGTATATGTGTGTGATAATTGACCTTTTAAATATACCACACACAATATAAGACCTAAACTAGAAATAATATACCCAAGCTAAGAAATATTCGAGAAGATCGATCTTGGTAGCGGGAATGAAACTTGATGATTTGTTGACTTGAATGCATAGATTCATTCCTATTTCCGCCAACCTCCATTGAATATCATCGTTTAATTTGCAAGTCCATCCAACCTCCAACGGAGGATCTTTATGTAGAATACCTAACAAGAAAATAAACACTCGACAAATAATGTTAGAAATTGTTTGTTAATTATCAAAACTAGATTAGATAGTAGGATCATAAACATGAGACCTAACAATGAAATACCTCCATAATAAATCATATCAAATGAAATACAATCATCACCTGTGACCCAGGTTATTATCAAGTCTATTAAATCATCCTTCTCTAAAATTCTTCAACTCATCACACCCCCGTGCGGATCAATAAATATGTATATCAACCTCTGTGCATAACCATGCGGAAACAAAACATAGGTTTATCGACCTCTGTGCACACTCATATGAATACAAAAGTGTATACGGGAGTGAACTCCATCGCGGTCTCATTGTGGTATACTGACTAACACACTCAGAGTGTAGTCCTTCTGCGGTCTCATTATGGGTACCAACTAACTGTTGGCCTTCTTATTTTGATGATGTTTAACAAACAATTTACTTCTAATGTTGTTTGTCTAGTATTTATGTTTTCTTATTTATTATAGACAAATAACGTTGTTGGAGGTTGGATGGATTGAGCCTACACAATCACATCAATAAGGAGGTTGGCGGAATGTCGGGTTGAAGCTCTTACAATTCAAAGTTAAAGATCAAGTTCAAGCTTCATCCGCAAGTGTACCAAGTCAAGCTTAATTGAAGATCAAGATTGCTTGGGTAATGTAGTTTTAGATTTTATATTATGTGTGTCATATACTCTAAGCTCAATATCTTATACACACACATTTATTGGTTTCTTCGTATATATATATAGTTATATATATGCATAAGTTTTTGGTTTCTATGCATATATATAGTTATATATATACATACATGTGTTTTGGTTTTTATGGTTATATATATGATATTACATATTCCATACTCTATTGTGCTTTAGTACTTACTGCATAGAATATGTAATATTTGTGAAAATATTATCTTATTAGTTTATAGACTTA
>BQKN01000614.1:31573-44227 GCA_022839385.1 Asparagus kiusianus
CTTTCCATTCTAGCTATGTATTATTTTGGGGCTCCACTGTAGTTGTTGTTAGACATTTGACGACCATTTATGGATGTTGTAAAGGTTGTATGCCTTATTTCCTTTACTCAGATTTGTTGTATTTGAAATTTGTTAAGAACTTTAGTTTATTCATTTTAGACATTTACCTTGTATTCCTGTATGTTGGATGATGAAGTATTATTGTGATCTCTTTCATTTCATCAGTATCTCTTATATTATCTTTTACTTGCTTTTGCACCTATACCTGATGTTGACTCTACTAGAGAGATGTTAATTATGATGGTGAAACATGTTATTACACGGTGTGGTGCATGGCAGGTTTGACATTCTTGGTTTTACCAAGGACTGCAGCCTTTTGTGAACCCAGGGGCGTCACAAGAGTAATCAAAAACATCCTCGTAAGTTCTAGGTGGGTCTGGAATATTGAGTACCTTCTAGATGTATACATCACTCAGTGCTCTTTAACCTAACTCATATAAAACTCCCACACGAGTGTGAAATTAGCTCTCCCCCTTTCTTCAACCTAGGGCTCAACCAAACTTTACTAAGGAGTTCCACAATGTTAGAATATTCCTCCAAGTTATGGGTATCGACTCCCTGCTCAAAAACAAAGAGAAGCTTCTCGTACTTCTCTTGGATCTCTCTCAATGAAATTCGATGTCCATGGGTTCTTTTGTGTGAAGACAGTCTCTATGAAAGAAAAATAATCATGATTTAGTATAGAGAAGACATATATATTAGAA
Source organism: Asparagus kiusianus (assembly GCA_022839385.1). Taxonomy (NCBI): domain Eukaryota; kingdom Viridiplantae; phylum Streptophyta; class Magnoliopsida; order Asparagales; family Asparagaceae; genus Asparagus; species Asparagus kiusianus. Next base: position 32,338 of record BQKN01000614.1, read on the forward strand.
TAAAAAAGAATTGAAGAAAATATGATAAAAAGTCAAAATCTGTAGTGTTTGCCTTCTAACCATCGATGGGTTTTTGTGAATCATCGATGGTTTGTAGACACCATAGATGATGTTCTTCGGTCATTAATGGGTCAAGAAATAGAAACTATTGATTTTCAGTCCTAAATCATTCAAATCAACATACAATTCTTAATAATACTTGCTCTAATCACTTATTCCAACCAAATACCATCCATAGATATCAAGATTCACCATAAAACCTATAAAACCCTAGAAATTGATCAAAAATGAGATTAGGTTATTCTCAAATTGGTCTCATATAGGTTTAGATTATAAAAACAAGATACAATCCCCTCACAAATGTTAGATTACAGCAAAAACACAAAAAATCATAGAAAGGTTGAAAGATTTAAGAATGGAAATGGTAAAAGAAAGGTAAAATTTACAAAAAAATAGAAACCCCCTACCCTACTAATCAACAGTTACCATTAATGGTTAACCCCAAAAAAAATTTAAATAAAAAGAAAAGAAAGAAAAAAGAGAAAAAAATATAAAAGTGGTGATGTATGTTATCTAATAGAAAGTTAAGTGGGATGCTATAGGATATTAGGGTCCCTCAATCTTCTTCAGATGGATGGTTCTTAAGCCAAGGATCCAGTCTTACCCATGAACAACTCGTGAGAGATTCGGAGTTGGGATCTCTAGTGATTCCTCCGACGATCAAGTTAGTATTAAGCTTGATGGAGAAGATAGAGAGTGAATCCATGGTGTTTTTCAGTCAGTGTCAACTTATGCTAAGTTATGGATGGTAGTTTCCCTTTATAGCAGATCCAAGAGGTAGATGTGTAACTTCAGCCAAGTCTAAGTAGGCAACTCAGATTGCAACGACTTTAGAGGTATCGGCTGCGGAGGGGTGGAGTCACCTACGCATTTAATACAAGGGTGACAGAGTGTGTGTGGCGTTGATGAGGTCTGATGAGTCATAAAGACTTTCGAGGCTAGAGCAATAATAACTCTGATCATGCATGTAATGTGATAGTAATCAGCTATTAGTAGGGACTCAAGGATACACAACTTTTCTATTCGTCTTCTTTGAGAAGGTTGATAAGTGATGCCTTTCAATTTGGTCTTGTGAGTGGGCCGATAAGTATTTCCTTTTTACTCGTCTTTTAAAATTCTTGACCTAGTCTTACAAAGTGAAGAAGAAATGGGGTTGACTCAAATGGTGAGTTCGAATGGGGACGTTTTTCTACTCGACCCTTCATAGGAAGGGTAAGTCGTGTAAGTCAACCTACCTAGTATGAGCAGATATAGTATTGAGCTAATAAGGGACACATGTCAGCCCTTCGCAGGGGATTAACACTTAGCTATTTATATGCTACAATACCGTTCCCTGTCACTCAAATTTGGTTTTCCAAGTCTGTGTGAAATTGAACATCGACTGCTGGGTTTCAAGAGTGCAGCTTGCATGTCAATCAAAGGGTAGCGCTTTGGTTTCTGAGCGGTCACTTTAAATTTCAAGGTCGATCTCAGCCATCCATCAAAAACCGAGTCAACCGCTATGATCTTGCAGCTTGCCCACCTCCAACCCTGTATATATCAATTATGTTGAAGAGATCAATTACAAATTTTCTAAAACCTAGAACCCTCCAGTCATTGAGTGATTTTGGTCACTTTCCGATGATCTTTTCCCACAATGGCTTCTTCTGCTACTGACTTCACACGCAATAAGGCTAGAATTGATCTTCTGAGGAAATTCCACTCCAAGATGTGTGTGTCAGAGCTCGAGAGTTATTATGACCACTATGACATCCCTCGTGAGTTCACACTATCGGCGTCGGAGATGGCTCAAATAGTATATGACCACAAGGGAGTCATTGCTATGGTGTACCTCTGATACTTAGAGTATGGCCTCCGTCTGTCGCTCCACCCTTTCCTCCACCGTGTCTTCAAATATTTAGGAGTCTTACCTTTCCAAATCAAAGTGAACTCCATTGCTACATTAGTGTGGTTTGTGGTGATCTACCACCAGGTGGAAATTGATCCAACTCTATACATGCTTAGCCATCTTCTCAGTGTCAAAGTTGGGAAGAAGGAGGGCCATCATTACTTCCAAAATTCGGGTGACTTAAAAGTCATATCAAACGCTCCTGAGTCGAACAAGGACTAGAAGGAGAAGTTCCTTTAGGTCTTTACGGCTAACTCGACCTTTCCTTGGTCAGCTTGGATCGAGATCAAGAAGGATGTCTTGAGGCCCGATTTTCTTATGACTAAGGAGAAGCTTGCTCTCGAGAAGTTTTGGGCTTATTCTGGGTCTCAAAGGATCGAGAACTTGTTCAATCCCGCAACTACGCGGGTAGCTACCATATCCAAAGTCTCACCAACTAAAGAGGATAAGATCTGAGCAGTCATCCTGGCTCTGCCACTGAAAGAGTCAGAGGCTCCTCAATCGAGGACCTCAATTAGGCTCCAAAATCATCTAAGGTCTAAATTGACCCTAATAGAAGTTGAGGAGGTAGTAGCAAATGCTGCTGAGACAGCGACTCGACTGGCTAGGCCGAGTGCTTCCACTACTCAGGATCAACAGAAAGTAAGTGGCCAAGGTCCCTTTGGAAGTGTCGAGCCGACCCAGGTCGGGGATTGCAGTAGAGGCGGCCACACCTGCTCCCGTTCAAGAAACTAAGGAAGGTGAAAACCCTGCCACTCCTCTCCCTAAGGCCACTCATATAAAGTCAGTTAACATCATCGTTGTAATCGATAAGGAGTCCCCCGCTCAAGCTGAGGGGGTAAAATTGTGGTGCTTGAGCCTACAAATGTCTAGGCTTAGGCTGAGAAGGAGACGAATTAGCCTCCTCCAGCTGAGTCATCTCATCGAGAGGGAAAGGAGCTGATTGTCGAAGACCTAGCTATTGAAGAGTAAATCGTGGCAGAGGCGCCTTTGCTCAAACGGGTTGCATTAGGTAGCCCTTCTTCCACCACATCAATGAAATCCCGATGGATGCGTGGCGAGAGCTGAGGAGGTTGATGATGGGGACACCTAAATTCGGCCCTAAATATATGAGGGATCCATGCAAGGAGAATCGGTTCATTCTTCAACGGGTTTTTGATAAGAGGGCATCCATCTTGGAGTCCTGGATGGCCCAGGCTAAGGTTGTGGACCACTTTTCACTACCAACGATGATGAGATCCTTGTGTTCATGCCCAACTATGGTCTTAACCAAATCTTGAGGAGCTATTTGCTCTGAGGGACCTTGGAGGAGCAAGAGTTGTTCATGGTACATTAAGCATGTGTAGATTGTCTACTTCAAGGTACAGGAAAAGCTAGAAGCTGAGAAAATGACCTGAGAGGCTATTGTGCTAAAGCTTGCTACTAAAGAGGACAAGCTAGTGGCTTGAAGGAGGGGCGAAGGGAAATGGCATCGAGGGGAAATGGCGCCGAGAGATAGAGATGCAAGAGGAGATGATCAAGAGCCTAAAGGCATCCAATAGCAAGAAGTCAACCATGATCAACAAGCCCAAGGAGGACATTGGTCATCTCGAACATGAGCTCCATGAACAGGATGTCACAATAAAGTATTTGAGGGATGAGGTCAAGGTCAAGAGGTGGGGGAGCGATGTCACTTTTGAGTGGGCTTGGCTAGCTCACTACCATGTTGAGACCCTTCAGGATCAGCTAAAGGAGGAGGTGGAGGCTCATGATAATCTACAGAAGGAGGCGGTCTGAGTAGTACTAGAGCCCGAGAGACAACACGTGTCTTCTCTCCCTAATGTACAGGCACTGTTGGGTCACCTCAACCATCTTGAGTCCTAGGACTACCGAGTTGAGGTTGTGAAAAATATCATAACAACACTCTTGGGAAGGTGAAGTGGCCTTGGCCTGCAAGGTTATCTTTGACTACTTCAAGATGTAGTGTCGCCCTGATTTCAAGGTTGATCCTGAGTGGTTCTATTATCCTACCCAAGTCGCTAATTACCTTAATGCTCTCTAGGAGATAGAGAGGTGGTGATGAGGGCTAGTCCTACACATCAACAATGGAGATGAAGAGGGTAAGAAGTTGGTACAAGGGACTAGTGAGGGCTCTGCTCGAGAAAGTTAGGCTATTCACCCTAAACATGACAAGGATGAAGATGTTGTGTCTGAGCTCCAGCCAACCCCTCTGCCAACTCATCTGTCGACTCCTTTTGTCGCTTCCCTTCCACGTTCGCCCTCTGCTTCTGGATCCAGCACCGTGACTGCTTCAAGCCCTACGCCTACTCCGAGTTGTGCCCCTTGAGAGTTTCATGTATCTTTTCTTTTTTTGACATCTTTTCGATGTAAATATTCTATTTTATAAATATTTTGATATATGAATAAAAATATATACTTTTGTCTACTAGATCTGTGTACCTCTCTTGCTTGTGTTTTTACATTAATATATGATTTACCTCATTTGAGATTTATACCTGAGATTAGTAGGCTTCATGCCTTGGCTTTATTCCGAAAGGATACCAAGGAATTATGTGTTAGAGTCGAATGAGTCGATAACGTGCCTTGGTTTTATTATGAAAAGATGTTAAGGTCATTTGAGTCAGTGTCGACTACGTTGATGGCATGCCTTAGTTTTATTCTAAAGGGATACCAATGCTTTCGAGTTAAAGTCGATCAAGTTGATGGTGTGCCTTGGTTTTATTCTGAAAGCATATTAAGGTCTTTCAAGTCGGAGTTGAGTGAGTTGATGATGTACCTTGATTTTATTTTTAAAAGGATACTAAGGTCTTTTGAGTCGGAGTCGACTGAGTTGATCGCATGACTTGGTTCTATTCAGTTTGGATACCAGGGTATTTTGAGTCGTAGTCGACCGAGTTGATGGCATACCTTGGTTTTATTCCAAAAGAATACTAAGGTCTTTCGAGTTATTCCTCAGGAGTCTGTAAGGTTTTATAAGCACTACAAAAGCATAGTACAAAAAATATTTATATCACATGAGAATCTTATAGTTTGTAATCACTAAAAGTATTTCTTGAGATACTTAATATTCCAAGGGTGCTGCAAGATTCTTCCATCAGAGCTTCGTAGTCGGTAAGTGCCTGGATCTACTTCATCAATGATTGTGTGTAGTACTTCCCAGTGGGCAGCTAATTTGTCGTGCTTGGTGTCTCTGTTAAAAATTGCTCCTTGAAGGATGAGATCACCAATGTTGGATCTCCGAGGCTGGACTTTGCCATTGTAGTGCCTGGTGATGCACTGCTGATTGATAACTTGTGACCTAAGAGAGTTTTCTCAAATTTCCTCATTAAGTTCTCAAACCGGAAGTCTGATCAAAATCATATATTCATCGAAGTGCTGTAGTCGGATGGTTAGCATGCAGACTTCTACCGGGACGATCACTTTGGCTCCATATGTGAGCTTGAATGTGGTTTCTTTAGTGGAATTCTTGTGAGAGGTGCAGTAGGATCACAGACTTCCAGGTAGCTCTTCAACCTAATTTCTAACTGCCTTGTCTACGTTCTTCTTTAAAGCTTTAAGTATGCATTTGTTGGTGGCCTTCGCAAGTCCGTTGAATTTTGGGTGTGCCATTGAAGTGAACTTGAGTTGTATCTTCCATCCTTCACAAAAACTTTAGAAGCCCCTCTATCAAATTCGGTGTTGTTATCGGTAATGAATAAGATGGGAACTCCAAATCTATAGACAATTGATTTCCATACTAAACTTCTAGTATTGCTCTCGCCAATTCTAGCAAATGGTTTAGCTACTATCCATTTTGTGAAATAGTTAATGGCAACAATCATAAACTTCCCTTAAAGTTATTAGGAGAGGCCTCAATAAGTCCAGTCCCTATTGAGCAAAGAGAATTAGGCCTATAATGGGAGTGAGTTCAGTTGCTGAAACTCGCAACACATTTGAGAAAAATTAGCAGGTCTTACATTTGGAGATGAGTTTTTTAGACTCGACTAGGATGACTGTAATGACCATGAATTTTTTATACTAGTTAAAATAATTTTTAGGTATTTTAAAATATTTAATTATTATTTTTAAAAGAGTATTTATATTTTCTCAATTTTAAAATTTGATTATATATTTATTTAAATAATTTTAATATTTATAAATTAACTTAGTGTAGTAAAAACTTTTGAATTAACCTGTTGTGTTATTATTACTATTTCGTATTATTTTGTATAATCTGTTGTGTTAATGTTACTAGTACGTATTATTTTGTAAATAATATTTTCCATAATTATTTAATTTAATACTTAATTATTACTAATTAGATTTAAATATATATTTAAATCCTCACCCTAACCCTAACCTATTTATATATATTCTTTCTCTCTCTCTCTCTCTACCCCTCTCTCTCGTCCACGTCCACCAGCACCCCTACCTAAGCTGAGCTCAGCCCTCAGTGCCACCCTGTCCTCCACTTGCCTCCCCTCACCGCTACCCCAACCCAGAGCTCCGTTCGTCCCCTCCTCAGCTTGCCCGCTCAACCCAAACCTCCCCGTCATCGTCCAGCTGAGCTCGCCACAAGTCCGCCTCAACTCCAAGCTCCATAACACCCCAGCTCTCCTCCTCATCATCATCATCACAGCCACCAAGCTTCGATGACCCCCTACCCCAGATCCGAATGTAGATTTGCCAACCATGCCAACCTAGCAAGCTGCACAGCCTACATCGTCAGCCATCCCCACTAGATCCGCGCCATCCCCTCTTCTCCGACTAGCAGTCTTGACCACCATCACCCTACACCTAACCCCTAATTCTGACGCCCTCTCCTCACCACCAACAGTTCCTACCCTATGTCGCTCAACCCTTCGACCAAACATCCCTCCTCCTCCAATGTCTGCAACCCCCAGCCATCTCTCTCGCTCTCTTTTCAGCCACACCATAGCCCCGAAAGTCCCTCCACGACACCCAGCCTGCTACCAGCATCCGACGATCCTCGAAAACCTCCTCCCACCTCCGACAAACTCAAACAGAAGGGAGAAGCTCTGAACAGTGAGGAACGAGCCCGAACAGCGAGCATATTTCTGCAGTTTTGTGCCGACTGCGCACACATTTTTTGGCCACCTTTGGTCTCCGTTTCCACTACCGTCTTTGCCACTTTGTAGCCCTTTATATTGTCTATCACACGGTATCTCCCTCTCACTTAGGCTCATTTTCTACCTCTCGTTATATCGCTTCGAATATTGCTAATCACTACTAACACCTCTCTTTTTGTATTCTAACCGATTGACTCTCCGACGAGCTGCGAAACCCATTTTGACCCCGTAAAGCTACCCCGATGATCTCTGACATCCTTAACAATAACCCGAGGCAAGATCCCTATTTTTTCCGTTTATTACTTCGTACAATTTTAGATATATCGTAAAGTAATTATATACAAAATCCTATTCCTCAACTTGTTAATTACTACAATTTTATACTTGTTATGGATTATCTGCATATTAGTTTGTGATATAATTATCTGTGTGGGATTGTTTGATGAATAATATTAAATAAATTATAATAATGTGACAAATGGCATTTTCAGAATTAAAAGAATTTATTTCGGTAAAAGAATCATTTTTAGGATAATTATGATGTTTTAAAATAATTTATTTTGGAAAGAGAACCATTTTAGATAATTTTAATGATTTAAAGAAATTTATTTTGGAAAAGGAATTATTTTAGATTAATTATAACGAGAAATAATTTTAAATAAATTGTCTTGTGGAAAAGATTATTTTCTGAATTACATAGTTGGTTGTTCATAAATTTATGACTCTTAATTTTGATTACCTGATATGCCATGATATTATTATACATGATTAGTTTTGTTTATTGTTTCTTGTTGTGTTTGATAACCATTAGTAGTTCATGACTTAGTGACTTTGTGCGTCATGAACAAGACTTAGTAACATGTATGTGCGTTGACTAAATTTAGGAGGTGGACTAGAGATTTAATGTAGGTCATGTTTGTTGACTTAGAAAAGCTAGAAGAGTTGGGATGAGGAAGTCTTGGTTCATGTGATCGGATGTGGTTGTTGATGTATCTTCCAGACTCGTACTAGTGACCTGTTTCGTCCTGAAGTTGGTTTGTTGGGCCAAGTGATCTGTTTCGCCACTTTGGTCAGTGACTTGTTTCGTCACCTGAGCTTTGCTTAAGTTCGGACCAGGCCAAGATCAGATTGCGTGTAGTCCTCTATCTGCTTGTTTTGCAGGATTGGATGTATGTAGAGGATTTGTGAATAGTGAATTATCTGATGATATGAACGTTGACTCTATATAAGATGTGGACCAGTGAACTATTATTGGATGGCTAGTTGTATGACCTTGATACTCGGATGTTTATGGATTTCTTCTGATTGTTATACTCTAGTGGTGGATTGTATTTTGATTTTGTTAGATTTCTAGTTGCACGTATCTTTTGTCATTTCTGTTGTTGTATCAGTTATTGCATTGGTCATTTGATCATTTCTATCTTCTTTTGTTGGGTCTTACCGTGTGCCATGCACGTTGATGTACACCTATTTTCTCTGGTGTACGTCAGATTTAGAGGATAGACAGGTCCAGCTTGGAGATGCGCCAGAGCCAGGATATTCTAAGCAGGAGTGCCTTGCAGACAGAGTTGAAGAATAGGCCGAAGCTTAGTTATCTTTTCTTAGTTGATGGACCTAGTTTACTTTTGTAGTATTTCCTTTTTTTCCGTTGGATGATATATTTTTTATATTTCTCTAGTATTAAGTTGTTCAGTTTTATATAAGGGCATGTTGACCCGAATATTATGTCTTGGATGATATTTTTTTATAATATGAATCATTTTGTTTAGAGTTTGTCTATTATATTCTTACTAACTGTGATCGGGGATCTGTGACTTTGCATTTTATATTGTTTGACGCTTATCATATTAGGTTGAGAAAAAAATCTATTATTTATTTCTACTCAATCTAATATGTCACGGACTTGCTCGCATCCCTATTCCCTCGTCTTTCGGGAAGCAGGGCATGATAGGTTTTTTGGTGGCCCATACAGGTCACGGTCCCGAGTTTCTACTAATGAGAATATAATGGACAATTTAGACGTATAACATATTTCATCCATAAGACTATAGTTAGCCATTATCCTATCATCTCGATGAATTATGTCTTAGTCCCTACCTTATCACTTTTGACTCCGGAACTTCTCACTATTTCTTGTCTCGTCACTTCCCAACTACACTCTCCTTGTATAACTTCTCTTTCCTCGTACCGATCGTTATTTTATGTGTTATTATTTTTACACTATGTTTTCTTTGATTTGACTTATATATCGTTTGATTATATTGATTTCTATATTATTTATTATATTATTTTATATATCACACATAGTGTTATATTATATGTTTTTATTAAAATATATATCATTACTTATACATTTTTAATTGTTCAAATTATGACATTAGATTTCACATATACATCACATAACATATCTAATATTTAGATTATTTTATTGTGTTTAATATATTTTTGCATATCTAAATTGTGTATGTGTATGCTTTTTCTGTCATACAATCTATTATTTACTTATATTTTAGATTATTGTATTTTATTCGTAGTTTTTAGTGATATACATTAATAAGTTCATGATTTTAATATTCTACATATGCATTATATTTTTATTCTTTATTTTTCAACTCATAATATTTTTAGTACATAGTTATCTTATTAGCCAGTTTTGTCTTGTTAGGTTGTTTTAGTATGTTCACATTGGTTCTATTATTTCTAAGAGAAATATATTTCTATTTTAATATTCGAGCAATTATTTCATATTATTAAGTTTAGAGTTTGAGCTACTAATTATATAGGATTTTGTTACATTATATCGTATCATTAGTTATTATTTTTTATATAAAAGATAATTCTAAATAATATTTATGTTTCAGTGTATTCAATGATTTTTGTATATGTTAATTTATTTTTATTTATTTTATTTTTTTAACTTTATGCTGTCAATTTGTTCGTTACTTAGTTGAATGCATTGATTTTTAAGATTGATGATTCTATATTCAACTTATTACTATATATCTAAATTGATTGTATTCAATTTGTTCATTACTTAGTTCAATGCATTGATTTTTAAGATTGATGATTCTATATTCAAATTAGTTGAATGCGTTACTTAGTAGTATGTATTTTATGCTGATTGTATTTATGTGATTTTGACTACTATGCAATATATTACTATATCTAAATTCATTTTATACAGTGATGATTATTATTGTTGCATCTTGTTTATATTTATTATTTTACCTTATGAATATTACTAATATTTCTGATTTATCATATTCTTTGTCGAATATATATAATTATGTCCTTCCAATTATGTTTTATATAATATGTATATTTTGAATTGCTTGTTTGCTCTTATGTCCATTTTATCATATAATATTTTATGACTATTTTTATCATAATTTATCTTGTTAGCATGATTAGTACTATGAGTATTCAGACTTTTATATGCTTATTATTATGTATGTGCTTTTATTTTTAATGACTATTATATATGATGAATTTTTTTACTATATTATATAAACATGTTTAATATTGGTTTAATATTGTGTCCTGTATGATAATTATTTATTGCCACATGCTCTAAAAAATTATTGATTATAACTACATCTATTTTTATTGAATTTATCATCATGTTCTATCTTTACTATATGCTATATTTGATTATTATATCTATGTTTATTTACGTGTGTTATATTTTTGACTGCTTTAAACATATGTTACTATAATACTATCGTTGAACCTTTTAACATAATTGTAAAATTATTTTTTTTGGAATTTGTGCCTTTATATGTCTTATTTGGTTGAATATGATTTGCTGATTATTATCATGTGTTAGTTTGTAATTACACTTTTATAGATCTTGAATGTCTATTCTACTAACTGATTGTATGATATTTTTATTGTGATTTGATATTTTATTATTTCCATGTCTCTTATGTTGTCCTTTATATTTATCTAAACTATATATACGTTTGATTCTTTGCTATTTTGTTTGCTCACATACTCTTCAAATATAACTTTTGCTTTTGCTTATATATAATTCATCTGTTAATTGTATTATGTTTTTATACTTTTGTGTTTTATCATATTTATCATCTGCTTACGTATGATTGATTTATATTTCGTTGTGATCTTTTTATCTTCTTTATGTTCTTTTTTAATTATTTATATTATTGAGTTGATACACTTTATCATATGTTCTAGTGATTAACAATTGTTTGAATTACGTATTCATATTTCATATTATATTTTTGTATGTTATATATATTTATTCTATTTTGCTAATTCTGTGTTATAGATTACATTTTAACACTGTGATGTGTTGTCTTATGATACTATGTTAATAATATCATGTTGATATTATATTTTTCTATAATTGTATATTCGTTGTTGACTTCTTTTTTATTATGCTATGTTTGACTAATACTTATATTTTTACATATGCCTAGATGTTGTGTTATTTTATAATTTGATACGTATCAATTATTTTATTTACTATATATATGCTTCTTTATACCTGTGTAATCTTTTTTTAATGTATGTTCACTCTCTTTATGTTATACTTACATCATTCTTATTATTCATACTATATACCAGACTTTCTTATGACCTTATGTTCACTAGTAGAAAAACCACCAATCTAGACGGAACAACCTAGATGGAAAAAATTTTCGTCTAGGTTATATCAAACTAGATGAAAATTTTCCGTCTTGGTTGATTCGTCTAGTTTGGATCAAACTAGACAGAAAATTTCTTCTAGTTTGACAAACTAGACAGAAAATTAAACCTAGACGAAATTCCGTCTAGGTTGCCTAAGGCAACTCATTGCCCTAACCAAGCCGCCAGGTCCCCCTTCTCTCTCTCTCACTCTCCTCCCTCCCCC
>BQKN01000614.1:44237-68851 GCA_022839385.1 Asparagus kiusianus
GTGTTTCTTGAGCATAGAAATGTGGAATACATTGTGTATACTAGACATAGAAGCTGGAAGATCTAGTCTATATGACACAGCTCCAATGCACTCCAAAATCCGAAAAGGTCCAATATATCTCGGTGCAAGCTTCACTCACCTCCCGAATCGCTGTACGCCTTTCATAGGCGATACCTTCAGCATAACCAAATCCCCAATCTGAAACTCTAGGGGTCTTCGCCTCTTATCTACATAACTCTTCTGCCGACTCTGAGCGGCTAGGATCCGCTCCCTGATCAACGCTACCTTCTCAGTAGTTTACCTCACAAGCTCTGGTCCAAGCATCTAACTATCCTCCGGCTCTGCCTAACATATCGGTGATCTACAGGGTCTCCCGTACAGTGCCTCATACGGAGCCATACCGATCATCGCTTGATAATTGTTGTTATAAGCGAACTCTATCAGTGGAATATGATCCTCCCAGCTGCCTTGGAAGTCAATGACACATGCTCGCAACATGTCCTCCAATACTTGGTTCACCCTCTCCGTCTGACCATCTGTCTGTGGGTGGAATACACTGCTATAAGATAGCTTACTGCCAAACGAGTCAGATTTGGGTGAATTATTTAAGTTTGTGATATGAAAATATGTGAAATAAAAATTTTAAAAAAGTAGAGTGATATATAAAATATTATAATTTTTTATAATGTGTTATAATCCAATTTAGGTGAATAAAAAAATAACATTATCCCTAGACTTTTTTCCAATAATTACATCTAATTCTTTGGACTTATAATATATGATATACGACTCAGATTTGGGTAGGAGAAGAAGTTTTCTCCCGGAAATGAGCATTTATTTTATATTATACGAATAAAAAATTGGTACTAAAATTCATAATTATTGGATCTGTCCTTCTAGGACGGGTTAGGAATATACTAGTGCATACATCCAACTTTGTATACTTTGTATATTTTTATTCTTAAAAGTTTTGGCAGCACATATTTGTTGTTCTTTGTGTACAATAAGCGTATGTTGTTCTGCATTTTGGGTTATTGCTAATACGCATAATAACATCCGCATAGTGTACAGGGAGAACAACTAGGTGCTGCCAAAATTTTCAAAATATAAAAATATACAAAGTATATAAAGTTGGATGTAAGCACTACTATATTCTTAATGGATAGAAACATTCCCATGACAGCCGCTATATTAGTGTAATTAGTTTCTACGTACGTTATATATATATTTTATGTAGATAAATATTCATATTGTTAAATGATATATGAACGTATGTTTAATGTGTGTTGAATGTATAAGAGTCATGGATGTACTACTAGTTGTGAGACTAATCGTATTTAATAATCAGCTATAATTTACAGATGAGGATAATTCCTGATAAATCATGGATAGATATCCCACGACATCATAGATTTCATGACACGCGATACAAGGTAGGATGTGAAGCCTTCATGCGTTATACTAAAATGAATCCGAGAAATTTAAGAAGCAATGCTATGTATTGTCCTTGTTGTAGGTATAGGAATTTAAAGCTGTTGAATAGAAATGATATACGGATCTACCTAATGAAATCAGGTTTTGATAAAAAATATAAATATTGGAACTAGCATGGGGAATGTATCACCGAAGATGAGGATCCAAATGTGCGTGTTTGTACGTCCGGTGGCCAACGAATAGATGACACAGAAACAATGTTGAATGATGTTTTTCCTCAACCTACAAAATTTGATGTTGATGATAATGTCGAGGATGATATCGGAGATAAAAGTGGGGATGATATCCAAGTTGAAGCTAAAGAGGTAGGAGATGTCGAAAGTGCCGAAAATATCGATGATATGCATTCCTCCATAGAAATAAAGCAAATAATGGAGCTACTAGAAGATAGTGAAAAGGACTTATATGAGGGATGTACCGAGTACTCCAGATTTTTATTTATGCTAAAACTCCTACATATTAAGACACTTAGCGGTATGTCAGATAATTATTTTAAAATGCTTCTTGATTTGCTTCGGACTGTAATTCGTGGAGGAGAGAATACAATACCCTAAACAACTTATCAAGCTGAGAAGATTGTCTCCGCTCTGGGTCTTGATTATAATAAGATTGATACATGTTCAAATGATTGTATTTTGTACCATAAAGCTAATAAAGACCTTCAAGAGTATCCGGCATGTGGAGTTTCTAGGTGGAAGTGATGCGTTATAATTATGTACCAAAATTGCAAGTGCACAATTAATCAAGTTATAGTATAAAAGTTATCGATCCCACAAGGAAGGTGATTTTAAGAGATTATTAGAATAGGTTCTTCTGTTGTGTGCGTGATAAAATAGGATTAAAGAATAAGTGTGATTGTGATGAGTGATTGTTGTGATTATATGTAAGAGACAATAAATTAAATTTTAGAGAAAAGAAATAAGAATCAAAGAATAAATAAAATCATAAAGCAAGAAAGAAGAATGAGTAAAATCACGAAATAAAATCAAGAAGGAAAAGAAAATTCAAGAAAGTCAAGATAGAGGATTCAAAAGAGGTAAGAAATTTAGAATATAATCCAAGATATGTTGTTCTTCGTGAAAGATCCGAATGTCATGTCTGATTGGGTGGTTTTGTACAAGGAGCCAAGATCTGTTGTTCTTCCTAATAACAATGAAAAAAATATTAAAGAAAGTAAAGATAATTATAGTGAACTAATTGGGTCATCTGATGATGTTTGGTAAGAATTTTCTTACATAAAGAATGTGGAGCTGGATGTAGGTATGAACTATATATGTTATACTGCATTACCGATTTTTAGCTTATCATAATAAAAACAATAATACATTTCATAATAACATATCTCATGAGCATGTATACAATTTTTTCTTAACTATGTTAAATTTGCAGATGAGGAGGGCGAGAAGGCTCTTTGACCCAGAGCGTGATGAAGTATCACCCTAGGTAGTGGTACTGATGATACACTACCATCTCCGGATGTAGGTATAAAAATTAATTAATATTTTAATATATTTTATAAATTATTAGTTATCTAGCTCATAGTGTTTATTTGTTGCAGATGCGGGATATTCATCACCCGACCCCTCTGATGCAGCACCAGAACCATCCCCCGACGTAGGTATTCAATATTTAATAATTGATAATGGTCAATTAAAATTTCATATTAATGATTCTCCTTTCTTATGTAGGTGCTTCTTGGACCCCGACATATCCATCATATACATTCCATACTGACTTGTGGCCGAAGACACAGGACTATCTTAGCTTACCCTTACCTCTGAACTCTCATAAGTCCAAGGTTGACACAAGAAAGTACCACCCATGTGCTACGAGAAAGTTAAAGGAAATGCTTCCTATGTTGGAGACTAGGAAAGCTGTTGCACTCGCAGCAAAAGAAAGAGAGATAACAAATGATAAATTGAATAAATACTTTTAATTTTCACATTTACATATTATATGATATGTTATCATGTTAGTATTATAGGCGCTAAGCGAGATCGCGTAGAGAACAGACATGGTAGAGGTAAGCCTGAATCTAAACTACCGCCAAGAGGAATGAGGGCGATAATTCGGTGGAATAGTGCTAATTTGCCCGTTGGTCCATGATCGACCCTATTGAATGCATATATTGGGGTTCTCGTGCATAGAGTGAACATTATCAACCCTTATTTTCATTTCCAAGAATAACCATGGAATGCATACGAGGAGATATGGACCGAGCTTATAGTAAGTGTATATTGCTTTAGATTTTCATTTATTAATAATTAGTATTGATATTAAATTATCCTTACTAAATGTGTTTGTAAATCTACAAGACTGCTTCTGCCTTAAGGACTTTGAGGGGGCTTGGAATTATGTGTTTAATGTCAAGGTTGAAGTAGTCCTTAAACAATGGAAGCATGAGATCAAACATGAAACTTATGACAGATATGAGGAGGACTGGCAGAGGTTTTTAAACCTCGATGACCGAGTTGATGAGATTCATTTCACGGCTCTCCTCACATTTTGGGACAGCGATGCCGCCAAGGTTAGTTTCATGAAAATTATTTTATAATTTTAAGATATTATTTCATTGCATATTTACTAAATATTTTTTAAAGAATAAATCCACGAAGGGGTCAGAAAATAGAAGAAAGAAGTTGCATGACCACCACTTGGGCTCACACTCCTATGCTAATCCGGAGGATGTTTATTATCGAGATACGGTATATGTCATTTAAAGATTTAAATGATCTTAATGTTTAGTATGATTATGAGTGTGATAATTTATAATATGATAGGGAAAATCATTAATACCGATACACTTGAGGGAAAAAGCAGCGATGGTACTTTTTGTGATAGATATAGGGGTGATGAGAAGATCAGGATAAGATCAAGGCAAATCTCGAGTTGGTGGTGAGACTTATACATATCTTGAGTAGTATTATTAACTCTATTTTGTTGTTAATATTACGAGGAAACGAGAACACAAATAATATGGTCTTTACCTTGAATCAACTATATATTTGTGCTTTAGAAGGGATTTGAGGCTGAATCTAAGGAGGCTGCATCTGTGTACATTTCGCAGGAGGAGGAACAAACCAAGCCGGACCCTCACATGTTTTTTTGCAGAGGAGAACATCACTCTCACACAGAACATGATGGGTCATAATAGGTATGGATGGTAGAAAATCGAATCAATTTGAATACTTAGTTCCTATTTATATTTGTTTACTATTATTGAATTCGAGAGCAAAATTTAATATTTATTTCTTCCTAATAATAAGAGAGGAAGATATCCTCTGTATGGTGTTGGAGCTTCACCCGACATAAGCGTGAGATCATACACAGCATCCTCCACACCATCTACATCAATGAGAGCAGCCCCAAGCAGTTTCCAGGCTATGCCATTTGTCGCACGTATTTCTACGTATTTGATTGACAAGATTGACCCGGAGCTGCATATTCATATGACTAATAAGATGACTAGAGTTGCGCTAACGGCGAATTCGATGGACGATATCATGGGGTATGTTATACAATATTTAGGTTGTGTGATTCCTTATAGCGCGTATGGTGGTATCATACGGATCATAAGCTCGATTAGCGATAATTTCGGTGCTAGAAGAGCAGCACTCGGGTACCTTATTTTATAAATTCATTTTTATTTAATATGTTATCAAACACCACATAATGATTATTCAATTGAACATTCAGAGTGGAGATATTAGAGGGAACAATACCGTTCTCATAACCGGGATAGAGATACCGCCGCTGACGACGATAGATGAGGGCTTTTTATTTTTTTATGCAATAAACAATTTTATTTGTTATAACACTACATTTATTCATGTTATGTATCCTATCTTATTCATGTACATTGTTAGTATATATGCTGTTGGATGTATATATTAGACGAAATTGGTTGATGTATATTTTGGATTGGATGGTTGGATTTGTGCATTGTGTTGGATTTGATTATATTTGGGTTTGAATGGAATTGTTATGAATTTTGATTATATTTGGATGATTGGATGTATTCATGTGTACAGTATTTATTGAATGTATTCATATATTAATATAATTGTATAGGGAAATATAAATTATAATTTTTTTTGCTGAAAAAAATATCAACCTAGACGGAATTCCGTGTAGGTTGTCATAATCAACCTACACGGGATTCCGTCTAGGTTGACTCATCCTAGACGGATTTCCGTCTAGGATCAACCTAGACAGATTTCCGTCTAGGCTGACAACCTAGACGGAAATCCGTCTAGGATGTCAGCCTAGACGGAAATCCGTCTAGGTTGATCAATCTAGACGGATTTCCGTCTAGGTTAACTACCTAGACGGAAATCCGCCTTGGTTGACATCCTAGACGGATTTTCGTCTAGGTTGTCAACCTAGACAGAAATCTGTCTAGGTTGTCAACCTAGACGGATTTCTTACTTCTATCTATGTTAACTTCTGTCTAGATTGATCAACCTAGACGGAATTCTGTCTAGTTTGAGTCAATATAGACAAAAGCAAAATAAACGGATCTAACTAGATGGAATTCTGTCTAGTTGAACTAATCTAGATGGGGTTTGGAGCAACCTAGATGATAATTTCCGTCTAGGTTGCTCGTTTTTCTACTAGTGGTTATCTATATTCCCTTGATGATTTGTGTGTTTTTTATACTTCTGCTTTATCATTATTCCTGCTTATTTTATATCCTCTGACTATATATTTTTGATTTATACTATATACGTTTTACTATTAACTGTTATCATCATATTCTGCTTGTTTGACTTTATATTTGACTTGCCCATGTAACTTATATTTGATATTGATGTCTAATGCATTCTCATAACATGTTTCATGCCTTTTATATACAATATGTGAATTTATATTCATGTTTTTCTCATCTCCTTTATTTATATAATATTATATCTAAATGATTCTTTATAAAGAATATTTTTATTACTTTTCTACATGTGTGCTATAAATATTTTATATTTACTTTATATGATTAAATATCATTTTGTGTCTATGATGATAATTTAGTGTTTTATTATTGTGAATTGTATATTTATATTCATACATCTTTAATGTTTTATTATAACGAATTGTATATTTATATTGTGATAACTTAGTATTTGTGTGTCTATATTTTGACTTGTGTTTTTCTCACGCTTTACTTATGGATATACAACTTATTTTGAATTCTTCTCTATATCCGTTGAGTTGAGTCTCTTTTTCCATATCTCTGTCCTCGGGTTCTTTCTTATTTTAATTCTGAGTGCGAAATTTGTTTTAAGGGAAGTAGAATGTAATCACCATAAATTTTTGATACTAGTTAAAATAATTTTTAGGTATTTTAAAATATTTAATTATTATTTTTAAAAGAGTATTTGTATGTTCTTGATTTTCTAGAATTTTCTATGATTTAAAAATCTAATTATATATTTATTTAAATGATTTTGATATTTATAAATTAACTTAGTGTAGTAAAATTTTTTTAATTAACCTATTGTGTTATTATTACTATTTCATATTATTTTGTATAATCTGTTGTGTTAATGTTACTAGTACGTATTATTTTGTAAATAATTTTTTCCATAATTATTTAATTTAATACTTAATTATTACTAATTGTATTTAAACGTATGTTTAAACCCTAACCCTAGCTCTAACCTATTTATATGTATTCTTTTTCTCTCTCTCTCCTCTCACCTATACTCTCCTCTCTCTCTCTCTCTCTCTCTCTCTCTCATCTCAAACCCAACCGCCTTCTCTCTACCCCTCTCTCTCGTCCACGTCTGCCAGCACCCCTACCCAAGCCGAGCTCAGTGCTACCCTGTCCTCCGCTCACATCCCCTCACCGCTGCCCCAACCCAGAGCTCTGTCCGCCTCCTCCTCAGCTTGCCCACTCAACCCAAACCTCCTCACCGCCGACTAGCCGAGCCCGCCACAAGTCCGCCTCAACTTCAAGCTCCACCACACCCCATCTCTCCTCCTCCTTATCATCATCACAACCACCACCTCGGCCACCAAGCTCCGCCGACATCCTGCCTTAGATCTGAACCCAGATTCACTGACCACGCCAACCCAGCAAGCTACACAACCCACGTTGTCAGCCATCCCCACCAGATCCACACCATCCCCTCTTCTCCGACTAGCAGCCTCGATAGCCACCGCCCCATGCCTAACCCCTAACTCCGACACCCTATCGTCTTCACTAACAGTTCCTACCCCATATCGCTCAAGTCTTCCACCAAACAACCCTCCTCCTCCTCCGACGTTTGCAACCCCAAGACCTCTCTCTCACTCTCTTTTTAGCCACACCGCAGCCCTGATAGTCCTCTCCATGATGCCCAGCCTGCTACCAGCACCCGACGACCCCCGACAACCTCCTCCCACCTCCGGCAAACCCAAACAGCGGGGAGAAGCTCCGAACAGTGAGGAACGAGCCCAAACAGCGACCGAACAGCAAGAAAATTTCTGCAGTTTTGTGCCAACTTCGTGTTTTTCAGCCACCTCCTATCTCCGTTTCTGCTACCATCCTCACCAGTGTGTAGCCTATTATATTATCTATCATACAGTATCTCCCTCTTACTTAGGCTCATTTTCTACCTCTTGATATATTGCTTCGAATATCGCTAATCGCTACTAACACCTCCCTTTTTGTATTCTAACCGATTGACTTTCCGACGAGCCGGGAACCCGTTGTGACCCCGTATAGCCGCCTCAATGATCTCGACATCCTCGACAATAACCCGAGGAAAGATCCCTATTTTCCCATTTATTATTCCGTATAATTTTAGATCTATCGTAAAGTAATTATGTGCAAGATCGTGTTACTCAGCTTGTTAATTACTACAATTTTATACTTGTTATGAATTATCTGCATATTAGTTTGTGATATAATTATCTGTGTGAGGTTGTTTGATGAATAATATTAAATAAATTATAGTAATATGATGAATAGCATTTTCAGAATTAAAAGAATTTATTTTGGCAAAAGAATCATTTTTAGGATAATTATGATGTTTTAAAATAATTTATTTTAGAAAAAGAATCATTTAAGATAATTATAATGATTTAAAGGAATTTATTTTGAAAAAGGAATTATTTTAGATTAATTCTAATGAGAAATAATTTAAAATAAATTGTCTTGTGAAAAAGATTAATTTCTGAATTACATAGTTGGTTGTTCATAAATTTATGACTCTTAATTTTGATTACCTGATATGCCATTATATTATTGTACATGATTAGTTGTATTTATTGCTCCTTGTTGTGTTTGAGAACCATTAGTAGTTCATGACTTAGTGACTTTGTGCGTCATGAACAAGACTTAGTGAGATGTGTGTGTGCGTTGACTAAATTTAGGAGGTGGACTAGAGATTTAGTGTAGGTCATGTTTGTTGACTTAGAAAAACAAGAAGAGTTAGGATGGGGAAGTCTTGGTTCATGTAATCGGATGTGGTTGTTGATGTATCTTCCAGACTCGCACCAGTGACCTGTTTCGCCACTTTGGTCAATGACCTATTTCATCACCTGAGCTTTGCCTGAGTTCAAACCAGGCCGAGATCAGATTGCGTGTAGTCGTCTAGCCGCCTGTTACGCTAGATTGGATGCATGTAGAGGATTTATGAATAGTCAATTATCCGTTGATATGAACGTTGACTCTATGTAAAATGTGGACCAGTAAGCTATTATAGGATGGCTAGTTGTATGATCTTGATACTCTGATGTTTATGGATTTCTTCTAATTATTATACTCTAGTGGTGGATAGTATTTTGATTTTTTAGATTTCTATTTGCACGTATCTTTTGTCATTTATGTTGTTGCATCGGTTATTGCAATGGTCATTCGACCGTTTCTATCTTCTTTTGTGGGGTCTTATCGTGTGCCATGCACGCTGACGTACACTTGTTTTCTCTGGTGTACGTTAGATTTAGAGGGCGAACAGGTCCAACTTGGAGATGTGCCAGAGCTAGGATATTCTTAGCAGGAGAGCCTTGGAGACATAGTTGAAGAATAGGCCGAAGCTCAGTCATCTTTTCTTAGTTGATGGACCTGGTTTACTTTTGTAGTATTTCCTTTCTTTTTCCGTTGGACGATATATTTTTTTATATTTCTCCAGTATTCAGTTGTTCAGTTTCATATAAGGGTATATTGACCAGAATGTTATGTCTTGGATGATATTTCTTTTATGATATGGATCATTTTGTTTTGAGTTTGTCTATTATATTCTTGCTAACTGTGATCGGGGACCTGTGACTTTGCATTTTATATTGATTGTCGCTTAGCGTATTAGGTTGAGAAGAAATGGTCTATTATTTATTTCTCCTTAACCTAATACGTAGCGGACTTGTTCACGTCCTGATTCCCTCGTATTTCAGGAAGCGTGGCGTGACAATGACATGACTGTAGTAGCCTTGGCAGATCACCTTCTGGGTGAGAGTTCTTGCTCCTCGATGATTCCTACAAGTTCCTTCATGGATCTCTCTCAAAATATAACTGGCTTTTATTGGCCAGAAAGATTAGAGATAGGGGTCCACACTACTGCTGGAGTATGACAATCGATAAAGCTTGTTATCGATCATAAGATATCTTCGAGCATTCCTTTATTGACTCCTTAATTCAGTAGCATTCTCTGATGAGGTTCCTCCTGTTAGGTATTGGATGAGTGGATCCATCTAACCTGGTTTCATTGTTGTCTCATATGACTGAGTTTGTTGAAGTTTCCATGATGCTAAGGTTTTTGAGGGTGTCCATATACACAAGTCCCTAACTACTTCCTAAGTTGGATGACCCAAGCGTGGATAAGGCATCTGCCCAAGCGTTGAGGGCGTAGAGACTTGGGCGATTCTGAAGTCTTTGAAGTTGTTCAAGAGCTTTTTGACCGCCTCCAGGTATAAGATCTTCCTTGATTATCTAGCTTCATATTCTCCTTACTTGGTAGACGACAAGTTAGGAATCAGCCAGAATGTAGACGAGCTCCGCCTTAACTGCTAGGGTCGCTTGGATTCCTACCAAGAGTGCTTTGTATTTAGCCTCGTCGTTAGAGGATAAAAACTCAAAAGCGATGAAGTACTCATGTGTGGACCTATCAGTGCCACGTAGGACTACTCTAGCTCTATGGCCTCCTTCTCCAGATGATCCGTCTACCTCTAATAAACACAAAAGGAGAACTCAGGTAGGTCATGCTCAGGAGTGTAGCACTTTCGAGAAGGAAGGGCCTCGATCATCGTGGGAGTCAAAGACTCGGGTGCAGGGATTGATATGAATAGAGATGGCTCTTTGTCTGCTATTGTCGACTCTATTAAGAAGTCAGCCAAGGCTTGCGCTTTTATGGTCGTCTTGGGCTTATATTGTACATCATACTCATAGAGCTCGACTGACCAATTAATCATTCTTCCCAAAGTAGTTCGGCTGCCAAGTGCTTTCTTCCAGGGTAGGTTTGTCCGCACTGTGACAATATGACTTGAAAGTAGGGGCGAAGCCTCCTAGCTATGATTATGAGAGTGAAGGAGGCTTTCTCAATAAGAGTGTAGTTGAGTTCAGCTGCCTTTAAGATCCGGTTGATTGCTTCTTAGGAGATAACCAAGTAGAGATACAAGGTTTCTCCTTCTCTGAGTTGGCTCAATAGTGGCTTGGTGCTCAAATATCTCTTGAGGTTATTGAAGGCCTCACTACACTCTGCCATCTAGCTAGTGCCATCTTTCAACTCCTTGCTCCCTCTGAAAGTTTCAAAGAATGGGAGGCTTCTCTTAGCAGACCTTGAAAGGAAGTGACACAACGCCGCTATCTTGTCATTTAGTTCCTAGATATCCTTCAATGTGCGAGGCTTAGGCATCTGCTCTATGATAGTTATCTTCTCATGGTTGATCTCAATGTCCCCTTCGATAATTATGAACCTAAGAAATTTGCTTGATTGCACGCCGAAAGCATATTTAGCTGGGTTGAGCTCAATGTGGTAGTGTCAGAGAGATAAAGTCTCTTCAAGATTTGACACGTGTGATGTTGTCTGCTTTGACTTCACAAGGATACCGTCCATGTACGCTTTCACATTATGGACGATCTAGTACTTGAAGATGTATTGACCAACCTCTGGTAGGTGGCCCCTGTATTCTTAAGACCGAAGAGCATCATCTTGTAGCAGTAGGTTCCTTGGTCTGTGATAAATGAGGTCTTTTCTTGATCATGCTCTGGCACTAGGTTCCTTAGTCTACCCTTAGTTTCTTCTCACAAATTGATATCCAATGCTCATTTACTATACTTCTTCTGAGCATTATTAGACATTCCTCCTGGTGCTGGACCATGTCTAATGGTGTTGATGACTCCTTGACTGCCAGTTTCTACAGGTTGTTTTTTACTGATGTTAGGGATGAGGCGAATTGGATCGAGACTTCCTATTGGACTTCCCTAGAGTAGGTTCTCCTCTGTCTTGCTAAGAGATGAGTCTCTTTAGGAATTCTTTTTGTATCAAATCTGAAATTACCCTAAAGGAGGGGGGGGGGTGAATAGGGTAATGTGCTAATCTAATCCTATTTTAATATTGATTTAAATCTTATTAACAATTTATTATTTAAAGTAAGATATACAACTAGTTATTAGCAAGAATATGCAATATTAACAAAGGGCGATATAAACATAAACTAAAATGCAAATGAGATAGAGAGAAAATAATCAACACAAACACACAAAGATGATCACGCAGTTCGGTCCTTCGACCTACGTCTCTGCTCCCCACTTCCGGGAAGAATCCACTATCACAATAGGTTTTCAACGATCACCCAAAATGTTTACACCTCACAATTGGTTTTTTTCTAGCTCACCAAAAACTTTCACAATCTCACACACTTGCAATCACACTTTACACCCTCTAAGTGTTGGCCTAGCATGTGTTGTCTTCCTCAAGTACTCAGATTTACAACCTCTCCCTAGGCTTTACTACCGACGCCACTCCTCTTGGAATAGACCCCGTCTCTCACCACACACTCCTCTCGGTGTACTAGTGTATTATAATTTGATCTCCACAATAAAGCTCAAATACAAAGTTTTGTTCTCTACAATGGATGAGAACTCAATTTAGCTCACACTCAAGAATCACTCACCATAACCCAAATTATACTTATGTGAAATACTAAAAGCTCAATGGTTGTGTATGTTCAATGAGTAAAATCAAAACTAAACTCAATGTAAATTTCTAGCTAAATAAAATGAATAAATAACACATAAATGTATGAAGCTAGAAATTGAGTTTAGAGGTATCTTCTCTAAAAAACAAGAGAGGGAGATGGATGAAATTGATGCTCAAACAATAGAATTAATCTCCTCTTCTTCTTGTGAAACTTTCTTCACAAAAACACTTATGAAAACACACTTAAAAAAACTTTAAACACCCTTTAAACTTATTTAAAAATATTATTGGTTATTAAAAATAGTTATGGCAAAGGGATATATATATATAGGGTGGAAGAAACCAGCCCTAAGAAACAAACAACAACCAATAAAAACATTAAAAAACACAAAATCTGGAAACTAACCGTTACTGTGCAATGGCTCTATTGCCAGTTGACTTATGATAGGCACGAGTCGACTGATGTCTGCATGGGTCAACTCATTGAATTATTAGTTGACTCAGTAGACGAAAAACACTAATTATAAAACACTTCATCAGTTGACTTACCACTGTAGTGATTCGACTAATGTCTGCATAGGTCGACTCATTGAATTATCATTCGACTCAGCAGATGAAAAAACTAACGATATAATATTTTATGAGTCGACTCAACACTGTAGCGAGTCGACTCAAAACATGCACATAGCCTGTTTTTGAACAAAATACATCAGCTTTAAACCCTCTTAAACAATATCAAATAAGTTCCAAAAAAATATAAAATTTTGGAAAATGTTTATAAATATGAAAATGAACATATTACAAAAGAATTTTTCAAATTTCACTTCCTAATTGTAAAAACTCATCAATTTACAAAATAGTCCAAAATATGAAAATTCAATACACTTGAAATTTATCAAACAAACTTATATATTCATTTTGAATGGATAAGACTTTAATCCATAAACACATTTTGCAAATAAGCATGATTTCATAAATTTGTTAAAGCTTGATTTTAATGAAATTATTTCAAGCACATATAAACATGAAAATAATTTGTGTAAATATAACTATATCCATTTATTTCATATTTATGTGGCTAAACACATTATTTACCAAAAACAAAAATAATAAATAATTTAAACTTGAAAACAAAAATAATAAAAATGAAAGCAATGTGTGTGTATAGTATGAGCTCTAAGTATCAACACACAAAGTATAAACCTAAACTAATACACCCAAGATGAAAGATCTTCATAACGCTCGATCTTGGTTGTGGATGAAGCGATATTAGATCTTGACTTGAAATGCTAAGCTTTATTCTGATTCCGCCAACCTCCTTTGAATGTGATCGTGAATGTGCAATTCCAACCAACCTCCAACTTTGATGTTTGTCTAGAATACCTAATAAACAAATACAAACCCTAGACAAATGATTTTAGGAATTGTTTGTAAATCATCAAAACAAAATTAGATAGTAAGCTCATAAACATAAGACCTAACAATCTCCCCCTTTTTGATGATAATAAATAATCTACACAAAGAGATATAAATATGCATGATACTAAATGAATATACAATTTATATTACTCAAGCATAAAACAAATCGAAAGCGACAAGTAAGATATACTCACAATGTACATGTTTCTTCCCCTTTGTCAACATCAAAATGAGAAAAACAAGAAAAGATAAGAGAGCATAAGCTCCCCCTATAAATTAGCAAAGCTGAGTGTAAAAATAAATATAGGAAAAAAGCTCCCCCTATCAAAATGTCTTAATGCATATATAAAAATAAACTTAAGGCATCAAAATGTGAGTATAAAAATCATGAAAGACTCACATTCAAAAAGGCCATGAGAACATATATTGATATGTCATTATGAAAATAGTGTCTTAATAAAAGTAATATATCTAGATATATGAAATCAAAAGAGTGAAAAAACATGAGAATCATGAAAAAAATATTTTCAATTGAAAACGAAAAAAATAAAAATGAAAGCAATGTGTGTGTATAGTATGAGCTCTAAGTATCAACACACAAAGTATAAACCTAAACTAATATACCCAAGATGAAAGATCTTTATGGCGCTCGATCTTGGTTGCGAATAAAGTGATTGGATTTTGACTTGAAATGTAAAGCTTCATTCCGATTTCGCCAACCTCCTTTGATTGTTATTGTGAATGTGCAATTCCAATCAACCTCCAACTTTGATGGTTGTCTAGAATACCTAATAAACAAATACAAATACTAGACAAACGATATTAGGGATTGTTAGTAAATCATCAAAACAAGATTAGATTATAGGCTCATAAACATGAGACCTAACAAAATCCTCAATATCTCTTTACAGGACTAGGCAGTCATCGCAATGATAGCTGTGATCTCTATGGTATCGACAGTACTACTTAGAGTATCTAAATAGGGTGTCCGACTTCATACAGGGAGGAGTAGAGTTCAAATATCCTTCCTTCTGGACTAAGTAGAGGGATTGGAGAGGAAAGTATTGAGGGAAGTGAGGGCTGACCTCTTGGCCAATTCTTTCCTCTGGGTTCCTCTTGTCGCCCCTGCTTGGCCTGGTGTCTGTTCAGAGGGATCCTTCTTCATCTTCTCCTTAGGAGAGGGCTTTGCTCTCACAATGGGTACTGTTGTCACCACAACTGTTGTTGTTTTCACTTCTCTGGTTGCCTTTTTATGGGCCCGGGTATCTTCCACATCCTTGTATCCTCATGCCCTGGCCATAAGCTGTTCATAGTTGGTGACTGGATCTATGATGAGCAAGTCAGCCAGCTTGTTGTTTTGTAGTCCTGCTGAGATCATAGCCATGGCGACCATGTTACCAAGGTCATCGACTTCTAGCCTCTTGGCTTAGAACATCTTGAAGTAATTCTTGATGCTTTCCCTGGGGTTCTACCTCATCTATAGCACGATATGGGAGGGCTTCTTCTATTTGGAGACGGCCAAAAAGGGATGCACAAAATTTTGGCTGAGTAGCTCAAAATTATTTTTGGACTTTTTGTCCAATCAATTCAACCATATCTTAGCACTTCCCGTCAGGATAATGGGGAAAGCTCTGCAGATGATTAGCTTAGCCACTTGTTGCATGTCCACCAAATCATAGAAATTTTATGCATGCTCCATTAGATATCCCTCACCTTTGTACTTCTCAATATGAGGCATCTTAAATTTAGCGCGAGGAGTATTAATGATCCATTTGGGGAGGGGAGTGTTCCCTCTAATGGTCCCAATAATAGTGTTGAATGTCTGGTCATAACTAGATGCTAGATTAGTGGTGGAAGGACCCGAGGCAGCGAAGGGTATCTAGGGCTACGCAAAGTTGTCCATGCAGCTCACTCATGGCTATAGATGGATCTTTCCCCATTGCCTCTGCATACAGCTAGGTCTGTCAAGGTGGTGTAGCAAAACAAGCCTACTGGAGAGGTGGAGAAGAGGTGTTCTCAATGTAGTCCTCTAGCGCTTGTTTCTTAACCTAACCTACAGTAGGGGGAGGAGGAGGAGGAAAAAACGACGGAGAAGGCTACTGAGGAGGAATCCGGCTGAGGAGTTCGTTTGTGAAGGAAGCAAACTATTGCTAGAGAGACTAAGAAATTCTCTGAGTGAACTCTTCTAGTTGGGCCTAAGTAACATAGCAATATGAGGCTCTCCATCTGACGGATTAGGGGATCGGTTTGGGTGATCTGAACCTGCTATCTTGCACGAAGAAGAAAAAGAGGTCCCACGATGGGCGCCAACTGTTGATGTATGTTATCTAACAGAAAGTTAAGTGTGATAGACCCTAGAGGGGGGTGATTAGAGTCTTATGCTAATCTAATCCTATTTTACACCAATTTAAAACTTACTAAAAAATTATTCTTGCAAGATAAATATACAATATGATATAAGCAAGAATATGCAATATGAATAAAGAGATATATCCTAGCAAAGAGGTATATGATAAAATATATGCAAAGATATATAAATTAATACAAGAGTAAACAATCTAAACTAAAGATACAATTATGATAGGGCAATATAAACAATGCAAACACATAATATGATCATGGAGTTCGGACCTTCCGTCCTATGTCTTCGCTCCTCACCCCAGGGAAGAAATCCACTATCACAACCGGGTTTTCTACGCTCACCCGAATAATGTTTATAATACACAATATCGGTTTTCAACGCTCACCGATCAATGTTCACAATGTCACAATGTAACTACACTCCACACCCTCTAAGTGTTGGTCTCTAGCCCGAGTCCTTCCTCAAGTGCTCGGAATTACCACCTCTCTCTAGGCTTTTCTACTGACCCCACTCCTCTTGGAAGCAACTACGTCTCTAACCACACACTCCTTTTGGTGTACTAGTGTAATACAAAGTGAATCTCACAATAAGCACAATACAATAAATAATTGTTCTCTAATATGGATGAGAACACAATGTAGGCTCACACTCAATTGTTACAATTCTCACCAACCCAATTATACTATATATGAAAATACAATAAGCCCAAGTGGGTGTGTGTAAACAATGAGTGAAATAAAATCAACTAAACTCAATATGAACACTAGCTTAATAAAATGATAATTAAACAATATAAAACGTAAAGCTAAATTGAGTTTAGAAAACTTCTCCAATAAATGACAAGAGTGAGAGAGAGATAATTTGAAGATCAAACACAAAGTGATGATCTCTTCTAGCTCTTGTGAAATTGATTTCACAAAATCAAACTCTCAATTGCTTAAAAGCTTTTTAAACTAACTTTAAACAAAACTCAAACCCTTGTTAAAACTTTCTTAAACTTATTTAAAATACTCTCATTGTTAGTGGGAGAATTGAATGCAATGGGGTATTTATACCCACTCAAAATTTCAGTAAAAACCCCACTGAAATGACACAAAAGCCCTTAGAAAAACTGAGCTGGAACTAGCCGTTAGAATCCAACGGATAGTTCGGTGGTCGACCGTGAGATTTGCGCTGTCGACTGCGAGCACCTCCAGAAACTCATTCTGGGCTCTGGACATCATCCGGTCGACCGTGACAGTCGACCACGAGGCTCTCTGAACTAAATTCGGTCGACTGCTATGGTCGATCGCGAGCCATCAAAAAACATACTAAGTCTCTGGACTCAAGACGGTCGACCACAAACTGACACATGAAATTATTAGGTTTTGAAAGTTGTTTTTATGATTTGAAACCCTATTTAAAAATATCAAACAAATTCAGAAAAATATAAAACTTTGGAAAATGATTGTAGACATGATAATACACATGCTATAAAAACTGGTTTTCAAAAAGCATCTCCCAAATGAGAAATCTCCTCATTTTATAAAATAGTTCAAAACATGTAAATGAAAAAGACACTTGTTTTTGACATTAGACATAAACCATGTTTTGAAACTCTATAAACCGATTTTATAGACTTAAAGAAATATATAAACTATTGTTATGAAGTCTATAAACAATGAATACAATATTTTCATAAATACAATCAATTATGAAACATATGAGTATGTATATGAATATATATATTTGTTTCATATCTATGAAATTAAACCAAAACAACTTATCCACATAGAAAACGAACATGTATAAATACTTTTTGGAATTTGTTTGTAAAAACTTTATTTGTGGATAAAACCAAAAACCAAGATGTGTATATATATAACTATATATATACATAGAAACCAATAAAATGTATGTGTATATGATTGAGCTTAAAGTACTTAACACACATAATATAAACTCCTAAACTAGATTACCCAAGCTATAGGTCTTCAATAAGCTCGACTTGGTACATTTACGGATGAAGCTTGAACTTGGATCTTCAACTTGAATTGCGTAGCTTCATACCATAATTCCACCAACCTCCATTAGATATGATCGTGAATGCTCGATTCCATCCATCCTCCGACATGTTGTTTTTCTATAATAAATAGATAAACACAAACACTAGATAAATAACATTAGTGGTAAATTGTTTGTTAAACATCATCAAAACAAAGAGGCCAACAAAGTGAGATGCTATAGGATATTAGGGTCCCTCAGTTTTCTTCAAACAGATGGTTCTCTAGCCAACGATCAGATCCTGCACAAGAACAACTTGTGAGAGGTTCAAAATTGGGACCTCCGGTGATTCCTCCGACGATCAACTTAGTATTAAGCTTGAATGGAGAAGATAGAGAGCGAATGTAAGGTGTTTTCAGTCGGTAGCTACTTTGTAGGTGTCTGCTGCAAAGAGGGATGAGTCACCTAGGCATTTAATGCGACGGTGATAGAATGTGCGTGGCACTGGCAAGGTCCGATGAGTCACCTAGAATAATGATGACTCTGATCATTCATTTAATGTGATGATAATCGACTGTCAGTAGGGGACTCGAGGATACACTCCTTTCTATTTGTCTTCTTTGAGAGGGTCGACAAGTTACACCTTTCAATTTGGTCATGTGAGCGGGCCGATAAGTATTTCCTTTTTACTCAGCTTCAAAAATCTTTGACCCGGTCTTGTGAATTGAAGAAGAGTTGGGTTGACTCAAATGGTGAGTTTGAATGAGGACGTCTTTCAAGTCAGCCTTTCTTGGGAAGGGTCGAGTTTTAAAGTCGCGTGAGTCGTCCTACATAGTATGAAGCTAATCTGGTATTGAGCTAATGAGGGAAATGTATTGGCCCTTCGTAGGGGATTAACACTTAGCTATTTGTATGATGTAACAAAAATAAAAAATATGATATAGCTAGGTATAGAGAGAATACCTGAGATAAAAACTTACCCATATATGGAGAAAACAAAAATTATTATATCTAACATGTATCTCCTAATTTTCTCTTAAACTAATGATTGTATTATTAATCTAAAACTTCTTTGAGCAACTATTGTGTGCCATCTCAATCCTCAATCTTCTTGTAGTCCTACAAAAAAGTAGATTAGTGTGACCTAGGTATCCACATAAATCCATGTTGGTTAAAAATTATACCTTTTGTTACTATAATTTGCTTAACTAGTTTAATTCGATATTGCATGCAACAACTCATAGAAACATGACCCATTCTAACACATAAATAATACATAGTATAAGAAGCATCTTTTATGGGTTCAAAGAAATTTAAATTATTTCATTTTATAAATGAAAGTTGAAATTTTTTATATTTTATTGAGTATGGAGAACTAAGTCCAGTTTTAGTTTTTAAAAACCATTGATTGGAAAGGACCATGTTCAAACATTTAGGACACAAATTTTTTCACAACCTTTTTGAAATTAGTACTTTTTGACTTCAGTTGTTCATTCTCATAAATAATAGTTATGCACTTAGTTTCAAACTTTATTTATTTAGAAGATAATTCACACAACAAATTATTTACCTTAACAACTAGTTTTTCATTTTCAATGATTTTATCATCTAGTTTCTTAAATAAAGACAAATTTTTATTTTGAAATTTAGAACATTGTGTGAATTTAATTATGGTGATATGACAAGGTGAAATATGTGAATCTAAATTTAATGAAAAATATTCAATTTTCTCTCATAAGGTTATCTTTTTTCCCCTTAAATTTGCGTTCACTCTTTCTATCACTTCATATTTTCAGCAAGTTTCACTAGTTGATTAAGCATTCCTTTATTCTTGGAATATAACTCATCATATTGAAGATATACCTTGTTTTTTGAATTCTCACTTTCGGAGTTGTATGTTTCATATTATTTTGAATCTAAAGTTGTACTATTTCTTCTCATAGACATAAATTTGCCTTCAACTTATGTTCACTTGATTCAACTTCTAATTCATCACCATCATGTTCCAGATTGTCACTATCAAACTTTTGCCCTCCATCTTCTTGTCTTTCTTGTTCAATGAGCACTTATTTTTATAGGGAGCTGGTTTCCTATAACATTAATAGATAAGTTCAATTTTAGCTCACTAAATAAATATTTATTTTCCTTCTTTTAAATTGATTTCCTTTGTTTTGAAGGTATTTTATAAATTCTTTGTTTTAAGATAAGATTTGAATCATTTCACAATGAATCCAACTTAACTATCTTCATCTTTAGAAATTGTGTTTGATTATTTCTTCTTCTTGTATTGGGATTTCTCTTTTTGGACCTTTAAGGCTAACGTCTTCCTTTTCGAATCATCTTCTTTCTTGTTTAATCGAACTTCATACATGATAAGATTACCTGCAAGATCTTCAAGTATTAAATTAAAAAAATTTATAATTCTTTAACAGTTGTTATCTTTAGTTCCTAATCCCTAGAAAGAGAACAAAAATTTTTTCTACAAAGATTTTTACTATCATACTCTTTTCCCAAAGCTTTTGATTTATTCAAAGTGTCTGTGAATCAGGTGAACATATCCTAAATACTCCTTGAGACATATATCTTGAAATTTTCATATTTACTAACAAACATTGTATATTTTAGCTCTTTCACATGTGAAGTTCCCTCATGTGTAACTTCTAATGTTTTTCAGATTTTATATGCAGTAGAATAATTTAAAACACAATTAAATTCTTTAATAGTTAAAGAATAATACAAATCACTCATATATTTTTCTTTTAAAGAGTAGGTTTTTTTTTGTCTTGAGCGGTTCACTTATCTCTAGGAGTAACTAAGGTAATATCTCCTATAATAGCAGTAGGTTCACTATAGCTATTCTCTATACTATTCCAAACATCATAATCAGTGGACAATAAAAAGACTCTCATATATGCCTTCCAATACATATAGTTCGTCTCATCAAAAAATGGAGGTTAGTTCTCAGTGTGTCCCTTAGGAAAAGCCATTGGGGAGGTCAAACTACACATCTCTACGCTAGATTGTGAATCCTAAAGACGCGTAATGAAGCCTTGATACCACAAGTTAGATCTGAGATGCACACCTAGAGAGAGTGAAAAAGGTTGCTACAGTTTTCATTAAAAAACAAAAAATATGTAGTGGAATAAATAAAATAAATGTGAATAAGATAACTAACCATAAATAACAAAAAATCTAAGACACACAAGATTGTCTAGCAGTTCGGATAACAATCCTACATCCATTCTCCTTTCTGACCAAGGGATTTCCTCATTATGCCAAGAGTTCTCTTGAATTACAACCCTATTCGATAGGCTCACAAAGACCACACTCTAGAATCTACCCGAAACCAGTTGTCGAACCTAACTCTCCACGATGAGTAACACTTAGCCCTATCTAGTACCAATCCTAAATTAACACCGGCATGAATACACTTTATAAATAAATTTAAAACAAACCAACATAGTTTAAGCATAGAAAATAAGAAAGGTCTTATAGACATTTTCAGTTAACAAATTGTCCTTTGATGAATCAAAATGAAGATTGATGAGGAACGATGTAGATAATGAAACTAAGGGCAACTCTTCATGTTGAAATGATCTGAAGATGATGAAAGCAATGAGAAACAATTCGTTGAGGCTCCAAGGGTCCAAGACTCCAATTTAATTTTCTTCAAGCAAATCCTAAAATTTTCTTTCTTCAAACTCTCCCCTTTTATCTCTCTCTTTCCATCTTATATAGTCTTTAATTAATCAAAAAATAGATACCCTAATCATAATGAAAGTTGGAGATTAAAAGAAACGAAGAACGTCTGTGATTAAATCATTAAATCTACAATTAGCCATCATTACCATCGATAATTTCCCATGACCATTGGTGAGTCCCTGAGCACCATTGATGGGTTTATGTAATCCATCGATGAGTTGAAATCCTATTTTTAGAAATCTGTAATTTGTTCTTGTAATGACCATAAATTTTTAATACTGGTTTAAATAATTTTTCTGGTATTTAAATATTAAATTTTATTTAAAAAAGAGTATTTGTAATTTCCCTAATTTTCTAGAATTTTCTATGATTTAAAATACAATTTTATATTTATTTTAAAGGTTTGCTAATTATAAATTTTAATTATTACGGTAAAGACTTTTATATTAACATTTGGTTATTTATTATTATTATTATTTCTATGATTAATTATCTTGTATTAAATTTTTAGCTTGCACCCCTTATCCCCTATCATTATTTGTAGCTGTCAGGTGATTAGCACGATAGTCAATTTGTTATTTGGTTTTTTCCATGTGTTTTCCTCTCCAGTCAGTCTCTCTCTCTCTCTCTCTCTCTCTCTCTCTCTCATTATCTCTCACCTCAAACCCCAACCCCACCTCCCATAATTTCCTCCCTAATTCCCGCACTCCTCTCCCTCGTGTCCCGCTCCCTATAGTCTCTCTCTTCTTTTTCTCTCTCTGTCACTCTCACACTCTCTCCCCTCTATTATTTCTCCTCCCCCTCTCTCTTTCTCTCTCTCCTTCCTCACCCGTGGCCAACTCCCCTCTCCCTTCACCATCTCTCTCACTCTCATTTCTCTCTCTCCATCTCTCTCTTCATCTCACACGTCCTCTCTTTCTCTCTCCCTCAATAGTTCTCTCTCTTCCTCCTCTACAAAAACCAAACTCCCCATCCCCGAGCTCCTCCTTCACCCGTCGTTCTCCGTCTCCATCATCACCACCGCTTACCTCTCCTCAGGCCGACGCCATCGCCGCCGCCTCCACAACCTCCAGTCAGCCCCGCTTTACCATCTCCTTACCGACGTGCCACCACCCTCAACCACCTCCGCCTCCATCATCACCACCTGCAGCCCATCTCCTATGTGGCCACCGTTGCCTGAGAACACACCGCCGACTACCTCAACCGCCTTCCAGCCCTCTAACTCCCTAACCCCATCGTCCTTCAGTTCGACGCCGTGCCAGCTCGAACGCTACCAGCGAGCTCCAGCCACCACTCTGCCTAAGCGCCACCCCGAGCTCTGACCCGAGCTCCGCCGACGCCGTCGCCAGCCGCTCCTCTGTTGCCTGACCACCGCCCAGACCTCCCCTTGAGCTCGACACCGTGAGCTCAGCCCAGCCCTGAGCCCCGCATGCACCACCTCCTCCTCTGTTTTTCATCGCTGATCACCCCTGCATCATTGAGCACACCCACCGCCGAACTCTCCTCGCCGCTGCTCCGCTGCACCACGCCGCCGCCCTCTTCTCAGCTCCGTTCGAACCCTACACCCAGATTCATCGCTACCCCTTCACCGAGCGCTGCTGAGCTCCTCCCCGACAGCTCTGAACAGCAAAGACGAGCCCGAATCAGTGCTCACTGCAAAAAACTGCAGTTCGGAGCCGACTTCGCGTGCGTTTTTCGACCAACTCCGACCTCCGTTTTCGTCGATTCCTTCACTGGTGCATAACCCTTCGTGTTGTCTATCACACGGTATATTCCTTTCACTTGGGATCTCTATCTACACCTCGTTATACTCGTTTGAATATCGTACGTTGCATTAACACTCTTATTGTAATTTTAGTCGTCGATTCCGCGTAACCCGTCATAACGCAGTGCAACCACCCCGACGACCCCCTCTACGGTCCACGATATACCCAAGGCAAGATCCCACTTGCTCATTGTATTTATTATGAATTATATGTAATTTTAGATCTGTGATATAACTATCTACGTGGGATTATTAATGAATAATATTAAATATATCATACTAATATGATAAATAGCATTTTTAGAATAATTATAATAAATTAAAAGAATTTATTTCGATAGCAGAATGATTTTTGGATAATTATATTAATTAAAAATAATTTATTTGAGAATAAAATCATTTTAGGAAAATTATAATAATTTAAAAAGGATTATCTAGGAAAAAGAATCATTTTAGAATAATTTTATATATATATATATATATATATATTTATTTATTTAGAAATTATCTTGTGGAAGAAATCATTTTAGAATGATAAATATTTTTAAAAAGAAATTATTTGGGAAAATAGACTATTTTGAATTAATAAGAATTTATCTTATAAAAAGATTTTCTTTGAAATTATGAATTTATTATTTTAAAAGATTATTTTTAGAATTATTATAATGAGAAAAGAAATTATTTTGGAAAAAGGAATTATTTTGAAATTAAATTAAAAGAATTTAAAATGTAAAAGGAATTATTTTGAAGTAAATAAATTAATTATTTTAGAATA
>BQKN01000614.1:104744-117002 GCA_022839385.1 Asparagus kiusianus
TTTTTCTGCCATAGTATCTATCATTTACTTATGTTCTAGATTATTGTATAGTGTTCGTATTTCGTGATGTACTTTAATAAGTTCATGATTTTAATATTATACATATGCACTATATTCTTATCCTTTATATTTTTAGTACATAATTATCTTATTATTCAATTTTGTCTTATTTAGCTTATTTTAGTATGTTCATATTGACTTCATTATTCTAAGAGCAAAATATTTCTATTTTGATATTCAAATAATTATTCATGTTGTTAGGTTTGGATTTGAGTTACTAATTATATAGTTTTTGTTACATTATCTCGTATCATTAGTTATTATTCTTTTATAACTAATATAAAAGATAATTCTAAATAGCGTTATGGTGTGTATGGTATTTACTCATGGGTTCTTTATAGTGCATTTGCGTATTTGTTGTTGTTGTTTCATTTTCGATATGTATTATTTTATCATATCGGCAATATTCATTGTATACGCATATTATTTTTCAGTGTTTATTTTATAGTGTTTTAAATTTTTATGTTCTCTATTATGTTATTATTTGTTGTTCATTCTCTATTCATTATTTTCATTTACCTTGTGTTGTATTTTACTTTTTTATTCTTTTTATACTTACTATTTTTTCTTTCATTATAGTGTATTCACGTAGATTATTATATTTACGATGTATACTTTTTATTGATTTATGATCATTCATCATTTCTAGTATCAACTGTGTTTAATCGTGTTCTGTTATATGTATTATTAGTGTTCTTGTTCATATGTTTATCAATCATTCATAGTATATTTATTTATAATATATCGGTGTTTTTATTATACAAATTTAGGTCCTTCTCATGTTTTTATTTGTTTATAAATCTATTTTATCTTCCATAGTTCATGTTTTATGTATTATACATCTTTATTTATATATACTTATGCTAATTGTATTTATGTGATTTTGACTATTATGCCATATATTGCTATATCTGAATTAATTTTATACAGTAATAATTATTATTTTTATATATTGTTATATTTATTATTTTACCTTATGAATATTATTAATATTTTTGATTTATTATATTATTTGTCAAATGTGTATATAACTATGTCCTTATTATATTTTATATAATATGCCTATTTTGAATCACTTGTTTACTCTTACGTCTATTTTTATTATATAATATTTGGTGACTATTTCCATCAAAATTTATCTTGTTAACATGGTTAGTACTATGAGTATTTAGACTTTTTATATGCTTATTATAATGTATGTGTTTTTATTTTTAACGGCTAATATATATGATGATTTTATTTATATTATATAAACATGTTTAATATTTAACTTAGTATTGTGTTTTGTATGATAATTATTTACTGTCATATGCTCTCAAAAATTATTGATCATAATTATAACTATTTTATTAAAATTGTCATCATGTTCCATCCTTACTGTTTGCTTTTTTTTATATCTAGGTTTTCTTACGTGTGGTTATCTTTTGACTGCTTTAAATATATGTTCATATAATACTATCTATAAATCTTTTTAACATAGTTGCAAATTTTTATCTTCGAAATTTGTGTCTTATATATCTTATTTGGTTGAATGTGATTTGCTGATTGCATTCATGTGTTTTGTTTGTAATTAAACTTTTGTATATCTTGAATGTCTATTCTACTAACTGATTATATGATATTTCTATTGTGATTTAATTTTTATTATTTTTATATTTTTTATATTGTCTATTGTGTTTGTCTAAATTATATGTATGTTTGATTCCTTGCTATTTTGTTTTGCTTACATACTCTTCAAATATTTCTTTTACTTTTGCTTGTATATGATTCATCTATTATTTGAATTGTGTTTTTATTATTTTATGTTTTAATATGTGTATTATCTGATTACGTATGAGTGATTTATATTTTGTTGATATCCTTTTGTCATTTATCTTATTTATGCTCTTCTTTTAATTATTTATATTGTTAAGTTGATATACCTTATCATATATTCTAGTGATTGACAATTGTTTGAATAATGTATTTATATCTCATATCATATTTTCGTATGTTATATAATTATTATATTTTGCCAATTCTGTGTTATTGATTATATTTTAACACCTTGATGTGTTGTTTTATTATGCTATACCAATAATATCATATTGATATATGTCCCGTACTTTTTGAATGATTCTTATGCATAAGCATACATGTTATTATAATACATATATTATATTTTCTATGTATTTCTTTTAAGATAATTATCACTTTTTGTGTCTCATGTGTACTGAATACTAGCATATTTTATGATTGTGATACTGTTGCATATATTATGACATAAAATTTTTCATACACTACTAATTGTTCTTTATATGTATTAATATTGAATTTCTTGATATTATCTTATACTATTATACGAAAGTTTATTTTTACACTAATATATGTCTATTGGGTTATTTTAATTCTGAGAAAGAAATTTGTTTTAAGGGGGATAGAACGTAAGGACCATGAATTTTGGATACTAGTGAAAATAATTTTTTGGTATTTAAGAATATTAAATTATTATTTTCAAAAGAGTAATTGTATTTTCTTAATTTTCTAGAATTTTCTACAATTTAAAAACCCAATTTTATATTTATTTAATGATTTTGATAATTACAAATTAATTCGTTACGGTGAAAACTTTTAAATTAATATTGTAGTATTATTGTTAATTTTATAATTGTTATTGTTTATTTTTATAAGAAATATCTCATAAATTATTCTTATATTTTCCCCTAATTTTTCCTTATTATTTTTACTAATTAATCCCTAAGTACTTCCTTAACCCTAACCCTAATCCTAACCCTACCCTATAAATACCCATGTATAAAGCCCCTCTCCCTACCTTGTTTCTCACACCGCCCCCACCTTATCATTTTCTCTCTCCTCTACCCGTACTCTCTCTTTCTCTCTCTCTCTCTCTCTCTCTCTCTCTCTCTCTCTCTCTCTCTCTTATTTCTTCCTCCCCCTCAACCGCCTGAGCCCGCTCCACCAAATCGCAGCCCCACCTCCTCGTCACCCCCTTCTTCTTCTTCCTTGATCCTTCCAGTCGCCTGACACCACCCGACCAACCTCCCTATCGGACCGCCGACCTAAGCTCTGTCGCAAGCCAAAGCACTACGTCGCCGCCTCCCAAGCCCGATGCCGAGCTCCGCCTTAATCTCACCCACCCGCCACCTACAACAGGGTGCTCCTCCCTCGACTCCGACACCGCCCGCAACTCCACCACTTTTTCGTCGCCATCACCGCTTGCCCAACCTCCTATGACCCGCCGACCGCCATCCCCCTCAGCTTGATGTTGCCAACTTCCCCCGAGCTTCGTCATCGAGTTTCCCTCCCGAACCTTAGATCCGACTAGCACCGGCGATCCGTGCTGTCCTCAAGCTCCACCTCCACCATAGTCGTGCCTCCAGATCTACCGCCTGCCTCCAGCCGCACCAACCGATGTTCACCACCCTGCGTCAGCCTGCCTGACGCCTCAAACCCAGACCAGCCCTCTCCATCAACCCCACGCCAGCCTATGACCAGCCCAACTGCCTCCAGCCTAGCCACCCTCCTCCACTCGATGCCTGTCGATCACCCAACTCGAGCTCCTCCCCTCCACTGAGCTCCACCAAGCTCCAACGACCCACCTTGACCGCCTCACCGCCTCCCCATACACCCTAACAATCACCGCCAAACACCCTCTCTCGCTATTTTACTCATCCCGCCACCATCCATGACCTACCGGCCCCTCTCCATCTCCCCCGTTTCCCGCCGATTACTGCCCCTCCTTCACCCCAAGCTCCGCCTCCTCTCCGTTACCGCCATCTCCATCACGACCACGCCAACTGCCTGCTCGCTATCCCGCCAACCACCATCGCCACTAAGCCAAGCTCCTGAGCTTACCCTCACATGACCAACAATGATGTCGCCACCTTCTAGCCGCCGGCAAGCCCCTGAAGGAGCCCATCAAGACACCCAACAATTCCCGCTACCCCTCTACACATCTTCGACATCCCCGAGGCAAGATCCCGATTCTCGTTTAGTTTTGTTCTAATTCTTATATTTTTCATAGATTATTTATGTGCAAGATCCTATTACTTATTGACTCGTCATTCAATTTCTAGATCTGTTATGAGTTAATTAATTAGATTATATTATAATATGATTAGTTGTAGTGTATATATTGTGATTACCTGCATGGATTGTTTGACCTGAATGACTATGGAAGCATGTCGTTTTATCACCCAGTTGTTATCCAATAGGAGAGACTATACATGAAGACGACTCCTGTTAAAAGTATAATTTATAAGCGTGCTTCAAAGCATGGCTATACTCACTCGACATCGATATCCTGATGTGAGGAGTTTCGAGTTCCCTTGATATCGATATCCCGGTATGAGGTTTCCTTGACTATTACTATTATAGCATTGACTAGACGATGCACTCTTGATCGGGCATGTTATGAGTCATGGTTATTTTTATAGTTTTACAGAACTCGTTCCACGGTAACTCGGTGGTTAGTGCACAATATTTCATGTACGGTCGCTTAAATTAATCTGACAAACATAGGGTTTATAAAGGGGAATTGGACGGAGCATATAGCATGTATATAAACGGGCACATGCCCTTTCCTGATATCATGAGTTTTTATATACATGGGCCAGAGGGCCAATACTTGACTTGAAGGTGCGGCACCCGGACAGGTTTAGGGGAACCGATTATATATATATAAATATTCTTCTCTAATTCAAATATCATGTAAAATATGTATAATATCCTTGTGTGTCTTCTGCAAGACTTTGTTGGTTTTGTTGAGATATGGACCAGTGTGTTGTGATAGGATGGATAGTAGTATGACCTCGTCACTTGGGAGATTATGGATTCTCCTGACTATTATACTCTAGTAGTGGATTGTATCTAGCTTGTTAATATTCCAATTGCATGCTCCTATCGTTACCACTATCATCACATGTTCCTATTTTTGTTATCGCATTGGTCACGCTTCTATTGTCATTATTGCTGTTACATTTGTTATTGCCTTAGTCATTCAACCGTTCTTTTCTTTCGTGGGGTCTTGCTGTGTGCCATGCATGCTGACGTACACCTGTTTTCTCTGGTGTACGTTAGATTTAGAGGACGGATAGGTCCAGCTTGGAGATATACCAGAGCCAGGATATTCTCAGCAGAGTGCCTTACAGACAGAGTTGAAGAATAGGCCAAAGCTCAGTTATCTTTTCTTAGTTGATGGTCCTAGTTGCTTTTGTAGTACTTTTCTTTCCCGTTGAATGATGTATTTTATATTTCTCCAGTATACGGTTGTTCAGTTTTGTATAAGGGCATGTTGACCCAAATATTATGTCTTTGATTATATTTCTTTTATTATATGGATCATTTTGTTCTAAGTTTGTTTATTATATTCTCGCTAATTATGATCGGGGACCTGTGACTTCGTATTGTATTATTATTTGATGCTTAGCGTATTAGGTTGAAGAGACATATTTATTTTTATTTATGTACTCTCCTTAATCTAATACGTTGTGGGCTTGCTCGCGTCCTAATTCCCTTGTATTTCCGGAAGCGGGGCGTGACAACGAGTATAGAGGCAAGCGTAGGGAAAAGTCATTGTACATCCTTGAGATTGAGTTGTTGAACTCATCATCAACATTTTCCGAACTGGACGACAAATAAGCAAATGCGAGACTTTCACTCAAGAAAAACTCGTTCGTTTCATCAGTGTCGGTTACAGCAGGGCCCTCATAGCCAATTACAATGGGTTCAATATTGTTAAAGATGAGACCCTTATTGTTCTTGGTCTCACTATCAGCCTCATTGCCGCTGCCAGGTTCATCAACCGGAGGTTCTTCGCCTGACTCGAGGTCCTGATAGAGCAGATAATTGGTGAAGTAGTTTTCGACTACCTTGAAGTGCTATTTATCTACAACCACCGTCTTCACTTGGTCACAGTCGTCCACATATTTCAAGCACTGATGCAATATGGATGGGACTATCATATTGCTATGGATCCATGGCCAGCCCAACAACATGTTATAGGAGGATTCTACGTCAATGACGTAGCAATTCACCTTAGTTTTCATGTCACCCAATTGGCATTTGAGACGAATCTTCCCAAGCGGCTAGGTTCCGGTGGCGTTGAAGCTAAAGATGGTGATGGTCGTCGAAGAAAACCGCTTTTAAGGCACCCCCAAGTGCTTGATGAGCTTCAGGGGGACAATGCTTAGTGCAGACCCTAGATTGACTTAGATCATGTCAACTCTCGAGGAGCTGACATATCTTGTGAAGTACAGGGGTCGATCGAGAGTCGTACTCTTGATGAGCATATCTTCTGGAGTGAAAGTGATACAGGGGATCTGCTATTTGGATGTATGGTAGCACTGTGGATATCCCATTTCCGCCTCCTCTTCAGGAGTGGGCAAGAAATGTGTGGCAAAGGCTTCTGGATTGGTTAGTGCCTCTCGCAAGGCTTCACGGGTCATGTTGGACAACCACAGGAGCTCGTACAGAGTGATCTTGGATGGAATATTCTTTATCTGGGCGAGTAGGTCAAACTGAAAGGGTTGGTCACTTGAGCTCGGCCTGTCAGGACTTGGCTGAACTGTTGGTGGCAGTCTCATTGGTAACCTTAGCGAAATCTCTATCTTTGGAGGTAGTTATTAACAAAGTCCTTCCCTACTCGGGTGATCAATGCGTCTACCTCCTCGTAGGAATCTGTGGGAGTTTCTACCTCTACTTTGTTATCGTCCGAAATTGCTGAAATGATATTACAAAGCTTAGATTTTCCCTTGGAATTGTTGGAAGTCCATTGCTCATTGTCGAGGAGATCGGGATGAACCTAAATCACCTGTCCTAACAGTAAGGTCTATGGTACCAAGACTTTTCCTTATTGATTGTGAGGGTCGTCATTGACAATCTTTAGTTTCACCTTAGGGATGGGCATGACTCCTACCAGTGTATGAACCTCAGGGAGACCCGTTCCGAATTGAAGGGTGACCATGTTTGTAGTCACCGCTTTCTGCACCTTCTCCTTCTTTAGGACTCCTACATCATAAAGAGCTTGTAGTTTATCCTTAAGGATATAGTATTTGGAGGTATGGTGACCGACAAATTTGTGGTACGCACAGTAGCTTGGATCATCTGTTTTGTTCACATCTTCAGGTTTCACAACTTCTGGCAGCTTGATCCTGTTGCTCTTGAGAAGAGTGTTGAAGGTAGCCACCACCTGGTCTTTCATAAAGTCATATTGCCTTTGCAGGCGTTGGTCAAAGGGCTTAGGTTTTTTCCTTTGCACTGGTTTGGGGGATGGAGTGGAATCAACACCCATGATCTCCTTCCCTCTTGACCGAGAGTTCCTAGAGGTGTTTGGTTCCGAAGCTCTGCTCTTGGACTGAGGTTCTTCGGCTTCCAATCTTTTGATCATGTTCTCGACTTGCTCACCTTGGTGAATAAGTTTCTTCTATGTTCTTCCACCATGCCGATTCTGGATAAAATGTTGATTGAGAGATTGTTGCGGCACATCTCAACCAAGGTGCTCAAGGAGACTTGGTCTCGACAGTAAAGTGACCGATTCCTGAATCTCTTGACAAAATCATTGACTGATTCTGTCTTCTTCTATTTGTCAGTAAGTAGGATGGCTATTGACACTTTCGTGTAGTTGTCGAAGAAACGAGCCAAGAAAAGCCTTTCTACATCGGCCCATGTTGTGATGGAGCTTGGTTCCAACTTACGAAACCATTCAAAGGCTACCCCTCTTAGGGTACCAATGAATAGTCGGGTGAGAATAATGTTGTTTCGAATGAGGAATCACATCTGAGATAGGAAATAGTATGTGTGCTATGAGCGAGAGCCCTTACCATCTAACTAGACTAGGCTCATTGGTTTGAACTTTGCCGGGTAAGCACCCGTGTCTCATTTGACTGGATATGATCGAACCACCCCCAGCTCATGTTAGCCTCCTTGTTTTGACGATGTTTAACAAATAATTTACCACTAATGTTATTTGTCTAGTGTTTGTGTATTTCTATTTATTGTAGACAAACAACGAGTTGGAGGATGGATGGAATTATGCTTCAACGATAATATCCAATGGAGGTTGGTGGATATAGTGGTTGAAGCAACGCAATTCAAAGTTAAAGACTCAAGTTCAAGATTTATCCGCAAGTGTACCAAGTTAAGCTTATTGAAGATCAAGATTGCTTGGGTAACATTTAGTTTAACTTTTATATTATGCGTGTTAGTACTTTAAGCTCAATCATATA
Source organism: Asparagus kiusianus (assembly GCA_022839385.1). Lineage (NCBI taxonomy): Eukaryota > Viridiplantae > Streptophyta > Magnoliopsida > Asparagales > Asparagaceae > Asparagus > Asparagus kiusianus. The sequence continues at coordinate 113,030 of BQKN01000614.1, forward strand.
CACACATACACGTTTTGGTTTTATATATGTATAGTTATGTATATACATATATGTTTTGGTTTGTTAGTTTTCAAGTTTTAATATGAAACAATTGAATATAATTAGAAAACATATTTTTTGTTTTATACTTACATGCATATATATAATTTCATCAATATCAATTTTATTTAGATCAATGAAATCATATTTATTTTTGAAATGTTTGTAAAATATGCAATTTTATGAAAATATTATATTCTTAGTTTTTGGACTTAACAATAATCATATACATCTTTTATTAAGTCTGCAAAATCATTTTGTAATGTTTCAAAACATGGTTAAGCTAAAATGTTAAAACTCATGTGTTTACATTTTTATGTTTTGGACTATTTTGCCAAATGATGATATTTTTCATTTGGGAGGTCCTTTTTGAAAACCAGTTTTCGTAACATGTGTGTTATCATGTTTATAATTATTTTCCAAAGTTTCATAATTTGTGGAATTTATTTGATATTTTAAACAGGGTTTTAAAGTAACAAAAACTGTTTTCAAAACCTGTAAATATCATGTGTCAGTTTGTGGTCGACCGTCACGGTCGACCGTCTTGAGTCCAAAGACCCAGTATGATCTTTTTTGGCTCGCGGTCGATCGTGGCGGTCGATCGTATGCAGTCCAGAGAATTTCACGATCGACCACCACGGTCGACCGTCTGTTTTCCAAAGCTCAGTTTTACCTTTTTGTTGCTCGTGGTCGACCATCGATCTGACCGTTGGCTTCTAACGGCTATTTTCTGAGCTGTTTTTATGGGGCTTTGTTGTCATTTTAGTGGGGTTTTTGCTGAAGTTTTGAGTTGGTATAAATACCTCATTGCCTTCAGCTCTCCATAGATAATGAGAATGTTTTAAACAAGTTTAAAAAGGGTTTTAAAGTTTGTTTTGTGTGTTTTAAAAGAGTTTGGTTTGTGAAGACTGTTTCACAAGTGGAGGAGATCATCTACATTGTTTGGGCTTCATCTTAATCCTTCTCTCCATCTTATTTTTCAAAGAAGAATTTCTAAACTCATATCAAGCTTTATATTTACATATTTGTTTGATTATCTTTCTTTAAAGCTAGTTTTTACATTGAGTTTAGATTTAATAAATCTTATTGTTACACACACCTACATTGAGCTTATAGTATTTACATATATAGTATAATTGGGGTTGTGAGAGTTTGTAACATTGATTTGTGCTTAATTGAGTTCTCATCCATTATAAAGAACAACTATTATTGTATTCGTCTTAATTGTGAGTGTGATCTCGTGGAGATCAATTTTGTAGTTGTGAAGTTTTCGGTTAGCTAGAAAACCGAGTGTGAGTGTTTGTAAATGTTGATCGGTGAGCGTTGAAAACCAACATTGTGAGGTGTAAACGTTATTCGGGTGAGCATAGAAAAACCGGTTGTGTTAGTGGATTTCTCCCCAGGAGTGAGGAGCGGAGACGTAGGACGGAAGGTCCGAACTCCGTGATCATATCGTGTGTTTAAGTTTGCTTTGGCGCACTTCTCTTATGTTTATATTTCTTGTCGCCATTGTCCATTGCTCATTATTTACATCATCCACTATCTTGTTTATTTTGTTTACCCTTGTGTATATCACTTATTCTAGCTCACATATCTTTTTATATTTTATACTTGCTAGGATAACTTGTTAATTAGTTTTATTTGGCATAAAATCGGATTAGATTAGCATAAGACCCTAATCACTCCCCTCTAGGGTCCAACAATTGGTATTAGAGCGTGGTGCTCTTTGATTTAAGGACTAATCACCTTGAGTTAAAGATCCAAGTTATCGTATTTTTGTGCTAATCTAGTTTTGTGATTTTATTATTATCTTTCTTGCACATATGTACATTATGGGTATGCACGGTGCACCTTGTTTAGGTTATGCCATTAATGTTGCTCCTCGTTTAGATAATTTCTCCTATGCCTAATGGTCTGTTAGATTTAAACTCTTTGTTCAATCTAAACATTTTCATTTATGGGAAATTATAGATGATGATTATATTGTGCCCACTTTGGAGAAATCCAAGTAGAATGAAAATGATCATCGTATGTTTATAATGAACAATATTTTGTTAAAATATTTGCTAAATGCTCTTGATTCATCTATGTCTAACAAGTTTGTTCATTTTAATAGTGCTTACACCTTATGGAAACTTATTGAAGCACATCAAGGGGACTTGGAGGCGATCTAACAAGCTTTGAAGGCTTTCTCTTCAAGTTCCATTGGAGCATCATGCACACGAGCACTAGGCAATAGGCCTAGTGAGGTTTGCGAGTTCGAATCCACTAATGATTTATCTAGTGATAAACTTGCTTGTGCTAATGAAAAATTATTGCATTCCTATAACAAATTGCATAAATATTTTATTGATTTACAAAGCAAGCGTGAAGATTTGAAATCCGATCATGAGTTATTAGTATCTAAGTTTGAAACTATTTCTAATAAAAATGTGATCCTTAAAGAAAACAATGATAAATTAAAATTGGATCATGTTTCTTTAACTTCAAATGTTGCTAGTTTAACTCATGAAAAAGATAATGCTGTGTTAGAAGTAGAGAACATAAAAAATAATAATGTTTCTTTTATAAATGATTATTTATGTTCTACTTTTAAAGTTAATGCTAATATGCCTAATGATGAGTTGAACAATGTTAAAAACTGCATTTCTTCTTTAGATTCAACTCTAACTACATGCATTAACAATCACAAGAAGCTTATGGATATGTGTGCCAAGTCTAAGTCAAAATCATCTACTTATTATGCACACATATATAGTAAAATTTACAAGTGCTCCATTTGTGGTCGTAAAGGCCATTTATCTAAATTTTGCTATGATGCACACAAATATAAGAATGCTAAAGCTCATTGTGCATCTCATCAAGTTTCTTCATCACATACACATGTACATGCACACACTCATAAAGTTCATCATAAGCATGCTCAAGTGTTTAAATATGATCTTTGTGGATGTTTTGGCCATTTGGAAATTTTTTGCTATGATTTGAAAAAGACTTCACTTTTGCCAAATGATTTTAAAAGATCACAAAAGTTTAAGTGTGACCACTGTGGTAGTTTTGGTTATTTGACCAAGTTTTATTTTGATTTGAAGAGAGTTTCTCATTTGCAAAATAATTTAAAAGAACAATCTATTTTTGCAAATGAGTCCCGTGCACAACTGTTTGGTCAACATAAGCAAATGTTTCCTTTTCATTGTACTTATTACAATCGGAAGGGTTATTTGAGTAATTTTTGTTTTGACCGTGTTAGTGCACCACATGTGCCCAAACGGGTTCATAACCCCAGGGCTTCGAGCTTAAAAGATAGGGGTCATGTCCCTAAATCTATTGGTACCAAGAATTCTTAGGTACCAAAAAAATTTTAATTTTTAAAACTAAGTATTTTAGTGTTTTTCTTTTTCCTTTTCTTGGTTTTGAAAATTATACTTTAAACTTTTGAACATAAAAACAATTCTTCTTATTGGTCATACTCTTTTGTTTTCATGATTATTGGTTTTGTTTTGATGAGAGGTTTGTGTTTATATAACCATCCGGGTTTATTGGGTGTTTATTCCCAAATCTTGTTTATCGGATGCTAAAATGTTTATATGGGTTGATACTAGCTCAAGAGCTAGATATAATTGCCTCTCTTGATTTTTGAAAATCAATGATGATTTGGTTTTATGTTCTTATATGATTTACTTGTGATTTATGATTTCATTGGTTGATTTGTTTTCATTTGAAAACTTTTTACATGATTCTCATGTCTTCTTTCTTGTGATTTCATAAATCTATTTTATACATTGTTTTTATGTTTGTATATTTGAGACACTTTTTTAAATGATATATCTATATGTGTCTATATGTGTCCTCATTATCCTCTTGTATGTGAGTAATATTTAGCATATTTTTTATCTATGCTTGCTCACATGTTTTGCCATGATCTTTATTGCAT
>BQKN01000614.1:127002-206110 GCA_022839385.1 Asparagus kiusianus
ATCAAAACAAGATTAGAAGATGTAGGCTCATAACATGAGACCTAACACATCCTCCTTAGTCGTCACTTTGAGGTGCCTCTTGGACTTGACCTCCCTAGCTAAAGTAGTTAGCCGACCATCCTGCTTGGAAATTCCATGCTGGAGACCGACCTCCCCCTTTAGCTGGACCACCTCACCTTGAAGCCTCTTGATTGAAACTGCTTGCTTGGCACTATAGGATCAGATCCCCTTAAGGACCTTACCCTTCCATCCACCTCTCGGTGCCAGCAGGCCTCGATGCTATTTAGCTCGGTCTCCAAGGTGGTGATCTTCTTCTCCACCTCCTCCTTAGTGAAAGCACCCTTGAGGGGGATGATTAGGGTTTATGCTAATCTTATCCGATATAATGTCAATTAAAAACATGTTAACAAATTATTCTAGCAAATAAGATATACAATAAATTATTAGTAAGGATATGTAACTAAGACTAAGGGCAAACAAACATAAAATGATATTAGACAATATAAACACTAGGGGACAAATGAACAATGCAAACAAAAGAAAATGATCAGAGAATTTGGTCTTTCTGACCTACGCCTTTGCTCCCCACTCTCGGGGAGAATCCACTATACAACCGAGTTTTCGATGCTCACCCGAAAAATATTTACACCTTACAAGTTTGGTTTTCTAGATCACCGAAAACTCTATAATCTCATACTCTTGCAATCACACTCTACACCCTCTAAGTGTTGGTCTCTAGTCGTATCCTTCTAGTGCTCGGATTTACGACCTCTCTCTAGGCTTTACTATAGATGCCACTCCTCTTGGAACTGACCCCATCTCTCATCACACACTCCTCTCGGTGTACAAGTGTATTGCAAAGTGATCTATGTAATAAAAGCTCACTAACAAATGATTGTTCTCTAAACAAGGTGAGAACTCAATTAATCCCACCCTCAATGTTACAATCTCTCACCACCCTAAGTATACTATGTATGAAAATACTAAAAGCTCAAGTAGGTGTCTGTAACAAAGCAAATAAAAATCAAAACTAAATTCAATATAAACTCTAGCTAAATAAAATAATAATCAAACAATTATATAAATATAAAGCTAGATTGAGTTTAGAAACACTTCTCTAAGATGACAAGAGAGAGAAAGAGAGAGAAGAGTGAAGCTCAAACAGCAAAGATGATCTCCTCTAGCTCTTGTGAAATTCTCTTCACAAACTAAAACTTGAAAATGCTTAAAAGCTTTTAAACAAACTTAAACAAACTTTTAAACCCTTGTAAAACTCTCTTAAACTTGTATAAAACATTCTCTTGCTTAAAAAAAAGAGCTGGGTATGAGGGGGTATATATAGGCAACCACAAAGATCAAAAAAACCCAGCAAAAAGACCAAAAAACCAAAATAGTACAAAAACTGGAAAAACTAGCCATTACAGGTATCAGTCGACTGACGGGGCTCATCAGTTGACTGATGAGCTGACCATTATAGGCAGCTCATACCTCATCAGTGGACTGAAGATCTCATCAGTCTAATGATGATCTCATCAGTCGAATGATAGAAACTCATCAGTCGACTGATAGTTTATCAGTTGTAAAAACAAAAACTTTTGACAATTCCAGGTAAGTTCGTCAGTCAACTGATAACCTCCATCAATCAACTGATAACAAGTTATCAGCCTGTTTAAAACAGTAAATCTGATTTTTAAAGTGCCTTTAAAAATAGCAAATGAATTCCAAAAATTGTAAAACTTTGGAAAATGATTGTAAACAAGTAAATGAACATGTTACAAAAAGAAATTTTGGAATTTTACTTTTCAATAATGAAAACTCATCATTTTACAAAACTAGTCCAAAACGTAAAAATGAACAACACTTGTTTTTAATATTTTAGCTAAATCATGTTTTGAAACTTGATAAAATGATTATATAGACTTAATGAAAGATGTATATAATGATTGTTAAGTCCATAAACAAATAACTCAATATTTTCAAAATTTATATTTATATAAACTTGAAAACCAAAACCAAAATGTGTGTGTGTGTCTATATATATATATATATATAAGAAACCAAACTTGTATGTGTGTATGCGATTGAGCTTAAAGTAGTGAACACACATAATATAATATCTAAAATAATTTACCCAAGCAATCTTGATTCTTCAATAAGCTTGACTTGGTAAATTTTGCAAATGAAGCTTGAACTTGGATCTTAACTTGAAATGCATTGGCTTCACTCAACTATTTCCGCCAACCTCCATTTGATGTGCTCGTGTAGGCTCAATCCAACCAATCTCTGACTTGTTGTTTGTTTAGAATACCTAATAAGAAAACACAAATACTAGACAAACAATATTAGAGATTGTTTGTATATCATCATCAAAACAAGCAGCTCCGTCGGCCATCCAACCGGAGATTCATGCATATGTCAGAGCTGGTTGTATAGTTCCTGCTCCAACAGAGCCCCCCGAACCAAGTGGGCCTTGAGGGCTAAATGCAAGTCGATGCTTGGCATCTCTCTCAAGAACCCCTCATCCTTCGAGAGGGTGAATTGCCACACAGGTGTGATTGGGGCCGTGAATGACCCCAAAATCGAAGCCTCATTGTCAAGAGGTGCCTATGGGATGAACCTATCATCCTCTGGGAATTCCCTCCTCGGTGAACAGGGGCCCAGCGACACTCCCAACAGCATAGCATTTGCCTCCTCCTAATATCAGGAGTCAAGCTCTGAGATCCAGTGGAGGAAAGGCTAGAATCCCTCTCGCTCCTTAGCGACTTCTCCTGCCGCAGATTCTAGCAGGGGCATTGCTTGTTCCTCCACACCCTCAGCCATCCTAACAGGCTCCTTGCCTGACCTATGAGATGACTCAAGCCTAAAGCTTAGCCTAATTACGCCTTTGATAGGGGCACCAACTTCGACAACTTTAGCTGCTGGGGCCGCCACCTCAGGCATAGGAGGGGAAGGGTCGCTGATGACGACTCGTCTGACCGACAAGCTTTAGTGGCTGACTGTATCTTCTCGACTGGCTACTGTTATGTGGTCGGGTCAACTTGGATTGGCCTAGATGGTCTACTGAGCCCTTGGTTCTTGGCCTTCATCCTCCACCCTGCGAGTTGGGTATTAATCTCGACCACCTCCGACCTCAAGCTAGTTACCTACGTAGGGTCAAGATTTCCCCTCAGCCTCTTTTGGGGCCTTGAAACCGAACATGAATCCTTACCCCTTGACTCCCACTTATGTCTTTATTCAAGAGGGAGGGCTAGCAAACTCACCCTGGCCTTATCGGCTTCAATGCATGAGGCCACCGAGATGTGCGCCACCCGGAGAGATGTCGTATTGAAGAGGTTTCTCCTATCCCGAGATCCGACGTAAGTGCGAATCTTCTCCAATTGTTGTCTCTCTTCATCATTAGGGATGCATGGCTTCATCACTTCCTTGGCTACTTCAGGCTAATGGGGGCAGGCGAGGATGCTTTCAATGCTAAAAACCCACACAAAATGCTCCTTCCAGTCCCTATTGGACTCTAGCATCCGTGAAAAACTTATTAACTTCCACTATAGTGGAAGAAGTAGTGTGGGTCTCTCCTCATCGACTTGACACCAACCAGATGCTCGAGCAATTGCATGCTCGGTAGGACACCGACCCGGTGGCAGATGACAATGAAGCCCACTAGAACTCTGATTGCATTTGGGGTGAATTAAGAAGGGGAAACCCCCAGAGCAATACGACATCCCTAATGAAGGGATTAAGTGGTAGCTGGAGCCCTAATCGAGATGGGCTAGGTATAATGGTGCTCTATTTTGGCAATGGTGGTACATCGGCTCATCCCCGTTTGGCGCCGCTAGTGTGAAGGCCTTAGGGATGTCATAGAGCATGTCATACTGCTCGAGCCCTCCGATATAGACCTACGATCAGATAAGCTAGAGAAGAGTGATCCTCTCCTCATTATGGCTGGAGTTGGAAGTCTGAGAAGCCATTGGAGGATTTTGATTGCAAAAAGATTTGGGAAGATTAAGAGAAATAAGTGCTGAAGATTTTAGGGGAAAAGCTCATAAAGAATTCTTCTTTGCCTCCAATGGAATTCAAGAGACACACATGGATTAATCTAGACTATTGTCTTATTTTGAAATGAACGGGTGAGATTCGCCTCGAAATTTCAAACGGTTCACACGAAACTCGAAGCGTCGTTCCTCTTTACTCTGCGCCTCTTCGTTCTAAAATCGAAGCAACATCACACCTCTCTAACATCTGACAACATCATCATGTTGTTTCAAATAGTAACATTTCACCTACTCAATAAAGGCCTCTAGAAACTCACTAAACAACATTTATTCTGTGAGAAGTCGACCAGACCCTAGTCAACCCTCAATAGTCGACAATAGACTTCAAAGTGTATTTCTCATGCACTTGCCCCAAGAAACTAACTAATAGAGACATTCGACCAGATAGGTTCCAAACAAACACATCAGAAGTAACTGATTGAGTTCGAGACGTGTCTTCTAGATGAAGGATGAGTCCCCTTGAGGTAGTAGTTCAAGTTTATATTAGAGTTAAGTCATTCAGAAGACACATTGAGATTGTGCAACACAAAGAAAGCAATTTTAGATTCAAAAATATTTCTTTATTTATTTATGAGGAATATTTACAAGATATAATGTGTACACATAACAAAAGCAGAGCGACGACAGATTCCTAGAAGGCTAAGAGAAGTCCATCCCCGCTCTAGGAGTCAAAGGTAGGGAGCTACTTGGAGCAGTCGGTGGAGGAGTCAAGCAATCTCCTCCTTCATCAAACTCCCCCTCTTTCCCATTGAGATCGAGTCCCCCCCAAGTGCTCCTTCCTCCACCAATTCGTCCAGATAGTTAGCCACGATGAGAGGATAGTGGAAATGATCGGGCGGGTTCCTCATCTCAGCTAGAAGCTACGATTATAGATAGTCGTATCCGTCCTTGCAAGCTATCACCACGTTAGTCTTTCCAGTTAAGCTCTGGCGATATCTCTCGATGATCTCCTAGAGATAAGCCTCGTACTTTAGGTGGGCGACCTCCCCTTGCAGCTTGAAGAGCTCTACATGCTTCTTGTCTAATTGACACTTCGCATACATAGCCGCCTACTTCTCCATTTCAACCTACGCCAGAGTGTGATCCCTCTACTTGAGAGCCTCACCTAGTCTCCTGGCCTTGATCCAACTATCCTCCAGCTCTTGCCTTATCTTCTCAATCTCAAAGGCTTTTGGGGTTGGTGTCTCAATAGCCTGCTCCAGGTTGACCCTTCTGCCAGCCCTCAGGGAATCAACTTCCCCTAGGAGCGTGAGATAGGAAGTCCAAATGTGCTCTATCCGACCAAACATCTCCTGCTCCACCAAAGCGTCTTAAACCAAATAGCTTCAAAAGCTTAAGTGGAGACCAACATTGGGAACTCCCCTCAAGAACTCATAATCCTGAGGAAGATAGAATTGCTTAACGAACCTCAATTGAGCTACGCGAGAGCTGAGGATGGTCCCCTGACATCAAGATGGCAAGTAGCATCAAAGTGGTGCTCGGGGTTGTAGGCGTCAATAATAGCCTGTAGGTTCCCGAACACAGCTCAAGATGAAGAGAAAATGAAAACGTTATTATCTAAGTCAGAGAGGATCATCTGATACCAAAAAGATGCGATGAAAAGACGAAGCGACGAAGTGATGAAATGACGAAGTGACGAAATAACGAAATGGTAAGACTTGAAGTTGTCTCACAAATGGTAAGACAGCCAGAGCTGTCTCAAGATCCGAGACACTAAAGTGTGTCTCGGGTGTCAAGACACCTTAATGTGTCTCGTACTCTGAGACAACATAGGGTGTCTAGCAAATACAGACTCCCTACAAAGAGTTTTTCGATGATTTCTTCGGGTTTTGTGTGGTCTGTAGGCATCAAAAATTGCCTTTAGGTTCTAACACGTAACTCAAGATAGAAGATGATGAACATCATTATCCAAGTTAAATGGGAATATTTGACATAGATGAGCACATGAAGCAAGTTAACGAAGCGTACGAATCAACGGGACAACGAAATAACGAAGAGACGATCCGATCGGGAGTTACGGTTCACTCACGAAAGATAAAGTTTCACTTGTGTCTCGTCTACTCCACACATGATTAACTCATAGGATATTGTAGATCTCCTCTCTGGCTTTCCAACTAACTTTGAATCGCATCATTCCGAGATTAGACAAAGGAATTAAGTGAAAAATAAGTCGAGGCGTGCAACCGGGACACATGACGTGTCTCGGCCAAGGCCGAGACACAAACATGTGTCACCCAAGGTCGAGACACAACTTGTGTCTAGGCCAAGGTTGAGACAAAAAGTCTACCTTGCACCTAAAAATGTTGATTTCACCCGTTAACCGTCAAGATTTGAGTATATTCTGATCTAAAGCCTCCCCAATTGATCTGAAGTTATCTTGGAACATGGTTAAGTGGTTACAACTGAGGATGAGATCAAATCGATTGTTCTTATCCAAAAACCAAGCTTCTAAAGCCTATATATATGGCCCTAAGGCCTTCATTTATAGAGATCTAGAATTCTTGAGCCTCGGCGAAGCCCTGTCAAATTGAAGAGTGAGGAGCACAAATTTCAGAGAGGAACAATGGATCTTGGCGAGTTCTTCAGCATAAGGAGGAGAAGAGTTTGAGAGATCTGCATTATGTTCATCTATTTTCCTTGAGATCGTACCTAGCTACGATTCTCGAGAAGAGTGATTATCTCTGTTTGGTGAAAATTTTAAAGTAAAAAGAAATGAAGGAAAATTGATATGTATTCCTTTAATCTCAGTTACAATTAGATTTTCTGGTTACAAAAGAGAGGAGAATGATCTGGATTCTCCCCTTTGTTTAATTCTAGGTTCTTCACAGTGACGATGGAGTGCCTCCCTCGAATGCTCGCATCAAGTTTGCTCTCTGTTGATGATCCACACGTCTTGATTCACTAGAACGTGGTCTTGTCCTCACAATTTGACGTTGTGGAGAACTATTAAAGAGTTTGAAACTCTATGAAAGAGTTGATTTAACCAAAATCGGTCTATAAGCCAAGGATGAAGAAAGCTCCTGTTGCTGACCTCCAAAGCTCCAGCAATTCTCCCCCAAAGATCTCTTCTTTGCTGCCAAAAAGAAGGATCAAAGATCCAGGATCCGAACTAAGCTGATTTCTTAGTTATTTATAAGGGATTAAGGGGTGTAACTGCCCCCTTAATTCGCTCCTAAGTGGGGCTAATGGGGTGTAACCGCCCCTTAAATCACTCCTGAATGGAGTTATAATCCCCTCAGATCGTGGGAAACGGTTTTGAAACCGTTCAGCTCGTGTTTGAACGAGTCAAACACAAAATCCGCGTTCTGGTGTGAAATCTGCATTCAAACGCAGTGTTTGGAAGCTTGAACGCAGTGTCTGAAAGCTCGGACGCAGCGACTGGAAGCTCATTTGGCTGTTTGTTGGAAGCTGCGTTTGGCAACGGATGAAAGCTACGTTTGTAGCTTTCGGAGGCTACGTTTGTGGTCGAACATGAGCTACGTTGGCAGCTGGATCTGAGCTGTGTTTGTAGCGTTTGGAGCTGAATGTGAGCTGTGCTTGCAACCAGGTTTGACCTGTGTCCGCGGTCGAATTGGTGTTGCGTCTTGATGATGGTACGCGGGGAGGACTTTCACGTCTTGGTTTGAAGAGACCGTTGATTTGTAGTCTCTTTTAGTCAGAGCGTTGCAAATATCATCGTTTTGTAATCTTTGCTTTAGCTCTTTGATATGTGAGAGTCGTCAGATTGTAACTCCCAATGTTGATTGTGAAGGTTGTTGATTAGAGCTTTCATCAGTTGTTGTGAAGGTCGTCAGATTATAACCTTCATTGATCTACGTAAAAGTCTTCAAATTATAGCCTTCTGGAAGTCGTCAGATTGTAACTTTCATCATCGGTGTTTGATGGGGAATTAACTATCTATTGTGATTTTTAGACAACCTATAGAACCCCCTCCAAAGTTTTCCAAAGTTTGCGGTTGACTAGGATGAATTTTCGAAATACTTTGGATCTCATCTCTAATCTTGGATCTTTTGATTCCTTATCATAAGGAGTTGTTCTTTGCACCCGCTTCAAAGGCATCTTGGTTGAAGGAATTTTCCACGCATGACCTCCATTCAGCTGATGGGCCCGTAAACATTCATAGGATTTTTGGCAAACCCTCAGCCATCAATGGATTTGATAAGCCTTTACCAACTACCGTTTGAGTCGGGCTAGCATGTGATTATTTGAATCAGTTTCACATGTAACGTTGTGCTAAGAGAATGAACTCTCTTAGACTTGATGCTATGATTTTGAATACATAGACTTTATTATTTTTATGAAAAAAGACTAATCGACAACGCGTATTAGGCGTAGACTTATCTCTAATTAAGGATCGAGATAAAGTCCTTCATACATATGAGGCATGAATTTTGGTGTCTTTTTCGTGACAAAGACTAACCGGCAACGCGTGTTAGGCGTAAGCTTATCCCTACTTAGGATTTGGGATAAAGTTTCCCGTGTGTGTAAGGCACGGATTTTGGTGCTGTTTCTTCCTGTGTTACTTGAAACACTGAAAGAAAGTTGGAAGTGCCAGAGGTATATTATTAACTTGGCATGAATTTTCACTTAAAGTAAAATTTAGAAATTTTATTTATTATCACTAGGATAATTCCAGAAAATATTTAATCCGCTGGGGATTTTATAATAAAAACTTGCTATTCTTGTTGAAAAATGATTAACAAGTTCATTGGGGGATTTAACTATTAGAAGTGTGATGTTAACCTAACAGTATTTTATGGGCCTATCGCTCTATTGAAGAGAGTCGATAAGTTGGTTTGGTTGTCAGAGGTGTGATATTAACGTGACAGTAAGAATATTACGATCAGGGTAATTTTGAGGACCTACCTCTCTATTAGGGAGAGTCAATAAGTGGAGTTTGTCAGAGGTGTGATGTTAACTTGACGGGTTTATGGACCTATCGCTCTATTAAAGAGAGTCGATAAGTGGATTTTGTCAGAGGTGTGGGATTAACGTGATAAGAATTTGTTGCGATCGGAGCAACCTTGAGGACTTATCATCCTATTGAAGAGGATTAATAATCAATTTGTTAGAGGTTTGGTGTTAACATGACGAGAATTTGTTGCGATCGGAGTAACTTTTGTGGACCTATCATCCTATTGAAGAGGATTGATAAGTGAATTGTCAGAGGTTTAGTGTTAACGTGACAGGAGAATGTGTATTTGTGACTTGCACAAGATTTTAGGAATTAGCGTCTCGCTGGGAAAACTTGCTAGGTGAGTTTATCACCAGAAGCGATGAATTTTGATACTTGTGATGTGAATAAGATTTTGAAGACTTAGTGTCTTTCTGGGGAAGATTGTGATTTGAGCAATTTTGAGGACCTATCATCCTATTAACAATGATTGATAAGTTGATTGTCAGAGGTGTATTGTTAACGTGACAAATTAAGAGTGATGCAAACTGAATTCATACTCCGTGGGGATGATGATCGTCAGAAGTATAATGTTAACTCGACGATGTGAAAGATTCATTACTCTTAATCCAGTGGATTCCAACTAACTAACCCCCAGTCTTGATTAAGACTTAGCAGGGGAAGAAAAGAAGGGGTAGGAATGACAGATTGCCTTGTGGGCTACTATCCATCAAGTCGGAATAGAGGCCCATCACCTAATAAGCCACTATCTTACGAGTTTGACTATCAGAGGTAACTGTTAACGTGATAGTTTTGATAGACCCGCCATCCTACTGAAGAGGATTGGTGGGGGAATTTGGAGAAAATGGACTATCAGAGGTGATCATTAACGTGATAGTTTTGGTGGACCCGCCATCCTACTTGAAGAGGATTGGTGGGGGAATTTGGAGGAAATGGACTATCAGAGGTAATTGTTAACGTGATAGTTTTGGTAGACCCGCCATCCTATTTGAAGAGGATTGGTGGGGGAATTTGGAGGAAATGAACTATCGGAGATGATCATTACCATGGTAGAGGATTAATAAGGTTATGGACTATCAGAGGTAACTGTTAACGTGATAGTTTTATGGATCTACCATCCTATTGAAGAGGATTGGCAGGAAAATTTAGAGGGAATAGACTATCAGAGATAATCATTAACGTGATAGTTTTAGTGGATCCGCCATCCTATTAAAGAGAATTGGTAGATTGAATTTAGAGGAAATGGACTATCAGAGGTAATTGTTAACGTGATAGTTTTGGTGGACCCACCATCCTACTGAAAAGGATTGGTGAGTTGATAGACTATCAGAGGTAAATGTTAACATGATAGCTTTAACAGATTTCATGGTTGACAGAGGTATTCTATTGAACATGACAACTCAGAAAATTTATTACTCATAATCGAATAAACTACAAATAAACCAACCCCCGGTCTTGAACAAGTGCAGGGGGGAAAGGGTAGACATGGCACATCGCCTAGTGGGCCATTATCTAACGAGTTTGACTATCAAAGGTAATTATTAACGTGATAGTTGTTGGACCTGTCATTCTACTAAAGAGGATTGGCTTCAGTGGCCGTAGTATCTTCTCCTTCTAACTGAGAAGATTGGGCTTGGTCCGATTGCTCAGGATGATCATGCTTACTTTGTTCTTCAGCTTTGATCCTGATAATAATCTTTTGAGCCTGTTCATCTTGAGAGATTAGTTGTCTCCAGGAACGACATTCTACAACCCTTATTCAGGCTAGAAGGTCGGTTTGCAAATTGTGTCGACATGTCTCTACTAGGGTAGACTGTGTCACACCTGTCGGACATCGCAGAGCTATGTTTCGAAACCTCTTGATGAAGGCTTTGACAGACTCCCTCTTCTTCTGCTTAGTTGTGAGAAGGGTATGGATGGAGACTTCTGTATCTTCTTCAAAGAATCTTGATAGGAATAGTCTCTCTAGATCTGCCCACTTTTGGATACATTCGACAGACAGTTTTCTGAACCATTCAAAGGCAACTCCCTTGAGGGTACCAATGAACAATCGAATCAGTATGGCATCGTTTGATATCACATTCCCAGTCTGTGACTTGAAATGATAGATAAGTTGGTTTGGTGATCTCATGCCGTTAAAAGTTTGTAACGTCGGGACCTCAAACTTTGGAGGATAAGGGGCTGCATCCCATTCGACAGGATATGGTCTGATAACTCCCTCGTCTTGGAGCTTGCTTCTATTAGCAATGGCATTAAGGCGGGCTTCCAATTCTTCCATTTTGGCATATTGGAGATTTTGCTCATTCTCAGTCTCTATTCCTTCATTAGAGGAAGATTCCAGGTTGTCGGCTTCTTGGTCAGAAACCGTATCATCAACCACTTTTCCCTTCTGTAGGTGTAATTTTTGATCTCCCGAAAACAGGGAACTTCGTTTGTATTGATAAGAAGGCTTATTACAAACTAATAATCAAATGATTACAACAGAAGCAGAGGGAAGGCCCTCTTTGTTTAATCATGGGGACTTTAAGGTAGCTACAGGATGCTTCGCTCGGTGCTCGTGTCGAGTCTGCTTCCCTTGGACGATTCGACAGAGGTTGTCGGAGAGCTTCAGTAATCAGTAGAAGCTCAGGGTGAGGGAGTTCGTCTCTTCTGGCTCGTCGGCGATCAGGGCTCAGAGCTAGGAGATGGTGCTGTAATGCCCGGATATGCAAGAAGCCTCTTCCCCTTTTGATTGATCAATCGATCGATCCCCCCTAAGGTTGCTGAAAGAAGCCTTTAAATGGGAGATATTCTGGAATTATGGGATGTGACCATACATTGCTCAGAGATATTCTGCTGTTCCTCTGTGCTGCCAGCGGTCATTCGAGGAGCCGCATGTTGCGTCACGTCGCGCAGGAGTGGGAAAGCCCCTCCTCGTATCTGTGACAGCGGATGCCAGATACTTGAGTGGATCTGACCAACTCATCGAGCGCCGGCGGCTTTCGCCCTCTACTTGGACGAGTGAGGTAAGCAGCATTTATGAGGGTGCAGGCTGCTCTGGCAGCCGTCTGCTTACCCACGTTGCGAGCCACCAAGTGGCCACCTGACGGTTCTGGGGTCTTGTGCCCTCTCTCCTCTCCCTATGTCTTGATAGAGGCGGGAGAGTAGACGTCTCGTGCCTGAATGGGCTCTAGCTGGCTTGCTGCACGCCGACGGCTCAGGCTCTCTATTCTGATGGGTGAGGTGACCCGCATTTATGAGTATGCAGGCCGGTCCGGCGCCTGTCTTGTTCGCTTGAATTGCGGGCGGCCGTCTGACGAGTCTGGAGCACTGTGCTCCCTCCCCTCGCATCGTGGGAAGTAGGGGAGGCTTATCCCTGGAAACCCGGCTTTCGACTCACGTAGGTAGACTTGGCCCTCTGCGGGCGGGTTTGGTATATGAGGGCGGATTTGAATCCCTGCGAGCGGATTTGGCTCATGAGGGCGGATTTGAACCCCTGCGAGCGGATTTGGCTCATGAGGGCGGATTCACTCTACTAGTGGGCCCATGTGACTTGGCGCGTGAGGGCCCAGGTATGCCGTCGAGCCCGCCTCATGGCTACACTCCACTCTTCATCTAAGTGGATGGTCTTGACTTAGGGGCGAATTTGTTCGCTAGTCCGTCGCGGTATTTTTTACCGTCTACAAGACCCTCTTTAAAGTTTTCAGACCAAAACCGGCTTACGTGTGGTCTGGAATACTTTGAACAAGGAAGCATTGGGCGGACCAAGTGCCTTAGGATTTTTAGCAAATCCTCAGCTATTAACGGATTTGATCTGCCTTTACCGATTACCGTTTGAATCGGGCTAGCCATACTATTCCCCTCAGTATGATGAGTTGTCGAGTAGTTTCTCTTAGGCTTTGTGCTAAGATTTCTACTCTGATCCTTAGCCGCCTGGGGCGCGGGTCTAAATAAGGTCACCTTGTCGGCTTCGAGATTTTGGGCAAGTCGCTTATTTCCCAAAGGTGGGTGAATCATGCAGGCGAAGTTTAAGCTTCGATGGCGAAATTCCGCCCGACCTGCGGATTTTATCAGCACTTTCATTGATGAGACCTCTTATTTGGGCGAAAGTAAGCCCAGTGAGAACAAATCGCGTGTTCACTTATCGGGTTTAGCGCTTTTCCAGCTGTGGCGGCGGGGTTCCGTCCTGTCTTTTGTGATTTGACAGTTCGACGTCAACTTCGTGCGCCTCGTTTGGATCGTGGCTGTGGTTTTCGAATCCAACCGTCGGATGTAGCCGCTAATTTCGGTCCTTTTGATATATTGGGGTTGATCTGGGCCGTCGAATTTAGTCGTGGCCACGTCTCCTGTTCGCCAGGGTTTCGCCTTTCGAGGGCAATCGTGGTCACGTGGCCGACTCCGCCCTTTTAAACCAGCCGTTTTCCTCCTTTGGGAGTTACCGTGCTCTTGAATCTTTTTAAAAAAACTTCTAAGGAAAGAGTTCCCGCTTCATACTTGCGATGGCTCCAAGATCTAAGAGGTGCAAGGTGAGGGAAGCAGGCCCCAGACGCTATTCCGACCGTCTCTCCGCCAGCATGCCCGCCGGTGTACCAGAGCCGCGTTCAGGTAAGTCGATGGGTGCGTTGGACGACCCCGTGTAGGGTACAGGCGTCGGGTTGGGGGGATGAGTGTCGCTCATTATTCTGGAACTCCGCCGTCCTTTGGTAGCTTCCCCGATTTGGGGCAAAGTTTGCCCTATTTGCCGTTAGAAGGTGATTTCTGTCTCCTAGGGCGAGCTCCACTCTAACGGGAAGGGGGCGAACCGGCTTTTTGGTAGGCGAGTTTGGTCCTTTCCTGGTAGAGGGGAGAATTGTCTGTACGGATAGACCTTGTTCGAAATGGGTTTCCCCTTTCGACAAGCGAATTCGCCCATACCTGTTTGATGGGCGACTTTGCCCTTACAGCGGATTTTGTCTTGATTGACTTTTTGTTCCTTCTCGCAGCGACTTTTTCTGATGAGGCTTTTCCCGAGGGTGTGGCCGTTAGCCACGCCGGGGTTACGGGCTATACGGCACCTCCTCAATTTCCCTCTTTAGCTCCAGTACCCTCGTTCACCGCCGATAAACCCTATGGCCTAGTGAAGAGGGTTACAGATGGTCATCACTTGACGTTACGAGAGTTGACGACCGATGCGGCGCTGATAGATGACGTTAGGACGGAGCTGCCCAAACCTCAGTTTTTATTCGGCAACGCTATGACCGACCCTTCTGTCCTGTTGCTCAAAGAGAGCAGGTGGTTCTTCACGGTAGAGGGGACTCATTACTACCTTCCCAGCATGCCGAGAGGGTTTTCGATTGTCGAGCTACGGCCCCTCGCGGTCCCTCGGGCGATGAACTGGGATTTGACCCCAACTCAGGACGGGGTCACTTGTGGCGTCTTTATGGGCTCTACGGCTGGGTATGGAGTAGAGAGCTCATGCAAGCGTATGACGGGTCTGCGCCCTGGCCTACTGTCCGCTGAACCGCCTGCGGGGGAGTCGACAGCGGTGGCGGAGACCTTCCGTCACCGCTTCTTCCGAGCTGGTGGGAGCTTTCCCCCGAAGGACTTCAGAGCCCCGGGGTGGGTCTATTCTGCACCTAGTAGCGACACTTGGTGGTCCAAGATCACCGACTATGTTCTGGCCGAGAATGCTGACCTCAAGAATACAGAGCTGTATGTGGCCATCGAAGCCACTCGACATGGTTTGCGGATCAACGCTTCTCAGTTCCATAGCATCCTGGAACTGTATTGTGCGGAAAGCGGTACATTTTTCACCCCTAACGGTGAGCTTAGCATCACCCCTCACGAGATGTATGACGTGTCGGGGCTACCTCTGGGAGACTTTCCTTACGAGGAGTATGTCCCCGATCAAGATGAGATCGATCAGCTGTCAGACCATTCCCCTTTGGCGATTGAAACTCTGTGGGAGTTGCTCTGGCACTACCACATCTGCCTCAGTACCTTAGGGGCAGCGGATCATAAAGGGAAGAAGAAGAGGACTCCGGGGTTCAGCCACAAGAATTGGGCTGATTATCTGTTCCCGGGGAACGATGTCAAGGGGAAGCCTGCTCTCCCGTTAGGCGAATGTGACCAGTCCGAAGTGGAGGCGAGGACAGCTGAAGAGGGAAGCACCATGACTCTCGATCGTGACGAGGGCGGATTTAAGTCTGGTACGGTCCTTCACTCATTCCATCATCAGGCGAAGTCCCCCATCTCCGGGAAGGCTCTGTTCGCGGGGTACCTCATGTTATGGTTGAAGAGGTGCGTAATCCCCACTCACACTTTCGAGGCTCTTCCTGTGGAGGTTGTGTATCCGGTAGTTTGCTTAGCTCACGGGAAGTCTTACTCCCTGGTATCGGCGACGATAGCGTGCATTCATCGGGGGCTTCGCACTCTGACGGCCTAATTCTTCCGTGTGTCGGTCCTCGACGAGGGGGAAAGAGAGGTTATCAGAACCCCAATCCTAGGGTGGGGTTGCCATACACCTACCTGATGGCGTGGTTTGTATACCACTGTGAATGTTTGATGAGCGCCCCAGTGACGCTTCAAGGTGACAAGTTCGTCCCATTCGTCCAGCGTTTAGAGAGGTGCTCCTGGAAGTGCAAGGACATCCCCGATGCACGGAAGACGCTCTCCCACTTCGGGCATTATAATTTTCACCATTCCTTCCCTTATTTCAGTAGGGGAGGATATAGAGAATCCCTCAGGGATGCGCCAATGGCGAATCATTACACAGTTCTCCCTCGTGGCGCCTTTCGCTGGTTGGTGAACATCCGGCCGGGGTATCACGTTTTACGAACGGGTTCTACGTGCTATCTCGAGCCGTACATCCCTTGCAGGTTCGCCCGCCAGTTTGGGTATGACCAACTGTACGTGGGCAACGCCAATCCCTATCTGCACTTTGAAGGAGGGCTGGTGGACGAAGCTCGGGGATGGTTCTGGACTCACACTGGCGGTACCAATGCCCACTTTGAGCTACCCGCGAAGGATCGTGATTTGCACCACACGCTCTTGTACTGCCGGTGGTATCGGGGCACCAGTGCTAATCCCGATGATTTCTGGTTTCAGAGCTCGTGTCTGGCGGAGCACGGGCGTCGTCCAAGAGGAGCTGCCCGTCCTTCGAGGCGGAGGGGCCATCCAACTGCTAAATAACGGCTCATGGAGGATCCTACCGAAGACCCTGAGGGTGAAGACACGGGTACAGATGAATTCGAGGCGCCCGAGACACGAGCTCCTCTTCCCAGTCTTCCACCGGATCCCCAAGGCAAGCGGAGGGAGCCTGTTGAGTTAACCGGGGCGAGTAAGCGCCTGGAGCAAGCCTGGAGCGCGATCGCCGGGCGCATGGGGATGCCTCTGTTATCTCCAAGCAGTTCGTTGCTCTCTAAACGGTAGCGAAAAGCGGCGGAGGATTCCAGAGCAGAAGCGGCCAAGAGGGCCCATAGCGAGGAGACTGTGGTGACCACTAGAGCGACGGATGGTCAGGACGATACTGTCTCTGGGGTGGGAGCTGCTCAACCTGCCCCTTCTGCTGTACCGTGGGAGGCCCCGGCGATTTCGAAGGACACGCTTCCTTTATCCGATGTGGGGCCACAGGCGGAGGTCTCAACGACTCTCGCACCTGCACCAGGAGGTAATCTTCCGGCGCGGTACTCTTGTGTACGAAGTCGGGTTCGTATTTTCTGACTATTCATATTGGATCCGTGCAGGTGCGGTCGAGAAAGCGATCCCCATTCCTTCTGACGAAGAGGAGGGGAGTGGAGACAGAGGAGAACTAGGGGGTTCAGGTAAGCATGAGTTTTAGTGCTGTTGATCCTTCTAAGCCAAGGGGGCATTTATCAGTCTCCTTTTTGTATCCGCAGTTGGCCCTTCTCATGAAGCTGCTGGCAAGGAGGATCCTCCCTTTTGGGAGGGTCATTCAGGCGAATCAGAGACGGACGACGACGCCTCAATTCATGAAGCGCTATCGAGCGAGGAGGAAATGTCGGCCCCTGCGGGTCAACAAGGAGGAACCTCCACTTTCGAGGGAGTACCGGTCGGGGGTGAACGTTTAGTGCGAGAATCTCCAACTCAAGGGGGAACCCCCACTGGGCCGATGGCCACTTCCTTGCTGGTGGTGACCTGCGATTCTGCCGTTGCCACTCTTGTGGCACCAGCTGTTGTTCCGGCTCTGGCGGCGCCAGTCGCTGCTTCCGCGATCATGACCACTAGTACCCCGATTGTGATTTCATCCTCGGCCGAGGGTGCCGCTCTCTCTCCCTTGGAACGCTGGCGAAAGACGCAAGTGGCGCGAGCTCTGGCCAACTTCAAAGATACTTTGGCCCACTGCATCCGGCTGGTCTTGGAGGAGAGTTGTCCCTTCGAGGAATTCAAGGAGGATCTTGAACATGACTCGCTTTTCCTACTTAAGAGGCTTGGCACCACTACGGCGAAGCCCTATTTTCGGCCTCTGAACAAAGTAGAGAGTGCTGTTCAGCAGTTGCTCGCCCTTCGCGCGGAAAGTTCTACTCTTGTTGATCTCGCCTCCCGCGAAGTTCGAGTAGCTATGGTAGATCGTGATCGCCGCATAAATGAGAATATGTCACTGGAGTTAAAGTTGTCAGCAGAGTTGGAGCAGGCCAAGGCCGAGGATGCACGAGTGGCCCACGAGCAAGAGACGGCCGATAATCGGCTCTCCCGACTCTCCTTCGAAATAGAGAGGTTGAAACAGGTTATAGCTGACGCACAGGCTTCCCTGGCCGTTCAAGAGAAGGCTCGTGATCAGGTAGCAAAGGAGCTGGAGGGTATTGAGTCTCGTCAGCAATTGGTCACTGATTCCGTCGAGGAGAAGGATCGAGCTCTCAAGGATGTCAAAGATACCATTCAGGACTTAATCTCGCGCACAGAGGAAGATCTTCGTCGAGAGGTCCTAAGGAGGCTTGAACTTCGCCATGCTGGGGAAATTCGTGAAGCAGAGCTGCGATTGAGAGCCTTGTAACTTGCCTTTGATTTCCTGTTTGTAATAGGACCCCTTTTTTTTGAATGGAATTATCCTTTTGTCTCGACTATTTACTGCTTGCGTGCACACTATATATGTATATATATTTTTGTGCACTAGTTGGTGTTTGGCCGCGGGAAACTCTTATTGGTAGGTTTTGGTTACAAACTCGTTTTGCCTGCAGGCGAATTTTTCCCGAGGGTGAATCCGTAGTTGTCACACCAACCGCGACTTCGGTTACGGGTGGGCTCCGCTTTCAGCGGGTCGTGAGCTTACCCACGTGCACATCGGTTACGGAGACGTGGACGCGCCGCCTTGCATTAATTGCGGTGTAATGGGTCTCCTCGTCCTACACGCCCGATCCGGGCCGTTGGTTAGAGATCGTGCCCAGGAACTGCCGAATCTTGACCGCTTATAGCGAATCCGGATTGTTCGGCCTTTCCCTCAACTGTTTAGGCCTGAAGGGTCCAATCGAGCCGTATATAACTGCCTAGGGTCGGAGTATTTTAATACTCCTTCCCCCGTCAAGAAAAGACCAAAGTTTTCTTGTCGTCTTTTTCAGAGAAGACATCAATTTCTCTTGCATCTTTTAGATGGCACCGAAGGTGAAGAGGGTTACTTCGAAGAAAAGGAAGGAGGCGTCTTCTTCGGGCACAGCGGAAGCCGCTGTTGCTGAAGGTATATCTTTAACTCAACTCCTGCTCAGGCATGGATTGGTATTTCTCGCCTAACTCCCCCTTTCATGCCGTCGCTGTGCTTCACAGCCCATGACGGTGCGTCGCTTCTCGAGGAGCATGAGGCTGAGCCTATTCTGATATCTGATGATGAACCTGAGAGCCCGACGACTTCTCCTGCCCACGGCCCCGCTCCGCAACCAGGAACCGAACCTTGCCTCGAGGTTCCACCCATTGCAATGCTCAGCCCGGGTCAAGAGCCTACTCCCACCGGTTCCTTGCCCTTGCCATCTCGCATCAAAGAGTTTGAGAATGCCGTAAGGCAAGTGATTTCTCTTGTAAATCTAGGCATGGGCAGCTTTGACAGTTTCAGGTACATGCGTACAATAGATATTTAAGAACAAGTAGCTTGACTGGTATCTGCAAGACAAACTACAATTTGCATGCTCTCCAACTACTAATAGTATCTCTCTTGGACCGCGTGGTCGACTTTCGACGGTCGGGCGAAAACCGGCTTGCCACTCGTTGTATGCAGGCGCTCCGTCTTTTGGAGTCACGCATGATAATGCTAGAGGCATTACTACGGGAAGGCCCGGACGTGGAATCTTGCTTGGCTTACATCAGACGTCTGGAAGCTCAGGAATAGGAGGTCCGTTCCAAAGAAATCGCTGATTTGGAATCCATCGCCGATTTCTGGGTGAGTCAACAACGCTTGTTGGAGGAGAAAATTGTCGACCTCAATCGCACAATGGCTCGTCTGAGAGCCGAACTAGGACAGGCGGAGACGAATTGGAAGGGGCTCCAGTCTGATGTCGTAAAGGTCAGCAGGAACGCTGAGGCGGAAACTCAACGCCTCCTGGCCTTGCGTGAAAAAGACGCTGCCGCCAGGTCGAGCTCTGAGGAACGAATCAGGAAAGCGACCGAGGACAAGGCTCGGGAGGACCACGCGAGGAGGGTGGCAATGGCCAAGGAAGAGATTTCTTCTTTTAGTTTGCCTGATTGAGATTTCAATTCTGTACCTGTGTTTAAGACATTTTGCTTGTTTGTCTCGCTTTTGAAACTATGTCATGACTCGTGAAGTCATAACTCCGTTCAAATGTATTGTTTTAACGAAAAACTAGTGCATGTCTTGCTTCTCGAATGCAACATTATGGCTTTCTTAATTATAGAATCATAACTTTGTTCAAATGTACTGTTCTAGAAGCATTTGATGAAGTTTGTGTTTTCTTGTCACGCTCCCTTTGGATGTATCACTCTTCAGTGTTTCTTAGGCATGGCCAACAGCGATTTCAGGTGGCACGCCTTGGGCGAAGACTCATCTCAAGTACAGGCCGGTTCAAGTGATAGTGAATTCGCGTGGCGAGCCCTACTAAACTGCCGGCGAGTTCGTTCAGCCCAATTCGAATGTAGGTGAGTTCACACTGAAGGTGAAGTGAGAACGGTGGCGAGTTCGCTTGAAGGTTGACTTCGACTGTTGGCAAACTCAAACCGTAGGTGAAACCCCCGTATTGGTGAGTTCGCGTTGAAAACCAACTCTGGCGAGTTTAGGGTAAGCGAAACTCACAAAACGGCGAGCTTACGCTGCGGATCCAACTTAGCCTCTGGCGGGTTTAAGGTTTAAGCAAAAACTCACGATACGGAGAGTTTACGCTGCGGATCCAACTTGGCCTCTGGCGAGTTTAGGTTTAAGCGAAAACTTCTGGTTATCAAATCCGAATTAGGGCGAGTTCGTACATCGTTCAGAACTCAAGCAGCGGAGAATCTGTCCCGTAGTTGAAGACTAAAATGGTGCGGGCGAAAACTCATGCCACGCGTCTCTTAGCGGGCCCAAATGCTTGCCAGCTAAGGCTTTAAAGACGTGTCAATGCTCATTAATGGCGAAGTGACAGAACGCCTCGCCTCTTGGGCTTCATCCGATTGGTCGGTTTGGGTCTCGAGAGGAATGGTCTTTAATGGCGTTGAGCTCGAAGCGCTGCAGGGCATCTGGGCCGTTTGATTGCTCGAGGGAATATATCTTGACCGTTGTATCTTCGGATATATTCCCCGTACTCGCCATCTCTTCAGTCACGTTCCTTCCTCTTCGAGAAAAGTCCGCTAGGCGAAAGATCGCTGTCGTGACCTCCTCTGCTCATGGCCTCCGACTCCGAACATAGCACCTCTAAGGACGTTGGCTCTTCCGCCACCGTCGTGAATGTCGACGCTCCACCTGCTTCCCCTATGAGTTCAGCCCAGGCGTCCTCTGCTCCGGACCCCATGGCTCACCCTGCATTCGTGCCCCTCCAGAGGCTGGAGGGTTTGGTGCAGGGGATCGCCATATCGGTCGGCATGGGCGACGGACGGTACTTCGATGCGCTTCCTCTCGTGGAAGCGGGCTTAAGGGAGGTCCATCGAGCGGGCGGTATCTTGCTCGCATGTCAGTGCGAGCGGGAACTTCACCGCGTGGAGGGGTGGATGTACCGCCTCGAGGAGCTGGCCTACGATGATCCCTCCGACGTGCCACCGCCCCTCTCCCTGTGCCTCTTGCTCGAGCGCGAAGAGCGGGCGAAGCAGATTCAGGCGAAAGAGGCCGAACTCAGACGTCTGCGGAAATGACACCAAGCGGTACTGAACCGGATAGACGCTTACCTAGACAGGGCTTTCTTCGAGAACGCTGGCTCTCTTCGCGGCGAGGCAAGGCTGCGGGAGCGCGAGCGTGAGGCGAGGAGGCTCGGTGAGGCCGTCGGAGCGGTGGAGAGGGCGCTCCAACTTCTTCGCAAGGAGGAAGAAGACAGCAAGGCGGCCTTAATCAGGCAGCAGCAGAAGCAGAAGGAAAAGGCGAGGATCCAACGTGAGGCAGATCGCGCGGAAGTCAAGGCCAAGATTGGCTCTTTCAGCTTGCTGAAATTCCTGTAATGCTCGCGCTTGTTTAAGTCTTTCCTTCTTTTTTTTTTGTAATTCGGTTGATGCTTGTTGCATCGTAACCTTAAACATTATATATGTAACTTCGGCCTGTAATGGCTCTTTGCTTCTATTTTGCATGCATCATTTCACACCCCCCCTTTTTTTTTGGTGTGGATACATGCTTGGCTTGCTTCGTTTTCCAGTCGAGCCCGCCTGTGCTATTTAGCATTGGGGTAAGGATGCTCATGCCTTGGACTTGGCCATTTGCCCCCCCTTCTTTTTGGCTGTTTGTGGCGTGAGGTCAGGTCAGACCTGTCTTTCACGTTGCAACTCTGGTAGGACTAAGAGGGCAACACTTAGCCCTAGATCAGGCGTGGTTGCTCGTGCGTGCGACCACTTGATGTCTCAAATGCTTGACTTGCCACTCGGTGGGTTGTCGTTCGGAGGCACTGCCGGGTGTGACGCCTGTCGAGCCGCCCTTGATAGCTGTCATCGCCTGTGAGGGTGATGACGCCGGTGATAATCGAGTCGTTCAGGGATGTAGGAATATGATGATCGATCGTTGTAGGAGCCATCGCGTGGTAGGCTGCTACCCATCAGTCACCCTAAAGGAAGGTTAGGATAGCTGGAATAGGCCAAATAGTTCAGGGACGTAGGAGTGTGACTATCGACCGAAGCAATAACACGTCGCGTGGTAGGTTATCACTTAGGCTATGTCATTCGTAGGAATAGCGGTGCCAATCATCTGAGGTAATCATTAACCTGATGAAGCTTTGTTGCGATCAGAGCAACTATAGGGTCTTACCATCTCATTGAGGGAGACTGATAAGTTGGTTCGGTTAGAGGTGACAGTTAACATAACCGAGTTGTTTGCCGTGATATGAGCAACTTTGGTGAGTTCGCCATCCTATTGGGGAAGATTGGCGAATTGACTTCTGAGTCTGCCACGATATGAGTGACTTTAGTGGATCCGCCATCTTATTGGGGAAGATTGGCGAATTGAATTGAGCTTGCCGTGATATGAGCAACTTTGGTGGATTCGCCGTCCAATTGGGGAAGATTGGCGAATTGAATTGAGTCTGCCGCGATATGAGCGACTTTGGTGGATCCGTCGTCCAATTGGGGAGGATGGGCAAATTAACTTCTGAGAGAGGTCTTCCGCCAGAGCGGGTGAAGTAGGGACAGTTTAGCCTCGTGTACCAGTTGGAGGGGGCGAGGGCCAGTTTAGACTCATGCACTCGTGGGAGTTTCGGGAAGAAGAACTAAGGGTAGTACTTTTTCAAGTATTTACCGTTGATAGGCATCATGATCTTGTCACCGTTTGGCTTGACAAGGCGGTAAGCTCCATTTGAATAGACTGTCTCTATTACGAATGGCCCTTCCCATTTGGATTGAAATTTGCCTTTCTTCTTGGAGGTGAGGATCATCGATCGGTGAACGGCCAGCACCAGTTCTCCCTCCTTGAAGGCTCGGCGTCTGACTTTCTTGTCGAAAGTCTTAGCCATTCGGGCTTGATAGAACTCAATGTGTTGTTGAGCCTCCAGCCATTTGTCGTCCAACGCTTCGAGCTCAACGAGTCGTTGTCGGTGATTGTCTTCCACCGTCATCCCTGTGGCCAAGGCGACGCAGAGGGACGGAATTTGAATCTCTAATGGCAACACGGCCTCACAACCGTATACCAATGAGTAGGGCGTGTGGCCAGTCGGTGTGCGAACTGTTGTGCGATACGCCCACAAACTCTCGCCAAGTTTCTCATTCCAATCGCGTTTGCTGGTGGAGGTTAACTTGGTCAAGATCTTGATGATCATTTTGTTGAAGGCTTCTGCCAAGCCATTCGCCGATGGATTGTAGGCCGTGGAAGAGAGGTTCCGTATTCGGAACTTGTCGCAGAACCTGGTGAATGCATGTCTGACAAATTACGTGCCATTATCATGAATGATACGCCGGGGTACGCCGTATCGGTAGATGACATGTTGTTTGATGAACTTAATCACGTCGTTAGCCTTGACTTCTCTCAAGGGGATGGCTTCGGCCCACTTAGAGAAGTAGTCAGTGATCGCGAGAATAAAGCGATGACCTCTCGCCGAAGGGGGGATATTGGCCCCACTATGTCCATTCCCCATGCTTCGAAGGGCCATGAAGCCTTTGTCGGGTGTAGGTCTTCAGGCGGCTGGTGCATGTAGTTAGTATGGATCTGGCACTCATGGCAGCGCTTTGTGTAGATGATCGCATCGTGGACCATCCCAGGCCAGAAGTAGTCTATCCTTCGCAGGCGATCCCAAAGTTTGGGTCCAGGCTGGTGGGCCCCGCAAACGCCGCCGTGGGCCTCGCGCAGAGCCTCTTGTGCCTCCGCTTTTGAAAGGCATCGGAGCAACAAGCAGTCGTACGACTTTCGATACAACATCTTGGTGGTTGAATCATAGTAGAATCTCGTAGCACGTCTCCGAACAGACTCCCTCTCCTTCGCGTCTTCGGGCAATACGCCGTATAGGACGTAATCGATGATCGAGAGGCACCAATCCTCAGCACTGGGCTGATCTGGGGCTTGATGGGTGGCGTTTGCTTCTGGAGCATCTTTCGATCGAAAGAGCCTTCTGCTCGCCACTGTGACCCATTGGGTTGTCCCTAACGGTTGAGCTAGGTTGGCTGCCAAAGAGGCAAGCGCGTCCGCATGAGTGTTCTTGGATCGCAACACGTGTTCAATGCGGAAACTCTCGAACGATTCCACTAGCTCGATAGCCGCTTTGTGGAGAGGGATTAAATCGTCGTTCCTAACTTCGTACTCATCGGTCATCTGTTTGACGATGAGTTGGGAGTCGTCGTAAGCCTCTAGATGTTGTATCCCTAGCTCTTTCGCTAACTCGAGTCTGATGAGTAATGCATTGTACTCCGCCACATTGTTGGTACATGGCTCTGTCAAAGAAAAATCTCGGGGTAGTACGTGGTTATGTGGAGAAGTGAGGACTACCCCCACTCCTGCGATAATAGAGCCATCCGCAGCTGCGCGAGACGCGCCGTCGAAGAACATCTGCCACAGCTCCGGTAACGAAGTTACGTTGGCTTCGGACGGTTCATCTGGCAAATCTTTAAACAAGTCGGTCTTTGACCCCAGTGGGTGACTGGCCATGAGATCACAGATGGCCTGTCCCTTGACGGATTTTTGGGGCATGAAGTAGATATCATACTGAGAGAGGAGAAGAGCCCACCTAGCCAGGCGCCAGTTCAACGCTGCGGGTTGTGTCATGAAGACCCGAATAGGGTTTATCCGGGAGATGACATGGATTGTCTGGCCGACCAGGTAGTGTCGCATCTTTTGGATGGCGAATACTAATGCCAAACATTCTTTTTCGACCATTGGGTACCGTTGTTCAGCCCCTTGTAGGGTCCTACTTAAGTAGTAGATGCCTTGCTCATGGCCCGCGTCATCATTTTGTGCCAAGAGAGCACCCAGAGAATGCTCCATGGCCCGTATATAGATGAGAAATGGCCTCCCTAAAATTGGCGCAGCGAGGACAGGCGGATTCGAAAGGTAAACCTTGATGTCCTCAAAGGCCTTTTGGCAAGACTCATCCCATACGAAGGAAGTGCCTTTCTTCATAAGCTTGGAGAACGGCTGGCACTTGCCCGAAAGGTTTGAGATGAACCTTCGGACGTAAGCCAATCGTCCTTGAAGGCCTCTCAATTCTTTAAGATTTCAGGGCGGCTGAAGCTCTTGAATGGCTCGTACCTTGTCTGGATCGATCCGGATCCCTTTTGTCGTGACGACGAAGCCGAGGAATTTACCACTAGACATCCCTAGAAATGACTTCGTGGGGTTCATCTTGAGCTGGTGAGTCCTCATGAGTTCGAACATCGTCCTCAAGTCTTAGAGGTGGTCACCTTTGTGGTGACTCTTCACGACCAGGTCGTCTACATAGCATTCCACCTTCTTTCGCAGGTGTTCTCGAAAGATCGTGCTCATGGCGCGCTGATAGGTGGCACCGGCGTTCTTGAGTCCAAAGGGCATGACCGTGTAGCAGTACACCCACATGGGAGTGCGGAACGAAGTGTGTTTCACATCTTCGGGGTGCATTTTGATCTGATTGTACCCAGAGAAACCATCCATGAAAGACATCCTCTCAAATCCGCACGTGTTGTCAATAATGACATCTGTGATGGGCAAAGGAAATTCGTCCTTTGGGCACGCGGCGTTGAGGTCTCTGAAGTCGATGCAGATACGGATTTTGCCGTTTTTCTTCAGGACCGGAACAATATTGGCCACCCAGTCAGGATGTTGTTCCTCTCTGATGAAGCCGGATTCGATGAGCTTCTTTACTTCAGCCTCAATCGCCTCCATAATCTGAGGGCGAAAGCGCCTCTGCTGTTGTTTGACTGGTTTGGCGTCTGAGCTGATGTTAAGGCGATGCGTGGCGATCCGCGGATCCAAGCCAGGCATGTCCTCATAATTCCACGCGAAGACGTCGATGTATTCCCGTATGAGGGCGATGAGATCCTCTTTTTCTTGAGGAGGCAGGCTACCGCTGATGAATATGGGTTTGGGATTCGCCTTAGTGCCCATGTTCACCTGGAAGATTTCGTCTTCGGTCGGTGGTTCTCGTTACTCGAAGCGACTACTCCACTGGGCGTTAACATGGAGATCCCATGTCTCGTCATAAAGTGGAAGTTGTCCATCCTCCGCCATCTCGGCGGGATCCACTGTAGCCATGTTGACTGTAAGGCCATCGAACAGATCCCTCATGCTGACATCCGAGTCCTATGCTGAGGTTACCGACGATCGATCTCCTGAGCACGCGTAGTCGGAGTCCTCGTTGACATAACAGCACAGGTCTGATGAGGAAGAGGAGTAGCCTAAGCCCCTCCGAGTCCTGTTAAAGTAATTTGAGGGTTTACCCTTGGGCACGTGGGTAGGTCGGATGACCGTTTTGCGCCCTCGGCAGTAATTCAGGCCCTCTAAACACGTGAGGTCATACCCCATGTCGCTCATCATGCGTTTGGCAACTTGGCTGTATTGCGAAAACTGAGGCGCTGGGTCCTCGTCTCCCGACTCGTCCCACATGGTGCGTAGGGGACTATCGATTCGGCCAAAAATAATGTCTTTTTGATAATTATTTTGGGCTGGCACAACAAATACAGCTCGCGACGAGTAAATCGGCCGCGTTCTCGCGACGTATGACGAGCATACGGGCATGTGTAGGGAGGGATCGCCGCGGAGTTTTTTCCACGAGTCATTGAGTCCTTCGTCCTCAGACGTAGAACAAGGCGACACATAAGCAAAGTTGGACTTTTCATTCATCGTAATCTTCTCCGCCTGAATGGCGTTGGTTACATGATGACTCTTATAACCGATTACAATTGACTCGAAGTCGTTTAGTATTAGGTTATCGTCATACTCAGGTTCGCTATCCGCCTCGTTGCCGCTTTCCGGCTCCTCAACTAGCGGTTCGACGGGGTCCTGATACAGCAGAGAGTCTGTGAAGTAATTCTCGACGCCTTTGAAGGGTTGTCTGTCGGCCACTACTGTTTTCACACGTTCGTAATCGTCCACATACTTCAAGCATTGGTGAAGGGTGGATGCGACTATTCGATTGCCATGGATCCACGGGCGCCCTAAGAGCACGTTGTAGGAAGGCTCGGCATCGATGACGTAGCAGGTCACCTCCATCTTCATGTCGCCTATTCGGCATTTCAGGCGGATTTTACACAGCGGCCGCGTCCCCGTGGCGTTAAAGCCAAAAATGGTCGTGGTGGTCGAGGACAAACGTTTCGGCGGTATCCCCATGTGCTTGATCAATTTTAAGGGTACGATGCTCAACGCAGACCCCGGGTCGACTTGGATCCAATCCACTTTCGCCGATCTGACATATCCCGTGAAGTACAGCGGTCGATCATGAGACGTGCTCTTGATGAGCATGTCTTTAGGAGTGAAAGTGATGCACGGGACTCGTCTCTCGGAGACTTGGCAGCAGGTCGCGCATTCTCGTTCTGCTTCTACCTCTTTCTAGAAATGGGTGACGAATGCCTCTGAGTCGGCCAAAGCCTCTTGCAGGGCTTCGCGAGTAGACCTGGACAACCGGAGGAGGTCGTACATGGTGATTCGCGCCGGGATGTTTTTCAGCTGTGCGAGCACGTTAAACCGGAAAGGTTGGCTGCTCGAGCTTGGCCCATCTGGGTTGGGAGGAGTCATCGTGGCTGGCCTCTTAGGAGGTCCTGCCGGGTTCTCTGCCCTCATGGGATATTCTTTGGTGAATTCCTTTCCTGCCCTCGTGGCGAAGACATTGGTGTCCTCCTCGGAATCGGTCAGGGTGGCTATCGCTGCGCTGTCTCTATCTGGAATGGAGAGACAACGTGGCAATGTTTTCCCTTGGCCTCCTTCAAAGGTCCCGTAGTCCATTGTTCATCGTTGAGGAGGTCTGGATGGACCCACATTATCTGCCCCGATGGCAGAGTCTATGGGACTAAACCCTTCTCCCGCTGGCTGTGAGGATCGTCGTTGGTGATCTTCAAGACCGCCTTAGGGATAGGGATTACTCCCGCTGGGGCTTGAACCTCTGGGAGATCTGTTCCAAAGCTCAAGGTGATCATGTTCGTAGTCACCTGCTTCTGGACTTTTTCCTTCTTCAAGACCCCCGCGTCGTAGAGGGCCTGGAGCTTGTCCTTAAGGACGTAGCACTTGGTCGTGTAGTGACCAAGGAACCTGTGATAAGCACAATAGGTCGGGTCACTGGTTTTGTCCGCCTCCTCAGGCTTCGTGGCTTCCGGCAGTTTGATTCGACCACTCTTGAGCAGAGTATCGAACGTTGCCACCACCTGGTCCTCCTTGAAGTCGTATTGCCGCGGAGGGCGTTGTTCGAACTGTCGGGGCTTTGACCTTGGGGCAGCTTTTGGCGTTGGGGCGGAATCGACGGCCATGATCTCCTTTCCTCTCGTTCGAGGGGGATTCTTTGGCGCAGTCGGCTCCGCAGCTCCCTTCTTAGGCTGTGGCTCTTCGGCCTCTAGCCTCTTGATCATGTTCTCTACCTGTTCACCCTGACGCACCAGCTCTTTCCATGCCTGGGTTTCCACTGCGCCTATTTTGGATAGGATGTGGATCGATAGGTTGTTACGACACATCTCGATCAGTGTCGACTCGGAGACTTGGTCCCGGCAGTGGACTGATTGGTTCCGAAATCTCTTTACGAAGTCGTTGACCGATTCCGACTTTCGTTGTTTTTCGGCCAGGAGGGTGGCCATCGACACTTCCGTGTCGTCGTCGAAGAAGCGGGCCAAAAAGAGCCTTTTGACGTCGGCCCATGATTTGATAGAGTCGGGTTCCAGCTTGCAGAACCATTCAAAGGCCACCCCTTTGAGGGTGCCTATGAATAGTCACGTGAGGATGGCGTCATTCCCCGTAAGGAACCCAGTCTGGGCCATGAAGTAGTAGATGTGCTGCGAGGGCGAGCCCTTGCCGTTAAATTGCACCAAGCTGATCGGCTTGAACTTCGTCGGGTATGGGACTGTATCCCATTCAATGGGGTAGGGACGAACCACCCCCAGCTTGTTCATGTTTTGCTGAAGCTTCAGCGCGTTAAGCTGGTCTTGGAACTCGTCGAACCTCTTATCACGAGTGCTATCCCCGGTATGTGACGTCCCTAGCGACGTCTTGGAAGAGTAATCGGATAGCGGATTACTGTTGTCTTCTGTTTCTGTCGCCGGACGACAGGGAGGTACCCACTCTCTGTCCCTAGTTCGCCGGGGTAAGGGGCGTTGGGTTTTCTTCTTCTTTTTCTTCTTATTCAGAAGTTGCTCCATCATCTCTCTTAGAGAGTCGATGGTTGCTTGTTGTTCCTCCAGCTTTTGAGCCACTGTCTGCTCGTGGGTGAGTTCCGTCATGTGTACCCTCGCAGGTGCTTCCTGGCTTGAGTGTGAGGTTTGCGACGTGGCCGCCGCCGAGTGAACCTCGTCTTCGCCGTAGGAGGGAGGGGCTACGGCGGAGTAATCAAACCCGATGTTTGTCCCTCTGCGACTCCGGGTACGCTAGTATATGCCCTCTTGTCGGGGTCGGGCGAACCGGGGGTTAGGCCTCAGGATGAAGTCCGAATTCGGAGAGTCGGAGAGTACCCCCTTACCCTTGTCCGTCATGTTGACCGTGGAGGACGGGAGTTCTAGGTCGTCGGCAGCGCGTCCTTTTTGGTGACGATGCTTTCGACGGGAGGTCCTCTGCCGAGAAGGTTGTTGAGAAAGTCTCTCAAACACCAAAGGCTTCGCCGTTTCTATGCATTGGCAGTCGGCGAGTACCGTGTGGATGAGCCTTTCGCAATGGCACTAAGGACTCGCCTCATGTATAGTGCGTTTGCGAATTAAATATTCTCGGAGATCTCCTGTGGGTGGTTGGTGACAACCCCCAGCATCGGAAGGATCGTTTGGGTGCGTACATGAGAGATCCTTGGACGTACTCTCTGGCGCACGCTGGGCGGAATGCTGTGGTGTTGGAGTTAGGTGATCTCGCCTTGACGGGCGAGTTTTCGCGTTTGGGCGAACTCCAGTGTGTAGGCAAGCTTCAACCCTTCGTTTGAACGAGCGGGCTCGCGAAGTGTCGCCTACTTCCTTGTCTTTGCGTTTATCCGCCAAAAGATTATGGCGAGGCTCGCCAGCCTTCGAGGATTCGACTATTCTGGTAGGCCCACTCACTTGGGGTGGTTTATTCGTGTCAGGGATGTGACCTGAGAAGCGAAGCCCACCTGAATGGGTGGCCCCGTCCTTTTTGGTTGGCGCTCCTGATTTGGAGGGCCTCCCGATATTGGGCGAGTTGTCCTCTCGTCTGGCGCTTCTCAGGCCTGTATGGTAATTCAGGCCGTCGTGTGAAGCGGAGGTTTGGGCTTCCTGCTCGACAAGCGTCTGTCATCGCTGTTGTCTAGCTCTCCCAGCGGAGAGAGCATCTGCGCGGGTCGTGGCAGGGTGGCTTGTGCCGGAATGAACTGGTGTCTCCTTCGTGACGGGTGTTACCGAGGGTCGTTTGGCGACACACCTAGTAGACCCTTCCCCCTTACTCTCGATCTGGGACTTGGCCTCGAGAGAGTTTGGGATGGATTTCCTCGTCGAGACTTGGGTAGAGCCTTCTGGCGCAGGAGCTTTGACCGTCTGAGGTCGGTTCCTGCGCACGACTCTGTGGCGTTTGCGGGACGCTTCACCACCGGAAGAGGAGGAAGACAAGTACTCTTCGTACTTGGCCTGGTCAAACTCGATCTCTAGGGACTCCACCGTCATCCCAACAACAACCTCATCGAATTAAACTACCACCATTTCGTTTAAGGAAACAGCTTCTCCCACTGTGGTCGCCATCTTCTGTAGGTGTAATTTTTGATCTCCCGAAAACAGGGGTCGTTTGTATTGATAAAAAGGCTTATTACAAACTAATAATCAAATGATTATAACAGAAGCAGAGGGAAGGCCCTCTTTGTTTAATCGTGGGGACTTTAAGGTAGCTACAGGATGCTTCGCTCGGTGCTCGTGCCGAGTCTGCTTCCCTTAGACGATTCGACAGAGGTTGTCGGAGAGCTTCAGTACTCGGTAGAAGCTCAGGGTGAGGGAGTTCGTCTCTTCTGGCTCACCGGCGATCAGGACTCAGAGCTAGGAGATGGCGCTGTAATGCCCGGATATGCAAGAAGCCTCTTCCCCTTTTGATTGATCAATCGATCGATCCCCCTTAAGGTTGCTGAAAGAAGCCTTTAAATGGGAGAGAGACAGTTTGGCTGTTCCTGGAATTATGGGATGTGACCATACATTGCTAAGAGACATTCTGCTATTCCTCTGTGCTGCCAGCGGTCATTCGAGGAGCCGCATGTTGCGTCACGTCACGCAGGAGTGGGAAAGCCCCTCCTCGTATCTGTGACAGCGGCTGCCAGATACTTGAGTGGATCTGACCAACTCATCGAGCGCCGGCGGCTTTCGCCCACTACTTGGACGAGTGAGGTAAGCAGCATTTATGAGGGTGCAGGCTGCTCTGGCAGCCGTCTACTTACCCACGCTACGAGCCACCGAGTGGCCACCTGATGGTTCTGGGGTCCTGTGCCCTCTCTCCTCTCCCTATGTCTTGATAGAGGCGGGAGAGTGGACGTCTCGTGCCTGAATGGGCTCTAGCTGGCTTGCTACGCGCCGACAGCTCCGGCTCTCCATTCTGATGGGTGAGGTGACTCGTATTTATGAGTATGCAGGCCGGTCCGGCGCCTGTCTTATTCGCTTGAATTGTGGGCGGCCGTCTGACGAGTCTGGAGCACTGTGCTCCCTCCCCTCGCATCGCGGGAAGTAGGGGAGGCTTATCCCTGGAAACCCGGCTTTCGACTCATGTAGGTAGACTTGGCCCTCTGCGGGTGGGTTTGGTATATGAGGGCGGATTTGAACCCCTGCGAGCGGATTTGGCTCATGAGGGCGGATTTGAACCCCTGCGAGCGAATTCGGCTCATGAGGGCGGATTCACTCTACTAGTGGGCCCATGTGACTTGGCGCGTGAGGGCCCAGGTGTGCCGCCGAGCCCGCCTTATGGCTACACTTCACTCTTCATCTAGGTGGATGGTCTTGACTTGGGGAAGAATTTGTTCGCTAGTCCGTCGCGGCAATTTTTACCGTCTACACCTTCCCTTTGCTTGTGTGAGGTCAGGATGAAGACGTTTTCCTCTCCGGGAGGATCCTTGCCTATGTGGAGAATCTGTCTTCTGAGATTTGGCCTTGTCTGCGACGATTTGATTCATCAGGGCCAAGAGTTCATTGATGGTCTCCTGCTGAGATCTGAGCATGGCCTCCTGCTCATCAAGTCTCTTCGCGAGATCTTCATGGTTTCCCGTCATATAAGCGGAACTCTCATGTTCAACAAAGGAACTTGACGATTGAGACTCCGCAATGGCTGAGTGTTCATCCTCAAAATTAGTTCCTCTGGCTAACCTCCGATAGTTGACAGGGAGAATGGCTCCTGTTCGCGTCCCAGTGCGTTGGTAGTCTCCTTCAAACTCGTTAGCGATTTTTTTGACGGTCGGTGAACGACTTGTCTCAGAGTCATCGGAACTAGGACCTGAGGCTTTCCCTCTGCCAATCACATTGATAGTGACCCTAAGATATTCGGTCTCTAGAGACTTCTTCCTGTGAGAATGTCGTTATTGGTTGGGCAAAGCAACGTTCGTAAATTGGTCGAACACCAACAGTTTGGCCGCATATGAGCAGCATTGACATCCCGAGAGGACCGTAGGAATCAGTTATTCACATTGGAATGAACGAATGACTTGTTGCATTGGTCTTTCTCTCGATATGAACTCTCTCAAATCTATTGTGAAGATTCAAGGAGAATTACTCACTGATCGTGAGGTTTGAATTGGAACACCCAGTCCATGATTGGACAGGACTGGTTCTTGGTGAACATGGATCTGGTTGAGATGCCTTGAATCCGTGGACTTCTTATATCCGCCCCTCAATCCAGTCGCGCTACGCAGAGTATTCGGGGGTCTCGCATGAGCTCCAGGTCTTGCTGGTAAAACACGATATACATCAGATTCTGTATTGGATTTCGTCACCCGAACGCATGCATGAGCTCCAGGTCTTGCTGGCAAAACGCAGTCCTGAGGGTTGCGTTTAGCTTGGCTTATGCAGAGCTCGTGTTGAGGATCAAAAACACAGAGCTCGCATTAATTAGAGGATCGGCTTTTTTGGAGTTGTGCCAAAGCTAAGTCTTCTCCTTCAGAGAGGGGACTGTATGAATAGTGCAACCCCTAAGGGAGACAGTCCTTTGATAAGTCGGCCATAACTGGAGCTTTAGTCTTCTTAGAAACTTTGTGGATCTTACGCATAGCCTTGGGGCAAAGGGACCCAGAGGAGAGGGCCTCCTCAAACTTGGCTTGATCGAACTCGATGATCAGAGTTTCAACGATCGTTCTAATGAGCATGACGTCGGATTGCGCTACCACCTCTTCATCAAAGAAGCTCGTCCCCAGCGGAGTCGCCATCTTTTGTTTGGTGAAAAATTTAAAGTAAAAAGAAATGAAGGAAAATTGATATATATTCCTTTAATCTCAGTTACAATTAGATTTTCTGGTTACAAAAGAGAGGAGAATGATCTGGATTCTCCTCTTTGTTTAATTCTGGGTTCTTCATAGTGGCGATGGAGTGCCTCGCTCGAATGCTCGCGTCAAGTTTGCTCTCCGTTGACGATCCGAACGTCTTGATTCACTAGAACGTGGTCTTCTCCTCACGATTTGACATTATAGAGAACTCTGAAAGAGTTTGAAACTCTATGAAAGAGTTGATTTAACCAAAATCGGTCTATAAACCAAGGATGAAGAAAGCTCCTGTTGCTGATCTACAAAGCTCCAGCAATTCCCCCCCCCCAAAGATCTCTTCTTTACTGCCAAAAAGAAGGATCAAAGATCCAGGATCCGAACTAAGCTGATTTCTTAGTTATTTATAAGGGATTAAGGGGTGTAACTGCCCCCTTAATTCGCTCCTAAGTGAGGCTAATGGGGTGTAACCGCCCCTTAAATCACTCCTAAATAGAGTTGTAATCCCCTCAGATCGTGGAAAACGGTTTTGAAACCGTTCAGCTCGTGTTTGAACGAGTCAAACACAAAATCTGCGTTCCAGTGTGAAATCTGCATTCAAACGCAGTGTTTGGAAGCTGAACGTAGTGTCTGAAAGCTCGGACGCAGCGACTGGAAGCTTATTTGGCTGTTTGTTGGAAGCTACGTTTGGCAACGGATGAAAGCTGCATTTGCAGCTTTCGGAGGCTGCGTTTGCGGCCGAATATGAGCTATGTTTGTAGCTGGATCTGAGCTGCATTTGCAGCGTTTGGAGCTGAATGTGAGCTGCGTTTGTAGCCAGGTTTGACCTGCGTCCGCGGTCGAATTGGTGTTGCGTCTTGATGATGGTATGCGGGGAGGACTTCCACATCTTGGTTTTAAGAGACCGTCAATTTGTAGTCTCTTTTTGTCAGAGTGTTGCAAATATCGTCGTTTTGTAATCTTTGCTTTAGCTCTTTGATATATGAGAGTCATCAGATTGTAACTCCCGATGTTGATTGTGAAGGTTGTTGATTAGAGCTTTCATCAGTTGTTGTGAAGGTCGTCAGATTATAACCTTCATCGATCTACGTAAAAGTCTTTAAATTATAGCCTTCTGGAAGTCATATTGTAACTTCCATCATCGGTGTTTGATGGGGAATCAATTATCTATTGTGATTTTTAGACAGCCTACAATCTCGTTGTTGCTAAGATAGTCACTTCAATTTCTTGTCTCCTTTTCGAGGCAACGAAATCGTTATTCGGATCTGATCAGTCGGTAGTCCACGGATAAACCCCAGCATCAGCAAAGATCTCGTGTAAGCAGAAGACCGATAACGATCTAGCTACATGTGTTCTCAAAAAAATTGTAATCTTTTTATTTGCATTGTGTAAGGAGGCTTATAAAAAGTCGTTCCTTTTGAATCATTGTAACGACTAAAGTTGTAATGAGTCCCACAATGAAGAAAATGATTTTTGACCTGAAGTTCGAGGAGTACGTCTCCTTCTCCTCCATCAGCTACTGATCAAGATCCCCATGGATGAAGAGATCGAATACGAGTTCGACTAGCAGAAGTTTGAGGAGTACGCCTCCTCCTCCTCCATCAGATCTTCCTCTCCCTACAAACACAAGAAGACCACTTCCGTGAAGAAGTTTAATTGGCCTTCAGATCTAAAACTTAGGGTTATAATCTTTACCTGAATGCTGTTTAAGACTCCTCTCTGGGCTCTAAGGAAGCCGGATCTGACGCTCATGACAACTCCTCAAAGGTCACGGAGCTGCCCATCGAAGGCGCGCTAGTGCTGACGAAAAGGGCTCGTCAGAGGCGCTGCCAACGTCCTCCCCGCCAATTTACCAAAGCTTTGGAATAGGTAGATGTACTCCACAACTAAGTAGATCTAGAGTTTAGAAGGTGCCAAGTGGCTAATCTATCTCTGCAGCAAGCATCGGGATCCTTCTCCCAACTGCTGACTAAC
Organism: Asparagus kiusianus; assembly: GCA_022839385.1. NCBI lineage: Eukaryota > Viridiplantae > Streptophyta > Magnoliopsida > Asparagales > Asparagaceae > Asparagus > Asparagus kiusianus. The sequence continues at coordinate 162,483 of BQKN01000614.1, forward strand.
AAATGGGTTCGTGTCAAACAAACCCGTTCTACTCTCGATGAGTGCATCCAGAAACGACACACACTTCTTGCACATTCCTGGATCCTTGTGCAAAAAGCACAAGAATTGTAAAAAGAAGAGGTGGTCAAAGAATCACTAAGATCTAAGCAGGTTTTAGTGCCAAAGCCCAAGACAGTGCCAAAAACTGCACTGAAGATAGTTAAGGCGCCTCTCCCTGATGAGAAACACCGATCGTGTCTCTCACTCAGTTCCAGCTCCAAGGTTGCTCCCCAGCCTTCATCAACTTTAGATCCCACTCCTTTTGTCTCGCACCTCCAGTGAAGCCCTACGGCAGCATGGATCTCTCCAAGTTTAGAATTTCGTTGATGGATCACCTTGGTCATCTACCTGAAGATCGAGGCAAAGCTCTTGTTAAGGAATGCTTGGGTCCGCTGAATGATTCCTAAGTAAATATCCAGACTGGGGGTCATACACGACCTTCCAACAAGTTGATTCATGTAACCACCCACTTGGGAGTACGTGTGAAAAACCAGGAGCCCGTTAGGGTTTCACCCTCATAAAGGTGTGATTCAAAACGTGTGACTCCGACGAACACCAACAAGACATTACATGCTCGGAAGAAGACGTGTCTGTTACATGACAACGTCATACCTGGAGAATCAAATCAACAGTCGATAGGTTGCTCCGATCAAAATGTTAATGAGTTGTATTATCGGGCTGGGGCTACGAATAAATCTTAAAAGAGAAGTACCCTAAAATCAAACTCACACTGCCCTTGTGAGATGTTAATCAGGACAGTATTATCAGAATGTAGCTGCCCTAAGACCGCTCCATAGAGAGTCTCGATATTCCAAAGGCTTTCCATTAAAGTGTCAAAATCTAATCAAGACCCTCCCGCAAAAGAAGATCGGTCATTCAAGATGACGAACACCCAGAAGTCACCATCAACATGGCTGACAAAGGAAAGTCTGTATTCACTTGAAATAACACTAATCCCGACTTTTCTTCGAGAAGAAAAGTCAATTTAGGAATAGCCCAATGAGTATCTCAACTCTAACTAGAAGCCATCAAACATGGGGATTACCCGAGGATGCATGAAGAACTGTCTTCAGAAGATGAACTTTTGGATACTTGCTCTACAATCGCTTCCAATGATACAACATTTAGCATAGGACGATCTCCAAAAGTATTCATGATCACTACCGAACAAGTGGCTCAACTTCTTCGAGAAGCTTTGGACAAATAAAAAGAAGATTTTAAAATTAAAATGGATATGATCGTGCAGTGGGTCAAGGATTTACATGCTCAACAACTTTAGGAGTTGCCAAATCAGCGTGGTGAATCCAGTCATCATCACACTACCAATCAGGTAGATAGCGACTCAAAGGTAGAGGAGACTATCAATGATGATGCTCCTCCCAATGATAAAGATGCTGAGGGTGGCCCTAATAATAATACCAACACTGGGGATAGCCCCATCACTAATGACAACACTTAGGGTGATCCCATCGTTCGTCCTTAAAATTGTTAGAAGAAAGATATAGGCTCCGACGAGATGATGAAAGATCTAGAGAATAAGTTCAATACCTTAATGTCCGCTCAAGAAGTGAGGAAAACGAGCATTACATGGCCGTATCCAAGAGAGTGGGATTCAATCCCGTACCCAGCAAAGTTCACCCTAATTAACTTTATGCCATTCGACGGGAGAGGCTCTCCCATTCAACACTTGATCTATTTTAAGTTTTATCTGGGAGTGATCTCCGAGAATGAACCATTGATGATCCGATCACTCGTAAGCACCCTTCGCGGGGACGCCTTCGATTGGTATCGACGTCTCAAGCCGGGAAGCATCAACTGCTGGGACGATATGAAAAACTCATTCCTCAGCAATTTCTTCGATGATGACACTGAATTGTCAATTAGAGCTCTTCTAGACGAGAAGCAGAAGAACGGAGAGTCAGTTAACACCTTCATCAAACGCTTTCGAAATAAGGCGATGAATTACCGAGATCCGGTCATAAAGGAGTTCATACTCCAAACCTGCCATCACAATCTCTCCCTTGATGTCCTCGAATTTATAGGGATTGTCCCCTCAACCACCTGGAAGGAATTAAAATTGCGTGAAGAATAGGTCGAACGCTTCCTCAGAAGAAAGAATGCTGAGAGAAGCTAGCTGATAGCACCTGTGGTTGCTATTGATGTTAATCAAACGTCACAACAATAATCTCAGAAACAGTGAAGGACTCCTGATCCAAGGTTCCAAAAGAAGTATTCTTTCAAAAATGATGAAGTTCTAGCCATCTTGAAGTACCTCCTCGCCAACGATAAATTCGGGCTACCACCTATTAAAGATCAGGAAGGAGCTAAGAGGATTACGGATTCAAACTACTATGCATACCACAGGAAGGTTCTTCATTCCACTAAGGTTTGGTTTAGCCTCAAAAACAAAATCCAAGCCTTAATTGACTCTGGCGTCATAACGGCAAAGCAAGCCAAATAAAGAAGACCTAAGCTCCGATAGGTATATGAGGATAAACTGCGCCTGCAAACTCCAAAGAGTATACGAGTATAAACTCCTCCTCCTTTTAACTCCACTTGGTACACGAGTGTAAACTGTTTCCCAGACTCCGATGAGTATATGAGTATAAACTACTTCTCCATCGACATCGATGAGTATATGAGTATAAATTGCTTCTCCATCAATTCTGAAGAATATACGAGTATAAACTGCTTCTCCATATACTCCAACAAGGTATATGAGTATAAATTGTTTCCCAAACCTCTAACTGGTACACAAGGCTAAACTGTTCCCTACATTTGATGGGAAGTTCTTAGAGAATACTACACATGATATTCTTATGGATAACCCAAAACTAATAAATTCTTAATCGTGATAAAGAATGATTAAGAACCTCCCACTCTGGCTATTTAATCATCTCTGAGATGATTAAAACCCTCCCACTGTGACTTCATCCGATCAATCTTCCCACACGAAACTCCCACGGTCTAATTGTGAAGTACTTAATCCCTCACTGATCAAATCAATTGATGATGGGTCCACTAAAAATTATTTCTAGTTTGATCCAATCAAACTCCCATGGTCTAATTGTGGAGTACTTAATCCCTCACCGATCAAATCAATTGACGATGGGTCCACTAAAAATTATTTCTGGTTGGATCCAATCAAACTCATGTTGTGTCTGCGCATTCAACACTTCCATTGTTAGAGTCTGGACACAATGCTAAAAGTTTCAAACCCCCTTATGTTAAAATCCTTGCAAGTTGACACCACAAACTCTCACTATATTTGACATAGTGATTTGTGCAAATCAACACCCCATTGTCATTGGTACCACCTCACATCCATCTTGGTCAAACCTTTAAATAGTTAGGACCATAACCAAAATCCCCTCTTGATTCCTTACATGAACAAAAGACCTACTTTAAAATTGAGCGGTCAAACATTTAAACAGTTAGGGTCATTCCTCCAATCTAATTGGTCAAACCTTTAAACAATTAGGGCCAAAGCCAAAATCCCCTCTCGATTTCTTCGATGAACGAGAGGTCCACTTTCAAATTGAATGATCAAACCTTTAAACAGTTAGGATCATCTCAAACCCCTATTTGGTCAAACCTTTAAACAGTAAGGGCCAAAGCTAAAATCCCCTCTCGATGCCTTCCATGAACGAGATGTCCACTTTCAAATTGAACGATCAAACCATTAAATAGTTAGGATCATCTCAAACTCCCTTTGATCAAACCTTTAAACAGTTAGGGCCAAAGCCAAAATCCCTTCTCGACTCCTTCCATAAACGAGAGGTCCACAAATTGAATGATCAAACCTTTAAACAGTTAGGATCATCTCAAAATCCATCTTGGTCAAACCTTTAAACAGTTAGGACCAAAACCGAAATCCCCTTTTGATAAACGAGAGGCTTCCACCCATATCGACCGATCAAATCTTTAAACAGTTAGGATCGTCTTAATCTCCCCTTAGGCCAAACTTTTAAACAGTTAGGGCTAAAGTTGGAATTTCATCTCGATAAACGAGAAATTCATTTTCAGTTTGGATAACTAAACCTTTAAATAGTTAGGGTTATCTAAATCTTTTCGATTCTCTGAGTGGAGATCACACCCTTAGTTTCATCCTTCAGATTTTCGAAGTGGAGATCCCACTTTGAGTTTCTTTTGTAGTGGAGATAGAATATAAAATTCTTACTCTCCGGCACAGGGTTTGTCTTTGCCTCAAGAGAAGCCACCACACAGCTCTTCAGCACCAAAATCCATGCATTTCACATGGGGAACTTTATCTCGACTCCTAAATAGAGATAAGTCTACGCCTAACATACATTGACGGTTAGTCTTTTACTATGAAAAGGATAAAAACCCATGTATTCGACATCGTGGCAGACCGTTATTAATAACGTCAAAATCCGTACCTTACACGTACGGAGAATTTTATCTCGAATCCTAAGTAGAGATAAGCATACGCCTAACACGCGTTGCCGGTTAGTCTTTTACTGTGAAAAGGACACCAGAATTCATTCTAGGGGACTTTATTTCGATCCCTTATTAAAGATAAGTTTGCGCCTAACATGCGTTATCGGTTAGCCTATTTCTATGAAATTGACAAAGTTTATGTATTCAATATCATAGCATCAAGTCTGAAAGAGTTTATTCTCTTAGCGTAATGTTACATGTGGAACGAACCTAAACAATCTGTATGCTAGACCGATTCAAACAGTAGTCAGTAAAGGCACTTCAAACCCGTTGATAGATAAGAGTTTGCCAAAAATCCTATGAGTATTATGCTTATCTATTCTAAATGGAATGGGTAATCATAATAAGGGATAAAAGTCACTAATGCATCAGCTTCACTAGTTTGTCTCATGACTTGAACAGCTGAGCTAACATCAACTCTAGCCGAAGCTATGAGGCTAATAATTTTAGATGTTCGATAACTTTAGAGATAGTAGCTCTATCAGCACCAACGGCTGGTCCTTCAATCAAATCTCACAAATATCTCAACCTGGCGAGCATCCGATGCATTCATAGCTCGTTCTTCCCACACTCCAATGAGTATACGAGTATAAATTGCATCTCCTTAAACCTCTGGTGGGTACACGAGGTTAAACTAATTCTCCGAAACTCCCTGGAGTTTATGAGTATAAACTAGTCCTTCCCGCTCCAACGCCTTAAGAGCCTAAACTATGTAGACTCCAGTTGACGTATAAGTATAAACTGTATTTACACCAGTCAATGTGTAGCCTTGGGTCAACACTAGTCAGCGTGTTGTGATGAAGATCAACGCCAGTCAACATGTTGCGATGAAGGTCAATGACGGTCAACATGTTGCGATGAAGGTCAATGCTGGTCAATGCCTACAATGAAAATCAGCGCATGGACAAATTTCACCAAACAAGGCTCAAATCAAGTCCAAGCCTGACTAGACGAGTTGACACCTCTTGTGTTGACTCAAAAGGTGAAGCCAGTTGACACGAAGCCATCTGATACGAAGCCAGTCGACATGAAGCTTGGTCGGATGAAACAACACCCCCTTGTTTCCGGTAAAAGTTGCTGTTTTCATTGATGTTCTCTTTTTCGAGATCTGTTACAACTTTGAGCGTTACAACAGGATAAAATGAAAACAAAAGGGTTACAACTTTAACGAAAATAAACACGAGATCCCGGTTTGGTACGGTCTCGCTTGCGTGGGTTGTTGGCCTGTGACGGGGACGTTGATATCCGTGGACCGCCGACTCTTCAAGATCCTTTCCGGGAAAATCCGGCAGAGTTTCGTCTATCCGCAGAGGGATATAGAAACAGAACTTCGTCGATCCGCGTGAGATCTAGAAGTTTAAAGCGTATATCTCGGCTAACGCGAGATAATAGCTCTTCTCAGTGTCGCCTGCGAAGGGCAACACCAAGGAACAGAAGGGGGTGAATGAAGGGTGCTGATGAAGAACGCCTTACTCCGTGCTCCGGCAGGGCTTCGCCGCTATCTTGCAGACTCTGACTCCTCACTCCGGCAGGGCTTCGCCGCTTTCTTGCAGAACAATCCTTGGCTAAGATAATTCAGCCTTGAATTAAGAGCAAAATCAAGAGCCCTTGTAAATGGAGGGCTAAGGGGGCTATTTATAGCCAAATGAGAGGGCCTAGGGGCCATATGGACACCCCAAGGGGAGAGACACCCCCCATGGGGTGTCTCGAGCCTGCCGAGACCTACTTGGGTGTCCCCGGTTCAGCCCGGGGCCGTGCCGTTGTTCTGCCGTTGTCCCGCTGTTGACTTTTCGTCCGAACTCGGATTTGAGTGATTTCGGATGCGTTGGAATCGTGACGGCGAGCTCTGTAGGCCCCGATGGTTGGATTATCCGTGGGGTGATCGGGGCACAGCGGGCGTTGGTCCGATTGCGGTGATCGCGGGGTTTTCGGTCAACCCGTATCCTCGTGATTCTGACGTTCTGTCGGCTCACGTAATCCGTCGGTTTGTTTTAGTCGCTCACCGGCGTCATTTGAGCTCTTGTGAACTGGGTAGCGTCGTCCAATCGTCGATCGTTAACACTGAGCTGTGTGCAGGGACCTATCGGCAATTTTCGATGCCTACACCCCTGTGTTGACTTAACATCTCGACTGACCAGATGAGATGATGCCTCTTGGGTTGACACGCCCTATGGTATCAGTCGACACGCCCTCTGATTCTTTAAGATTGTATGATAACCCCTGGGGGTTTAGTCATAATTCAGCTATGAATCCTCGATGAAGCTAGTCAGTTCAACATTGACTCAATGACATGAGCTAAAATCAGAAATCAACATACCAGTTTCAGCTCGAGACTTCAACAATGGTCAGACAATAAACACAGCGTCGGAAGAATTTTAACTATTTGATAAAATACTGAATACACTAAAAATTAAAGAAGTCAAGAACTAAGCCAATTGTAGGTCCTTTTACACTGACTGAAGGTTGGGTCTATCACATCCAAATTATTACATGCTCTTCTATGAAAGAAACAAGGCTGAAACACTTTGGAAGAGGTATCTATATGTGTTAAAAATTGCATATATGTTCCCGTATGTAGCTCAAGATATAAGATGATGAGAATTATTATCTAAATCAAAGGGGATTGTTTAACATTAATGAGCACATGAAGCAAGTCAATGAAGCATACGAATCAATGGATGGTGAAATAACAAAGAGACGATCCGATCGGGAGTTACGGTTCACTCACAAAAGATGAAGCACCACTCATGTCTCATCTACTCCACACATGATTCACTCATAGGAGATTGTAGATCTCCTCTCCGGCATTCCAACGCACTTTGAATCATGTCATTCTGAGATTGGACCGAGAAATTACATGAAAAATAAGCCGAGACACGTAACCGGGACACACGACGTGTCTCGGCCATGGCCGAGACACACTTTGTGTCTTAGCTAAGGCCGAGACACAAAGTCTGTCTTGCACCTAAAAATGTTTATTTCACCTGTTAACCACCCAGATTTGAGTATATTCTGATCTAAAGCCTCTCCAATTGATCTAAAGTTATCTTGTAACGTAGTTAAGTGGTTACAACTGAGGATGACATCAAATTGATCGTTCTTATCCAAAAACTGAGCTTCTGAAGCCTATAAATATAGCCCTAGGGCCTTCATTTATAGATATCTGGAATTCTCGAGCCTCGACGAAGCCCTGTCAAATTGATGAGTGAGGAGCACGAATTTCAAAGAGGAGAAAGGGATCTTGGCGAGTTTTTGAACACAAGAAGGAGAAGAGTTTGAGAGATCTGCATCTTGTTCATCTGTTTTCCTTGAGATCGTACCTAGCTGTGATTCTTAAGAAGAGTGATTATCTTTCTATTACCAAGATAGTCACTTTAATTTCTTGTCTCCTTTACGAGGCAATGAAATCGTTATTTGGATCTGATCAGTCAATGGTCCACGGATAAACCCCGGCACTACCGATAAACGATCTATCTGTGTGTGTTCTCAAAAAAATTGTAATCTTTTTATTTACATTTTGTAAGGAGACTTATAAAAAGTCCTTCTTTTTGAATCATTGTAACGACTAAAGTTATAATGAGTCCCGTAATGAAGAAAATGATTTTTGACCCGAACCTATCCATTGGCTCCATAACTACCTTGGGAACATCCTTAAACACAGAAAAGTCATTATAAACTAAAAGTCCACCAAATCGAGTATCGGTTATGAATTCTTATCCAAAAGCATGGCTTTCGAAGCCTATAAATACACCTCTAGCACCCTTGTGCATGAGGACTGGAGGAACTGACGTACGTACGAATAGATTGACGTTTTGGTAGATCTGAGAGCAAGGACTCATGAATTTTAAGGGGAGAGCTAGAGATCCTTGTGAACTTCAATCAGAAAGAGAGAGTTTTGAGAGATCTAAGGGCCTTTGGTGTTTCTTTGGTATTCAAACCTTGATTTGATATTGGGAAGAGTATTTATCTCACTTTGCTGAAATATCTACTTCTGTTCTTTTTCCTAAAATAAAATAAGAAGACTAAGTCTTCTTCACGATCAACCTGGATTGTTGAACCAATGGTCCATGTTCGCAGGAAAAACTGTAGCCTTCTACATTGATGATTCCATTGCACACTCAGTAATTGTTTATCGATTACAAAGTTCCGGTCTTTTTATAAGATCCGGTTACAAGAAATCAACAGAAAGTAAAAATTATAACTTTCCTTATTTGTCGAACAAATCACGAGCTCCTTTTTTTTCGGTCGCTCGCTTACGTGGGTTGTTTGCCTGCGCTGATGGTTGATCCGTTGACCACCGCACGATCTAGATCCGGACGGATCTACACAGTACGACGGGTATTATTCCAATAAGGAAATAATAGCCGGGGGGATCGGTTCACCAAGGAACAAGTCGCCCAAATCTCGGGATCAAAGACCAAGCTTTGATCCGGACTGTGCCTACGTAGATCTCAGATCTGATTTCCTCTCTCGAACTCCTGCCTTTTGTGATGCGGATGCTCGCCAAGAACCAGATCTGAATACCCAAGTCTTCAAGCCTTCAAAAACTCTAGGATGAGGTCTCAATTCGACAGAGTTTCGGCTCTCCAAAAAGTCCCCTCAACAAATGAACCCCTTGGCCTATTTATAGGCACCCAGATCTGTGCCTGGGCACAGATCTGGGCCGGCCACCTCAAGGTGGCTCGGCTCTGGGCCGAGCCACCTCAAGGTGGCTCGGTTTGGGCCGAGCCACCTTGAGACGGCTCTGCTTCGGCTGAGCCTCCTCTAGGTGTTAGGTTCCGTCGTTTTCTGTCTTTCAGTTGTTCTGTCCATGATCCGGTTGTATTGTTGACCCGATTCGGCAGTAAATCCGGTTTCTGATTTCGAGTCCGAAACTGATCTTGATTCGATCATGATTCATCCGAGTTCGCTCTTGTTTAGATGACTCGTTGATTCCCCGAACCGTTGGCTTAATTCCGCACGCGAATGGATGCGTTCCGTTGCTCACGTGCGATTTGTTGACCTCGTTGCCTCGTCATTCGATGGTTTGTCGAATCGCCGTACCGAGCTGTGCTAAGGGACCTATAGGCAATTTTATACGCCTACAGATACCCCCTCTAAAGTATTTCAGCCTCTCTCTTTTATAGAAGAGTCTGGAATGCTTTGGATATGATTGCCCTAACCTTCAGTCGGTGTAATGGGACTTTAGAATGGCTTTTGTTCTGGATTCCTTCACTTCCTTCAGGCTATTCGGTGCTTTGTCGAACGTCTGTAGGGATTCCGATGCTGCATTTATTGTCTGACCGTTGTCGGAATTTCGAACTTAAAGTCGATTCCTGATTTTTCGATCTTTAGCTCGTGTTTGTTGGTTCAACTAACCCTCGATTGTTGGCGTTGAGTCTTTATTTGTGACGCGTTGTCTGGCATAGTGTTATTGAGTTATCCTTAAGAATATTTTTAGAAAAATATTCTCCAGGAACTTCTCAAAAGAAATAGGGAATAGTTTATACTCGTATACCTCATTGGAGTATTTTTCGTGCCCGAATGAGCTGAACCGGCCTGATAATGAGTTGAACCGGTCTGATAATGAGCTGAACCGGTCTGCTTGTGAACCAAAAAAGGTAGTAATTAGGCTCAGAAAATCTTCCGACCCTTCCGAATATGTGGGATAGGGGAGAAAAGGCAAGGGACTGAATCCTCGGTCGATTTGAAGTCGTTGCGACGCTCGATTCAGCTTCAATTTGAAGTCTGGTTCAACTCTGGTTCAAGACTGGTTCAACCTGGTTCAAGATTGGTTCAGCACTGGTTCAAGATTGGTTCAGATTGGTTCAGACTGGTTCATCCTGGTCTGGTCTGGTTCAGTCTGGTTTGGCCTGGTTCAGCCTGGTTTGGCCTGGTTCAGCCCCTTTTGAACTGATTTGGACTGGTCTGGTCTGGTTCAACCTGGTCCGGTCTGGTTCAGTCTGGTTCAAGGCTGGTTCACCCTTATAAAAACCCCTCTTTTCTCCCCCTCTAGGGCCGGCCCCCCCTTTGCCCTATTTTTTGGATTTCTCTTCCCTCGTGCATCCTTTCTCCCTCAAATCCTCATATTTGTCTTAGATCCATCCTTCCTTTTGACCATTGACTGAGAAATCCCTCAAAAATCTCCATATAAGAATTTCTCTCAGACCCCTCGAGCACGTGGTTCGAGCCTCTTTCAAAATCTGATTTTTATTGGATCCACGAGCTTTTCCTCAGGTAAATCCTCCATAATTTTGGATATTTCATGTTTAATTTAGTACATGAATTTGTGGGATTGCATATGAGGGTTAGGGTTTATGATTTGGCACCTCGAATTCATCTTTCAGGGGGATAGAATTGTAATAAAAAGGGGAATCTTTTCTGGATCTGACCCCCTAATTTATTTTGCATGTGACCATGTCTCGTATTGCGAGAGGTCTATCGTCTACCGCGTCGGCTGATGGCGCGCATCCTTCTTACGCTGGTGAACTATTTTTGGAATATTTAGAAATTTACAAATTAGCCCTTTTTCCTGAAAATTTGGAAATTCGTCCTTTTACCCTACGTTGTTCTCCTTGGTGAGGCAATCGGGAAGAGCCTTGATTCTCGGTGAGGATCGACGCTTTAAAGATAGGTTTTGCTTGGTCAAAACCATATCTCAAAATAAAGGGGGCGATTCGAAGCTGCATTGTGCTTTACAAGGTAGGGATATATTGTCAATATACCCTACCTTGTGATTGCACAATATGGCCAAATCGTCTCACCCTTTATAAGGCAATGACTCTATCTTACCTATTTGTAAGATGAGTTCAATTTCCTTTTATAATTGAGACTAACAGATGTTTAACTGTTCATTTCCAGTGGGATATCCCTCTGGAGCGTTCTCATCTCATGCAGTGTACGGACGTCGTGGCGAGTACTATTCGACTTCCGACGACTTTTCCCCTATTCCAGTTATTCCTCAGTTTGCTTTGGGCACGCCGACCGAGGTTGCCCAAGTGGTGAAGGAAGGTGGACATCGAGCTCTTCGACAGTTGATTACGGATGCGCCTTTCGTGAAGGATGCCAGTTCCATTCAGCCTCTAAGGAAGACTGACTATTTGTTTAGCGACTCCGTGAGAGATCCTGATGCAGTGCTCATTGAAGCCGAGCAGTGGCTTCATAAAAATGGCGTTGGTTTCCTATATTTGCCGAAGATTCCTCGACACCGCTCGTTGACTGAGCTCAGGCATCAAGCTATTGCACGGGAGATGTCGTGGCGCTTGACAGAGGAGCATGAGAGTGTCCACTATGGATATATCACCCATCAGGCAGCTCCAGGTTCGAGCAGGAGTCCTATCGTTGGATTGCGTCCTGGAGTATTAGGGCTGGATGCACCGCCCCGTAATGAATTTCTTTCCTCTGTTTCTACTCTGAGGAATCGCCTCGCTACCTTGGGACGGGAGATGCCTGCGACGCGCCACAGATTCTATGGCTGGGTCCATTCTTTAGACAAGTTCTGGTGGGCTCGTATGACGAAGTATGTCCTCAGCCGATGGAGTGAGGAGTTGCACGCTTGCGGCCTATATGCTGCCATTCGTTCCACCATGCATGGCTTACCTGTCAGTGCTAAGCATTTCCTTGCTTTATGCGAGCTTTATAACCCGGACTCGAACACTTTTCTGACTAAACACGGAGAGTTGGGCTTGGCTCTTCATGAGATGCACAAGATTTCTTGTCTGCCTATGGGTCAGATGCTATATCAGGAATACTTTCCTTCCAATCATGAATTGAATCGGCTGAAGGATCGCATGCCCGACCGCTACGAGACTTTATGGGATCTCACATGTCACTACCACATCGTTTTGGCACAGTCTGAGCCTTTAGCGAAGAGGACTAAGTCACATGTGAGTCTGAAGCAGTTCGCTTGCTACTTGTTCAGGAATCTAGAGAGTCATTCTGGCGAGGCTATTTGCGAGCGGGCAACACTTACTCCTTCAGAGGTTAATGGTCTGTTGAAGAAGATTGACGCTCACTCTTATACCATCAGCAGTCCCGAGGGTGGCTTTCCTGCAGGGACCAAGTTTAAATCGTTCTTGTGGCATGCAACCGCCTCGATTCAGCCGATGACCCTTCTCACTAGTTATCTCGCTATCTGGTTGAAGAAATGCGTGGTCCCGTATCAGTCCAGTGACATTATGCCATTGGAAGTGCTCTACCCAGCGGTTCAGCTTGTCTATAAGAAGGAACTTTCGCTTCTTCCAGTGATGGTAGCTAATATTCATCGAGGGCTTCGACAGATTTCTAGCGCTTTCACCCAGAAAGAAGATGAGCCGTTGGCTAAGATTCCTCTTTCTAAGGTGGAGCTCCCATACACTTATTTGATGGCTTGGTTCGTTCTTCATCGTCCTAATATGATGTCGGTACCTAGCGCAGCAGACCATTCTGCTCCCCTGCTATAGTTGCTTGAGCACGGCAGGTGGGAGGGGCGAGGATTCCCTAAAATCAGAAAGCAGCTGCAGGTTCACAAATGTTGGGCATTTTCCACTTGCTTCTCGCAGTTCTTCGGCCGATATGGCGAGTGTCTGATTGATGAGGAGAGGCCGAGGGAGTACCGAACTCTTTTAGATATCGGCTGCTTTAACTGGCTAATGAACATTAGGCTAGGTTATTTGACCTTCCGGGTGAGGGATCAGTGTTTCATCGAGCTATATCTTCCTTGCCGATTCGCCCGCCAGTTTGGTTATGACCAGCTTTATGTGGGGAATCCACGTCAACAGCCTCGGACCCATGGTGGTTTGGTGGACGGTCTCCGAGCATGGTTATGGACCGTGACAGGTTGCACTGGTGTTAAGTTTAGTCTCCTGAGTGCTGAGCGGCAGTTGAATCTCACCTTCTTAAGCTGCAGGTGGTTGTTAGGAGCTAATAAAACTGTCCCCGTGAAGCCGATTGCAGAGCTAGTGGCTGAGGAAGCTTCTCAGGCTGATTCTCGTGGGATTTGGGAAAACGCTCGGTCACAAAGGATCCAGAACAAGACTCGTCGGATTGATGAAGAGGGAAAGAGGGTTTTCCATTCTGCAGACGAGGCTTCAGGCGGAGATCCTGAAGATTACGAGGACTTTTCTGAGCGAGGTTAACTACCCTTTTTTTTCTTCTGACTTCCAGAATTATTAAACCTAACAATGGTTTGATGTTTCAGGGACCACAGCTGACCAGGATGAAGAGTTCCGTCCTCCTCCCCAGGCGAGACCTTCGATTATTGTCCCTGCTGCTAGGCGGAAGAGACTAGCCCGCAAGCCGCGTGCAGTTTCCCAAGCATCTGATATGGATTTGGCTGGTGATGATCCTGCTAGTGACAGAGGTAACATCTACCCTGTAGACCATTCTGCTAATTATTCAGAACTTCAACTTATGCTTTTCCATCTTTATATAGGAGAGCGTGGGGAGAGCGAGATGAGTCCTGATCCTGTTCCTGTATCTTCTGGTGAGCCTGACTCACCGCACCAGGGAGGACATCAACGTAGGACCCAATTCAGCGAATCCAGGTACATCTACCATTGACAATGTATCTTTTAGGTGGCACACAAAGGAGTCGAATGATTCGGGATTTGTGCATTCCCTAATTGTCTCTGTGCTTCTTGCTCCTTTAGATGACTTGCAGGAGGCGAACATGGATCTTGGGAATAGAGAGGCTAATGCACCCATAAAAGGTAACTCATTTCTATTGGTTGTAGTCTCTTCATTCTTCTTTGGAACTTATACTTTCTTGTGTCAGACTTCTCGATTGATGATTTTGACGAGGAAGGCTTGCTTGTGGACACTCCTATGCTTCACTTCATGTGTGGCTCTCCTCAGATTGATGACCAGTTGCCTGGAGATATGTTTCCTGAGTCCACATTCCCTGAGAACCTTGAGGATGGTTCTTTTGAAGGTTCGTGCTTCCTCCCAAGTTAATTATAGGACTAGCCAATTTTTGACTAATGCAGCTATAATGTGATGCTTCTGAGAATTCTGTTTTGTATTTGATAGGAGCTTTTGTCGAGACTGACCCTGTTGAGTTGACTGTGAGACCAACTACACCAGTTGATACATCCACAGCGGTAACACCTCCGCTACCCCCAGTGACTCAAGAGGGTATGAATTAAGCAACTGAGAATGTTATTTATTTCCTCCTCAAGGCATTTTTGACCGATTTTTCCTTCTTTGTGTAGGGGTTTCTTCTCAGCTCCATGTCCTTGTGAAGGAGTTGCTATCAGACAACGATCCTGAGAAGATCGTTCTCTGCATAGAGCTTCGCTCCTTCTTCTCCTTCGTAAATGCTATGATTGGCAAGCTTTTTCACGGTGGACTTTTCCTTCGCCAATTCAAGCCTTTCCTTGATCCCAAAGTCAATTTGATAAGGGAAGCAGGATATCCAGATTTGGCTAAGGCTATAGTTGACGACCTCGATTGCCTAGAGCATGAGCTTCAGATGTTTCGTGAGCTCCGAGATGCAGGCGCCTCCTTATTTATTGCTGCCGAGCTGGATACCCGCTTACAGTCATTGCGCGAGGCTCGGATTCTTGCTGAGCTGGAGATTCAGATGCAGCGAGACCGAGTAGATCGAGTTGAGACCAGTCTTGCTGCTAGATCATCTTCGCTTGCCAAGCTCGACCTTTCTATTACCTCTTGTGCGACCGAGATAGACCAGCTCAGAAGAGTACTCCGTGAAAAAGAGGAGACTTTGGGTATTCTTCAGATGATGAAAGCACAGGATCAGCAAACCCACACTGCCTTATCTGATGAGTTGAAATCTTTGAAGCAGAAGCTAGTTGAGACCGAGGAGATTGCTGCGAATACTTCAACCACCACCGAGGAGTCCATCAGAGCTGAACTTAGGCAAGCTTATGATGAGAAGCTGTCTAAGATCAGTCAGCAGATTTTTGGTCATGGGCTTGATGTATGATTTTGTTTGCTGAGTACTTTGACTTTTGATTCCCTTAGTGAAACTGGTTTTCATCTTTATCTTTATTATGATTCGTCATTCCGTTTGAAACGATTGACCATAATACTCATAGGATTTTTGGCAAACCCTCAGCCATCAATGGGTTTGATGAGCCTTTACCGACTACCGTTTGAATCGGGTAGCATGCGGATTGTTTAAATCCGTTCGCATGTAATGTTGCGCTCAGAGATTGAATTCTCTGAAACTTTGTGCTATGATGTCGAATACATAGACTTCGCCATTGTTACGGGAATAGGCTGCCCGGCGACACGTGTTAGGTGTTGGCTTTAGGATTTTTGGCTAACCCCTAGCCTTCAACGGATTTGATTAGCCTTTACCGACTACCGTTTGAGTCGGGCTAGCATGCGGATTGTCTAAATCCGTTCGCATGTAACGTTGCGCTCAGAGATTGAATTCTCTGAGACTTTGTGCTATGACTTCGAATACATAGACTTCGCCATTGTCATGGGAATAGGCTACCCAGCAACGTGTATTACAAGCTGACTTATCCCTACTTAGGTTTCGGGATAAAATACCCCAGAATCAAATTCTGGTGTCTCTTTTTACGGGAAAAAGACTAAACCGACGACTCGTGTTAGGCGCCGGCATATCCTTTCTTAGGATTCAGGATGAAATTCCCCATGCGTATGAGGCATGGATTTTGGTGTTATTAATAACAACCTACCACAATGTCGAATATGCGGACGGGTGTTCTTTTTAACGGTTAAGAACTAACCGACAGCGCGGGTTAAGCGCAGACTTATCCCTGCTTAGGTTTCGGGATAAAATACCCCAGAATCGAACTCTGGTGTCTTCTTCTGTGGAGAAAGACTAAACCGGCAGCGCGTGTTAGGCGCAGACTTATCCCTGCTTAGGATTCGGGATAAACTTCCTAGGATGAATCCTAAATTCTTAGAAAAGGATTGGTGTGGGGAAGGAAGAATTTTATATTCTATTCCTCGAACAAGGAAGGAAGAATTTTATATTCTGTTCCTTGATTCTGGAAAGGAAGAATTTTATATTCTATTTCCAGTGTAAGAAGGAAACTAGAAGTGGGATCTCCACTCCGAGAATCCGGAAGATCTAAATAAGCCTACCTTTTATAGGATCGGTTATCTAGATGAGTTTTTCGTTTATTGAAATGAAATTTCAACTTTGGTTATAACTATGAGAAGGTTTAACCAAAGAGAAAAGAGAGGGAGTTCTTTCGTTTATCGAAAGGGGACTCCGAACTGAAAGTGGACCTCTTGTTCATGGAAAGAGTCAAGAGGGCCAGAAGGACATTTTTTGGTGGACTCACTGTCAATTGAAATTGATCAGTGAGGGATTTTGGTGGTGAAAAATGATTTTGGGTTATCCTCTAGAATATTAAGTGTAATATTCTTCAAGGAACTTCCCGATAAATAGGTTATCCTGAATGTACTAAGGATAGTACTTTTTTAGGAACTTCCCATTTATTAGCATTAATTGCCTGACGCCTTCTAGAGAGATGAGGCGATATGCGCCGTTTGAGTAGACTGTGTCTATCACAAACGGTCCTTCCCATTTGGGTTCGAATTTACCTTTCTTCTTGGAATTGAGGATTATCGGTCGGCGAGCAGCGAGGACCAGATCTCCCTCCTTGAAACTTCTTTGTCGGACTCTTTTGTTAAAAGCCCTAGACATTCTGGCTTGATAAAACTCGATATGTTGTTGAGCTTCCAAGCGTCTTTCATCCAACCTCTCGAGTTCTTCGAGACGCTTCTGATGCTGTTCTTTGGTCGTCATCTCCGTTGCGAGAGCGATCCGAAGGGACGGGATTTGAATCTCCAAAGGCAGCACAGCTTCACATCCGTATACCAACGAATACGGGGTGGCTCCCGTAGGTGTGCGTACCGTGGTGCGATAAGCCTAGAGTGCTTCGCCGAGTTTATCATCCCAGTCTCGTTTATTAGTCTTCACGAGCTTTGATAGGATCTTAATGATCGTCTTGTTGAAAGCCTCAGCTAATCCGTTCGCAGCGGGATAATAAGCTATCGACGAAACATCTTGGATCTTGAATTTATCACAGAACCTGACGAAAGCATTGCTTATAAACTGTGGACCGTTGTCATGAATGATCCATCTTGGCACATCGTGTCGGTATATGACATGATGCTTGATGAAATTGATGACGTTGTTCGTCTTCACTTCCTTAAGAGGAATTGCTTCAGCCCACTTTGAAAAGTAATCCGTGATTGCGAGAATAAACCGATCACCTTTGACTGAAGGGGGAAAAATAGGACCGACAATGTCCATACCCCATGTCTCGAATGGCCAAGACGTGGTTGACGTATGTAAACGTTCCGGTGGTTGGTGCATATAATTTGCATGCACTTGACAGGCGTGACATTCTCGCGCGTATTCAATCGCGTCACGAACCATTATTGGCCAGAAGTATCCCATTCTTCTGATTCGATCATACAGCTTGGGACCAGGCTGATGCGCGCCGCACTCTCCTTCATGTGCTTCCTTGAGAACTTCTTTTGCTTCTTCATTCAAAAGGCATCGGAGGAGCAAATCATCATACCCTCGACGGTATAATATACGGGTCTCGGCATTGTAGAAGAACCTTGGTGCTCTTCGGCGAATAGATTCTTTTTCTTTCACATCCTCTGGCAAAATGCCATATTGGACGTAGTCAATGATGGGAAAATGCCAATCTCGGGACTCAGACCCGATTTGAGTTGAGTTTACCTCCTTGGCGTTCACATTTCTGTCATCTTCTTCTTCGATATCCATATTGTATATGGGTATACAGAGTTGATGTGATCTCACTGTGACTAGCAGTTCAGTTTCAGGCGGCTACGCGAGTGATACTGCTAGTGCTGCCAGTGCATCCACATAAGTATTCTGGAGATGAGGGATGTACTCGATAAAGAACTCTTCGAACGAATCTTCTATTTTGATGGCCTCCTGGTGGTATGGGATCGGGTCTTGGTTCCTGACTCCATACTCTCCACGGACTTGATTGACGATCAGTTGAGAATCCCCAAAAGCTTCGAGATATTCGACCCCCAGCTCCTTGGCGAAATTAAGTCCAATAAGGAGCGCGTTGTACTCAGCTACGTTATTGGAGCATGGACCGGTCAGTGAATAAGCCCGAGGCATCACATGCTTCCCCGGGGAAACTAAGACAACTCTAACTCCGGAGGAGATTTTAGGACATCCGGGGGTTACTGCCTTATTAACTGCTCTCAAAGCACCATCAAAGTATAATTGCCATACTTGTTGATGCGATGTGGTGTTAACCTCATGGGTTTCATCCGGCAAGTCATCATATACTTCTACCGTATCTGTTGTCGGGCTTGCCGCCAAAAGATCACAAATCGCTTGTCCTTTGACCGACTTCTGCTGTTTGAAGTGCAGATCATACTAGGACAAGAGAAGGGCCTATTTCGCTAACCGCCAATTCATCGAACCCGGTTGTGTCATAAAAACCCGTACCGGATTAACGTTAGAGATAACGTAAATCGTTTGTCCGACCAAGTAATGCCGCATCTTTTGTACTGCAAATACCAATGCGAGGCATTCTTTCTCAATCATCGGATATCGGGACTCAGCGCCTACCAACGTCCGACTTAGGTAATAGACTGCCTATTCGTGACCATTATCATCGTCTTGTGCTAATAAAGCACTTATCGAATGGTTCATCGCCTTGATGTAAATCAAGAACGGTTTACCTGATTTTGGTGCGACAAGAACAGGGGGATTCGTCAAATATGTCTTGATATCTTCAAGTGCTTTTTGGCATGCGTCGTCTCAAATAAACGACACGCCCTTCTTGTTTAGCTTTGAGAATGGCTGGCACTTCCCAGAAAGATTTGAAATGAACCGCCGGATGTAAGCTAAACTCCCTTGCAATCCTCTGAGCTCTCTTAGATTCCTCGGGGGTTGTAATTCATGAATCGCCTTCACCTTGTCAGGATCGATATGTATACCTTTCGTGGTGACGACGAATCCGAGGAATTTTCCGCTGGACATTCCAAGGAAGGATTTAGTGGGGTTCATCTTCAACTGATGACTCCGCATGAGATCGAACATCGTCCTCAAGTCCTTGATGTGATCTTCTTTGTTACAGCTTTTTACCACTAAATCATCAACATAGCACTCAACTGTTTTCCTGAGGTGCTTCTGGAAAATCTTAGTCATCGCTCGTTGGTATGTGGTGCCTGCGTTCTTCAGACCGAAAGGCATCATCGTGTAGCAGAAGACACCGAGGGGCGTTCTGAACGCTGTATGCTTCTCATCATCCGGGTGCATCTTAATCTGGTTATACCCCAAAAAGCCATCCATGAAGGACATTCTCTCGAACCCGCACGTATTGTCGATGATGATGTCTGTGATTGGGAGAGGAAAGTCGTCTTTCGGACATGCCGCATTCAGGTCCCTGAAGTCAATGCATATCCTGATCTTACCATTTTTCTTCATAACTGGGACAATATTAGCTAGCCAGTCTGGATGTTGCTCCTCTTGGATAAATCCTGAGTCGATCAACTTCTTAACCTCTGCCTCAATGGCTTCCATAATCTGCGGACGAAACTGTCTCTGCTGTTGTTTGACAGGTTTGGCATCCGACTTGATATCGAGGCGGTGCATTGCCACATTGGGGTCGAGCCCTGGCATGTCTTCGTAATTCCAAGCGAAGACGTCGATGTATTCCCTGATGAGGGTAATTAACTCCTCCTTCTTATCTGGGGGAAGACTATCGCTGATGAATATGGGCTTTGGGTTAGCCTCATCGCCCATATTAATTTGGGCTATTTTATCCTCGGTGGGGGTTCCCTCTGTTCAAACCTATCGCCGTACTGTATGTTTAGGTGATGAACCCATGGGTCTTCCCACGTTGGCATTTGATCGTCGTCCTCCATCGTAGATGGATCAACTGTAGTCATGTTCGACATTAGGGTTTTGAATACTTCCCCCAAACTTGCATCGGAGTCCCATCCTGAGGAATCTGCCGAGTACCCATCCTTGGCTTTGTTAGCAATTTGATCGATAATTTGCCAACCACATTCATCATCAGATGAGGAAACGTAGCCTAAGCCTCTTTTGTGACGATAATAATCATCTGGTTTCCCTTTTGGTACATACGCCACTTTGACTGGGATACGAGAACCTCGATCGAAGTACAAACCTTCTCCGAGTGTGAAATCATATCCCTGTCTTTCCATGAGCTTGCGCGCTTCCGGACTATACTTAGATAAATACAGACCAGATTTGTCATCATCTTCATCTTCTCTTAGGAAATGATCTGGCAACGGAAAATTCTCTCCTTTACCATAAATCACTTCTTTTTGTCCCCCTATTTTGGCAGGAACAATCCGGGTTGTTCCGAAAGAATGCTAGAGGCGTTTCTTTGTTACATAAGATGATCGGAGCGGCATACATAAATCAGGATTATCGTACAATCCTTTTATCGCATCATCAAGAGACAACGAGTACTCCAAATCGTCTTTTATTTCAATATTGGCAAGTTGCCAGTTACAACTGCCATCTGACGATTGTTCATCGTCAAGATTGATTACAAAGGGTACAATGTCATTTAAAACAAAACCACCATTGTAATCGAATCCGGCTTCGGAATCAGCTTCTTCTCCGCTGTCCGTGCCCTGGACCGATGGTTCCGTATCGGATTCGTTACCATAAAGGAGAGAATCAGTGAAATAATTCTCAAACCCTTTAAATGGTTGCTTATCCGCGACCACCGTCCTGACTCTTCCATCAGTGTCGACATATTTCAGACACTGATGTAGGGTGGAGGGAACTATAACATTACTATGGATCCAATGCCGACCCAGTAGTAAGTTATAGGATGTCTCAGCATCAATCACGTAACACGTGACCTCCGTCTTCAGATCACCCATTTGGCACTTTATTCGGATCTTTCCCAAAGGCCTTGACCCGCTGGTGTTGAATCCGTAAATGACCGTACCTGTAGACGCCAATTTGCTGACTGGAATGCTAAGGCTATGCATTAGGCGAAGCGGCATAATACTCACAGCGGAACCCGGATCCACTTGGATTCGGTTGACTTCGCTGGAGCCAATGTACCCGACGAAGTATAGGGGCCGATCATGGTTCGAATTCTTCGTCTGCATATCCTCTTTTGTAAAGGTGATGCAGGGAAGGTTCTTAGCCGCTACATTGCACTGTTGAGCTAACAGTTCTAGTTCTTCAGGCGTCGGCTTAATCCGAGTGAGGAACACTTCTGAATCGGCCAAGGCCTCTTGCAAGGCTTCTCTAGTCTCCTTAGACAACCGCAGCAACTCATATAGCGTTATCCGCGCCGGAATATTGGCTAATTGAGCCATGATATCGAAAATACGCGGAGTTTTCGAGTTCTCCAGTTTATCTCTTCCAATCGGGCGATTGAAACGAGATTGCTTCGGATTCTGAACCTCCTGGGGTCCCTTCTCTTTCTGCTTATCCACCGGCTGTCGTCGAGCCTCCTCAACCGGTTTAGGAACCGTAATCACCTCCAACTCTGTGAGAGTCTTGGCTGGTCCCCGTTTTGTCACTCCCTACTCAGCTAACTGATCACCAGGAGATGGATATTTGAAGTGATACTCATTTCCACTCCGGGTCGCAAAGACTTCTTGTTCTTCTTCGGAGAGCGGGAAAGCTAGGATTATTTCGTCATCTTCTCCGGGGATAGCAGAGACTCTGCAGCAAGACTTCCCTTTCCCTTTTGATTTCTTCTTGGATAACGATCCGGCTCATTGTTCATCTTCAATTAGGTCGGGGTGAACCCAGAGAATTTCGCCGTTTGGGGCTGTGTGTGGCACAAGTCCCTTTTGGCGTTGTCCGTGCGGGTCATCATTCACCGTCTTCATCCCGACTTTGGTGACGCGTTTTGGCTCGAACCATGTCGTGGGCACCGATCCAAAGCTGATCGACACTGCGTTTGCTCCCATATTCTTGGCAGGCTTCGGGTCTGTCACTTTGCTGACCCCTTCATGATCTACGATCGCCGGCAGCTGGATTTTGTTGTTCTCCAACAAGTACTTGAAGATGCCAGGAACTTCATCATCTTTGAAGGAGTAGACTTTGGGAAACCTTGACTCCGAAGACTTCTGCTCTGAGGCCGTTGCTGCCATTGCGACTGCGACTGTTGTGGTGCTCGTTGCTTCTGCTGTTGCTGAGGTTGCAATTGAAAAGTTTGGTTAGCATCAACGGCATTAGCATGAGCTTTACCTTTTCCCTTCGGGTTGAAGTTCTGCGCTGGAGCATTCACCGCTTGTTGGCCTCTCTCCGCCTTCTTCCTCCTGAGGAATCGCTCGGCTTGTTCCCCTCGGACCTTCAGATCCTTCCATGTCTTGGATGGTGCTGTGCCCATTGCTTCCAACACGTCCAGCGAAAGGTTGTTGTGACAGGTCTGGAGGATGAACTCTTCTGTGATCGGGTCCCGGCAATTCATTGCCTTGTTCCGGAACCTTTTGACGAAGGTGTCGACTAACTCCCTGTCCTTCTGCTTCTCATCGAGCAACGATCCGATAGATATCTCGGTTTTCGTCGTTGAAGAAATTTGTGAGGAACTTAGTCTCCATGTCGTCCCAGCTGTTTATGCTACCTGGCTTGAGGCGGCGATACCAATCGAAGGCGGCTCCACGAAGAGTGCCAACGAATGACCGCACCATTAGAGGCTCATTACCAGAGATTACCCCCAAGTGTGATTTGAAGTAAATCAAATGCTGAGTGGGTGAACCCATCCCATTAAACGGCGTGAAGTTAATTAGACTGAACTTCGCCGGATATGGGATTGATTCCCACTCTCTTGGGTATGGACAAGGAATGCCAGTCTTCTTTATCTCTTGAGCGGAAATCAACGTATTGATTTTGCTCTTGAGATTTTTGATTTTCAGACTTTCACCCAAGTTTTCATCAGTACGATTCGGAGGTGGAAGCGTGGTGTTGTGACTAGCATCCTCATTGCCACCCTCTGTATTAACGGGAGGGTTATTGGCGTTGCGATCTTCATCCGCGTTCGCATTCTCCACTTCCTGAACAACCTGATTACGGTGGCTTGGTTCGCCTTGCTGGTTCGTCAGTGCCTGGATCTGTTGATCATGCATCTCTCTTATGTTCTGCATGGCCATCTGCATTTTGAACCTGAAGCTTTCCTGTTGTTTGGCCATGGCTTCTTCGAGCATCTTGGCCACTTGCTCCGCGCTTATCACGAACGATTCGCGGGGTTGCCCTTCACTAGACACGGTATTATCAGATGCAATTGCTGAGCCGGCATCTGATTCTTCATCTCCCGAAGGTACTCTTGTCCGAACCCTACCATACATTGCACGAATGATAGCTCCGGACTGAAGACGAGTTACACGTTGGGGCACCTCTGGAATCGCCTCGGGGTTGTCCTGAGCCGATGTTCCTTTGCTGGTCATGTTGACGGTGACCCTCGAATGTTCACCATCTTCGACCACCGTTCTTCTTCGTCGGAAACGCCTAGACCTTGGTTTTGGCATTTCGGTACTAAGTCTTTCGAACACCGAAACTCTCTCGGGGACTGCCTTGATGCAGTCGCATTCAGACAGTACCGCCCGAATGAGCTTTGAACAAGGGCACTGAGTTTCCAGCCTTCGAGGACTTCTCTTTCTGGTTTTGCTCGTACCCCCAGCATGATAGTACAGCTCGTCCGTTTGAAAGTCGGAGCAACCTATATTGTGTTGGTACGATTTCCTAGGTATAACGTCATCGTCATCGGACGACAACGTTTCCTTCTGAGGATGAATTGCCTTCTTTGGGCTTTCGAGAGTCACTCGCCTCGAAACACGCCTTTGTGGGCGTGAATTCTCAACGGGCTCCCAAACTTTGATGCGCAAAGTGGTGCGCTTAGGTGCCATGATTTCTCTGTCATGCTGAAGGTTGCGGCGACCCCCAGCATGTTGGCTCGTTCGGGATTTCTTCATTGGCCCCAAACGCTCTTGAACTGGAATTTTGCCTCGTTCCTTGGGAAATGGACCGAGGCGATCCAAAACCGACTTCCTTTTCTGGGACGGTCCTGTGGGATCTCCCGGAGCAGTTATGGAAGTCATCGGCGGTTTGGATTGACTCGCCGGAAGTTGCACTTTCGACGGTTACGGTTGTTGCTCCTTGGTCTGAACCGTCATTTCAGACTTCGGCCTCCAAACCTTGCGTGTTGATGGCGGCTTCTTGGCCACCTCATGCTGCAGCTTTCGACGGGCTTCTTCAGCTTTAGCCCGTGCCTACGCTGATAATGCGCGGCGCTTGCGGATGCGCTCCTCCAGCGTCGAACGGTTCCGTTTGACACGGACCCACTCCATCGTTGGCGGCCTGGAGGAACCACCATTCATTGACTGTTGAGGCTGCTTGCCTCTTTTGCTCTTCAGATCTGCATTGTAGCGGACCCCGTCAACAAACTCCATGGCCTTTGCGAATTGTTTCGCAAGGCGTTGATGCTGCCTCTGGCGAGCTCTCTTAGAGAGAGTCACCACGTCTTCAATGGCAGATTTGACCTGCTTGGAGGCCGGTAGAGCTTCACCCGATGCAACTTCGGCACCAAACGGGGTGAAGTCATCGTTGGTAGCTTCAACTTCTTCGCACCAACGAACTTTCCTCCTGGAGGAGAACTTTTTGGATTTCTTGGACTTGTGGGGGGAGGTTGATCCAGACGAGCACACGTACTCCTCGTATTTCTGCTGGTCGAACTCGTATTCGACCTCCTCCACGACCGGGATCGAGATCCGCGGCTGCGACGCTCCGATCTCGGCAGCGAGATCGGTGGCTCCCACTGTGGTCGCCAGATTGTTCGCGGGAAAAACTGTAGCCTTCTTCATTGATGATTCCATTGCACACTCAGTAATTGTTTATCGATTACAAAGTTCCGGTCTTTTTATAAGATCTGGTTACAAGAAATCAACAGAAAGTAAAAATTACAACTTTCCTTATTTGTCGAACAAATCACGAGCTCTTGTTTATTTCGTTCGCTCGCTTGCGTGGGTTGTTTGCCTGCGCCGATGGTTGATCCGTTGACCACCGCACGATCTAGATCCGGACGGATCTACGCAGTACGACGGGTATTATTCCAATAAGGAAATAATAGCCGGGGGGATCGATTCACCAAGGAACAAATCGCCCAAATCTCGGGATCAAAGACCAAGCTTTGATCCAGAGTGTGCCTACGTAGATCTCAGATCTGATTTCCTCTCTCGAACTCCTGCCTTTTGTGATGCGGATGCTCGCCAAGAACCAGATCTGAATACCCAAGTCTTCAAGCCTTCAAAAACTCCAAGATGAGGTCTTAATTCGACAGAGTTTCGGCTCTCCAAAAAGTCCCCTCAACAAATGAACCCCTTGGCCTATTTATAGGCACCCAGATTTGTGCCTGGGCACAGATCTGGGCCGGCCACCTCAAGGTGGCTCGGCATTGGACCGAGCCTCCTCTAGGTGTTAGGTTCTGTCGTTTTCTGTCTTTCAGTTGTTCTGTCCGTGATCCGGTTGTGTTGTTGACCTGATTCGGTAGTAAATACGGTTTCTGATTTCGAGTCCAAAACTGATCTTGATTCGATCGTGATTCATCCGAGTTCGCTCTTGTTTAGATGACTCGTTGATTCCCCGAACCGTTGGCTTAATTCCGCACGCGAATGGATGTGTTTCGTTGCTCGCGTGCGATTTGTTGACCTCGTTGCCTCGTCATTCGATGGTTTGTCGAATCGCCGTACCGAGCTGTGCTAAGGGACCTATAGGCAATTTTATACGCCTATAGTCCACGAGCTAAAGCATCCCCGACACAGACAAAGATCCCATGTAAGCAGCAACTAAATAGTTTCTGCGTGTATTTCTAGGGAATTTTTTGATTTGTTTTCTTTGTAAGGAGAAGTCTTATAAAATGGCTCACTCATTTGTTTCCATTGTAAACTATGAACGTTGTAAATGTAAGCTGTAATAAAACTGATTCCTGACGCAAACATGCTGGCGACCACAGTGAAAGCCAATGGTCTCGCTACCGAGATCGAAGTGTCGCAATCGATCAAGATCCAGGTTGATTCAATGGTTGAGTACAAGTTTGACCAAGCTAAGTTTGAGGAGTTCTTCTCTTCCTCCTCCTCAAGATCTTCCTCATCTTGCAAGTACAGGAAGATTTCATCTTCAAAGAAGGTGTCTTCAACTCCGATCAAGGCTCAGGGTGATGACTCTTGCCCGACCGTTACCGAGGCTTCCCCTCGCAACGCTACTTCACCAATCAATAAGGCCGGAGGCTTTACTCACGATAAATCTTCTCTAGTTAAGGAGGATCGGTTAAAGTTTGCCAACTCTGATGAAGAGGGCTTGTCAGAGATAACACCAACGTCTCACCCGTCAGCTCGCCAAGGCCTTCGTGCAAGTTGACAGAATTCACTACTACGCAGAACTGGAATCAAGGAGGCATCAAGTGACCCAGCCACCTCAACGACTAGTTACTAACATTTGCTCCAAGTCATCGACCGAAGAATGGTTTCATGTCAAAAGGACCCGTTCGACAAGAAAGGAGCGCATCCAAAAGCATTATGCATGTGCTGTTCACACTCGTGCTCTTGTGCAAAAGGCACAAGAAATAAAGAAGGAAGAGGTAGGCAAAGAACCACCAAAACCTCCCAAGATCTAGTTGTCGAAGTCCAAGACTGCACCAAAATCAAGTGCAAAGTCAGCAATGGATGTCTCTTGTGGCTGAGACAGACCAATCTGTCTCACAAACCGAGACAACCTACGCTATCTTGACCAAAGCTGAGACACCTCCTCTTGTCTCGTCCAAAGAAATACCCCACGGCCGCTTCTTCACCTGATGTCCGTTCTTAGTACATCTGTTGTTGTACCATCAGTGAAGCCTTAGGGTAGCCTCAACCTTTCAAAATGTATGATCATGATGGAAGATCACCTTGGTCCTCTACACGAAGATCGATGCAAAGTTCTGGTGAAAGAACGCTTGGGTCTGGTGAATAAAACCCAAGCAGCTCTTTAGGTTAGGGGTCGTACAAGTTCTCTTGTCAAGCTAATTGCTTCTAAAAGGTATCCCGCCACCTCCAAACAATCCGGGACACATCAATGTACATGCTCGTGTAACATGCACAAAAGTGGCAAGGAAGCCTCCCCTTCTGGGAGAATTCTTTTCACCGCCCGCCTGGGGTACGCATCGAAGCCCAGGAGCCTGTTAAGACTTCACACTCACAAGGGGGTGGTTCTAAATGTACGACTCTTGAGAACACCAATAAGGCTTTATATCCCCAGAAAAAGACGGGTCCGTCAAAAGACAACGATATACCTGGGAGGTCACACCAACAAACGATAAGGTGTTCCGGTCATCATGCCGATAAGTTGTACTATCAGGCTGGGGTGTGAACAAGTCTCAAAAGAGAACTATTCGAGAGTCAAGATCTCATTGTTCATGTGAGAGGCTCATCAGGGCAGTATTATCAAAATGTAGCTGCTCCAAGATCACTCTACAAAGAGTCTCAGTATTTGAGAGACTTTCAACTGAAGCGTTAAAGCCTAAACTAAGACGTTTCCGAAAGAGAAGAATCGCTGCCCAAGATGATGAATTCCCAAAAATAAGCATCAATGCCCAAGCTGATGAATTCCCAGAAATAACCATCAATATGGCAGATAAAGGAAGTATTCAACTAACCTTGACCCTGACTCTTCTCTGGAAGGAAGGGTAGAACAAAAGAGTTCTCATAGAAGGTCTTGGCATCAATTAAGAGCCACTAAACATAGAGAATATAGAAGGATGCATGAAGGAATTCCCTCAGAGGATGAACTCTCAGACGCTTGCTCTGCAATCGCCACCGACGATACAATGTCCAACATATGGCAAGCTAGGGAGGCATTCACCATCACTCCTGATCAGCTAGCTCAAACGCTTTAGGATTCTTTAACTCAGCAACGAGAAGAAATTCGAGCTGAAATGAAGATGGAGATGGAGTTAGCCATGTAAGAAATAAGAGAGTTGCAGACTCAGTCACATCAACCACCTGAATCTAGTCAACGTCCAAGTCCAGTCATCACAACACCAAACTAATTAAGAAAAAAACTGAAGACAACGACACAAATGTAGACGAACATATTTTTGCTGACCCTCCTCCCAACAACAATAACATTGGGGGTGGTCCGATTAACTGTTCTCAACATCGCCCGAAGAAAGATGTAGGTGAGGATAAGAAGATGAAAGACCTCAAGAGCAAAGTCAATGCTTTGATGTCGGCTCAAGAGGTGAAGAAGATAGGTACTCTGTGCCCATATCCGAAAGAGTGGGAGTCAATTCCATACCCGACAAAGTTCAATCTAATCAACTTTACGCCATTTGACTAAAGAGACTCACTTACTCAACACTTGATATACTTTAAGTCTCACTTGGGTATGATCTCTGGACATGAACCTTTGATGGTCCGATCATTCGTGTGCACCCTTCGTGGGGCCACCTTCGATTGGTACAAACATCTCAAGATAAGGAGCATCAATAGCTAGATGACATGGAAAGTTTGTTTCTTCAGCAATTTCTTCAATGATGACACTGAAGTGTCAATCTAAACTCTTCTGGATGAAAAGCAAAAGAGTGGAGAGTCAGTTGATAATTTCATCAAGTGCTTCTGAAACAAGTTAATTAACTACCGAGATCCGATCACAGAGGAGTTTATCTTGCAGACTTTCCACAATAACCTTTCTCTGTATGTGTAGGAAGGTATGGGAGTGGTTTCATCCAAAACTTGGAAGGAATTGAAGGTGCACGGAGAACAAGCCAAACGCTTCCTCCAAAGGAAGAAGGCTGAGAGAGGCCAACCGACGGCAAGCATTCCAAAATTTACTTTGTTCCTCGAGCTAGAGGAAAGGCACCTATGACTGCGATTGATGCTCATCAAATATCACAATGACAGCCACAGTAGCAATCACCGCAGCAGTCATCATTCCAGATGCAGCACCAAGCGCAGTAACCACAAAAGCAGCAGAGAACTTCAGAACTGAGATTCCCCAAGGAATATTCCTTTAAGGAATACGAAGTGCCTACCATCTTCAAGTATTTCTTGGACAATAACAAAATCAAGTTGCCGCAAGTCACGAACCAGGAGGAAGCCAAAAGGACCACGGATCCAAAATATTGTGCATACTACAGATGGGTCCATCATCCAACCAAGACGTGTTATGCCCTTAAAAATAAGATCCAAGCCTTAATCGATGTCAGCATTATAACTGCAAAGCAACCAAAGGAGAAAAAGGTGGGTGTGAAGATAGTGTCTATCAGCTTTGGCTCTGTCCATCTATCATGGTTTCAGCCTGAACATGTGCCAAAGGTGGAGATGAAGACTGTTAATGACGATCCTCATGGGTAACGCCAGAGGGGGCTTGTGCCACATACAGCCTCCAATGGTGAAATTCTTTGGATCCATCCGGATTTGCTCAAAGATGAACAATGGATGGCGTCCTCTTCCAAGAAGAAGTCCAAAGGCAAGGGCAAGTCTTGTTGTTATGCTACGGCAATTCTAGAAAAAGATGATGAGGGTATCCCAACCCTCTCACTTTCTAAAGATGAACATGAAGTCTTGGCCTTTGCTACCATGAGTGGGAATGAATGCCGGTACAAATATTCGAAAGCTTCCGACCTGAATGCCAAAACTCTGACTGAGCTGGGGGTGGTTTTAACTCCACCTAAGCCTTCTGAGAAGCCCCAGCAGCAACTAACTGTCAAACAGAAGGAAGCTGAGGCAAAATAAAAAGAACCTCAACACAAAGAAGTTCAAATTCTGAAGCGCTCTCATTTTAATTGACCGATTGGGAGTAATAAACTGGAAAGCTCGAACACTCCATATCGCTTCGATGTTATAGCTCAACTAGCTAACATCCCAGCGAGGATCACTCTATATGAGTTGTTGTGTCTTTCCAAAGACACCAAGGAGGCTTTGCAAGAAGCTTTGGCTGATTCTGATGTTTTCTTTACTCAGATCAAGCAAGCCCCTAAAGAGCTAGAAGCATCAGTTTAGTACTACAATCTGGCAGCTAAACAGTTCCCTTGCATCACCATCACTCGGGATGATATGCAAGTGAGGAACTCAAAGCATGATCGGCCTTTGTACTTCACCGGATACACTGGCTTAAGCGTTGTCAACCGGATCCAAGTCGATCCAGGTTCCACAGTCAGCGTTATGCCACTCCGATTGATGTATCATCTCAGAATCCCCACCAGCAAGTTGGCTTCCACGGGCACTGTTATCTACGGATTCAACACCAGTGGATCCAGGCCACTAGGTGAAATCCGAGTGAAGTGCCAGCTTGGAGATTTATAGTCTGAAGTCACGTGTTATGCGATTGATGCAGAGACCTCCTATAACTTACTATTAGGACGACCCTGGATCCATAGTAATGTCATACTACCTTCTACACTCCACCAATGTTTAAAGTATGTGGACACTAATAATAAGGTCAAGACGGTGGTCGTGGACAAGCAACCATCTAAGAGGATGGAAAACTACTTTACTGACTCCCTTCAATATGGTACCGAATCCGATACTAAACCATCGGCCCAAGGTACAGACATCGAAGAGGAAGCTAATACCAAAGCCGGGCTCGATTATGATGAAGGTCTTGTATTAAATAACATTGAACCCTTTGTAATCGATCTTGATGGTGGTGAATCGTCAGACGAAAGTTGTAACTGACAACTTGCCGATCATGCAATAAATAATGATTTAGAGTACTCGCCTTGTCTTGATGATGTAATGCAGGGGCTGTATATTAACCCTAACATACACATGCCACTTCGATCATCTTGCATGACACAGAAGTGTGTCCAAGACTCCTTCGGAACAACTCTTGTCCTTCCTGCCAAGGTAAGGGGTGGAAAAGAGATTGTCTTTGGTAAAGGGGAGTCGTGTCCGCCACCAAGTCCCTTTTTGAAGGATGAAAGTGATAATGAAAGACTTGGTCGCCATTTATTCAGATATAGCTCACAAGGTGCAACTGCATGAAGAAAATGGGATACAACTTCACGCTCAAGGAAGGTCTTTGTTTTGGTCGAGGTCCTCGAGTTCCACCCCGGCCTGCCTATGTACCAAAAGGAAAGCCTGACAATTATATAGACATAGAAGAGGTCTAGGCTATACTTCTTCATCCTCTAACGAATGTTGCTGGCATGTTAACAACCAATCATTCGACCCGAATAAAGATGGATACTCATTAGATTCTTTGGATTAGGACTCTGAGGTTAGCCTTGGAGAAATGTTCAAAGGCCTGATGTTAAATATAGCCATGGTCGATCCTGCAATGATGGAGGAAGACAATCAATTGCCAACCTGGGAGGATCCTTAGATCCATCACTTGAACAGCCAGTATGGAGATAGATTCGAGCAAAGAGAACCTCTTACTGAGGATAAAGTGGTCTAGATCAACATAGACGGTGAAACAAATTCAAAGCCTATATTCATCAGTGACAGTCTCATGTCAGAAGAAAAGGAGGAGTTAATTGCCCTCATCATGGAATACATCAACGTCTTTGCCTAGAACTATGAAGATATGCCAGGACTCGATCCAAATGTTACTATGCACTGCCTCAACAACAAACCAAATTTCAAACCTTTCAAACAACATCAAAGACGGTTTCGTCCGCAGATTATAGAGGTAATTGAAGCTAAAATTAAAAAGCTGATTGACTCAGGCTTCATTAGGGAGGAACGACATCTCGATTGGTTTTGCAAATATTATCCCGGTCCTTAAAAAGAATGGAAAAATCAGAATCTGCATTGACTTTAAAGATATAAACACTGCTTTCCCAAAGAATGATTTCCCTCTTCCCATCACAGACGTCATTATCGACAACACCTGTAGATTCGAGAGAATGTCTTTCATGGATGGATTCTTGGGTTATAATCAAATCAAGATGTACCCGGATGACGAGAAGCACACCTCATTCAGAATATCGCTCGGCATCTTCTACTACACGATTATACCCTTCGGCCAAAAGAACATGGGTGCTACATACCAACAAGCTATAACAAAGATTTTCTAGGAACATCTCCGAAAAACCGTTGAGTGCTATGTTGATGACTTGGTCATGAAAAGTAGCAGCTAGAGTGACCACATCAAAGACTTGAGAATAATGTTTGACCTCATGCAGAGTCACCAATTGAATATGAACCCTACTACGTCTTTCCTGGGAATGTCCAGTGGTAAATTCCTTAGATACTTTGTCACCATGAAGGGTATCCACATCGATCCTGATAAAGTGAAAGCGATCCATGAGTTGCAACCTCCAAGAAATCTCAAAGAACTTAGAGAATTATAAGGGCGATTGGCTTACATCCGTCGATTCATCTAGAACCTATCTAGAAAAAAACCAACCATTCTCTAAGCTTACAAAGAAAGGCATGTCATTTATCTGTGATGATGCTTGTCAAAAAGCATTTGAGGATATCAAAGCATATCTGTCAAATCCTCCTATTCTCGTTGCACTGTAGTCAGGGAAACCATTCCTGATTTATGTTAAGGCAACGAATCACTCGTTGAGTGCTCTACTTGCACAAGATGATGACAATGGTCATGAGCAGATAGTATATCACCTGAGTCAGACATTGGTAGGCTCTGAATCTCGATATCTGATATACGTCATTTTAAACGTTTATCTAGTTCGAGTGTTCATAATGTAACCAGTTTTCATGAATTGGTAGCTAGCGAGATGGGTCCTGCTCCTGTCACACTACGACCTTCACTTCAAACAACAGAAGTCTGTCAAATAACAAGTAGTTTGTGATCTTCTAGTAGTTAATCCTATGAAAGATACAGCCGAATTATATGAAAATTTACCGGATGAAACCTACGAAGTCAACACTACCTCTCATCAATAGGTGTGGCAATTGTACTTTGATGGTACTTCACGAGCAACTAATGTGGCGAGCACTCCCTAATGTTCCAAAATCTCTTCAGGAGTTGGAGTCGTCTTAGTTTTCCCAAAGAAACACGTGATACCTCGAGCCTATTCACTGATCGAGCCATGTTCCAACAACGTGGCCGAATACAACGCACTACTCATTAGACTCTGTTTCGCCAAAGAGATGGGGATCGAGTATCTTGAAGCTTTGGTGATTCTCAACTGATAATCAACCATGTTCGAGGAGAATATAAAGTTAGGAACCTAGACCTGGTCTCATACCACAAGGCGGCCATCGAGATGGCAGACTCATTTGAAGAATTCTTCATCGAGTACATCCTATGCCTACAAAACACTTACGCAGATGCACTAGCGGTATTAGTAGTATCTCTAGCACAGCCTCCCGAGACAGAATAGTTGATCAATGTGAGAACTCACCAACTCTTCATACCGAACTGCGCCTTAGACATTAAAGAAGTGCACGTAACCAATGTCGAATTCAAACCTTGAGATTGGTGTTTCCCCATTATTGATTATGTCTTGCATGGTATATTACTGAAAGACATAAAAGAAAGAGACTCGGTCCGATGAAGAGCACCGATATTCTACTACAAGGCAACGACTCAAACGCTTTATCGCCGTGCGTATGATGGCTTGCTACTGCGATGTCTTTCGACCAAAGAAGCAGAGGAGTCTCTCTAAGAAGAACATGATGGAACCTATGGTGCACACCAACCTAGTCCTAAATTATGTGATCGTCTCAGGAGAATGGGATGTTATTGGCCGACCATGGTCAAGGACGCAGTCTCATATGCTCGACGGTGCAACGCATGTCAGATATATGCTAATTACATACATCAACCTCCGGAGTACTTGCACCCTTCAGCCACATCATCACTATTTAAAACTTAGAGAATAGACATCGTCGGTCCTATTTTCCCTCCGTCAGCCAAATGTGACCGTTATGTTTTGGCAATCACCGACTACTTCTATAAGTGGGCCGAAGCAATTCCACTCAAAGAAGTAAAAACAAGCAACGTCGTCAGATTCATCAAACACCATATTATCTACCAACACGGTGTTCTAAGGTGAATCATGCATGACAACAACCCTCAGTTTATCAGTAATGCCTTCATCAAATTCTGTTGAAAATTTAGAATTCAAGACATCTCATTGATGGCCTACAATTACACTGGAAATGGTCTGGCTGAGGCCTTTAACAAGACCATCATCAAGATCCATTCAAAGCTCGTAAAAACAAACAAGCGAGATTAGGATGATAAACTTGGCGAAGCCCTATGGTCTATCGCACCACAGTCCGCACGCACGCCTATCAGAGCAATCCTATATTCTCTAATATATGGGTGCGAGGCTATCCTTCCCTTGAAAATCCAAATTCCATCTCTTCCTATTGCCCTAGCAATAAGGATGATGACGATGGAACAACATCAGAAAAGTCTCGAAGAACTTAAAGCGTTAGATGAGAACCGCTTGGAAGCTCAACAGCAAATTAAGCTATACCAAGCCAGAATTTCCAGATCCTTTGATAAAAAGGTTCGACAACTGGTCTTCAAGGAAGAAGACTTGGTTCTTGCCGAACGATAACCAATGATACTCAATTCTAAGAAGAAAGGCAAATTCTAACCCAAATAGGAAGGGTCATTTGTAGTAGACAGTCTACTCAAACGGTGCATATCGCCTGATCAACCAAGACGGTGACAATATCATGATGCCAATAAATGGGAAGTTCCTGAAGAAGTACTATCTCTAGTACATTCGGGATAAACCATTGTGACACGTACAACTTAAATTATTATACAGTGCTACCCCCAAAGGGAAGCTCCTATAGAATATTACACATGGTATTCTTAAGGATAACCCGAGATCAACTAATTATTCTGTAATGACCGTAAAATTTACTACTAGTTAAAATAGTTTTCTATTATTTTTAAATATTTAATTATTATTTTTAGATGAGTATTTGCATTATTATTATCGTTACGTATTATTTCGTGTAATTATGTTGAATTATTAATTACGTATTATTTGTGTAAATTATTGTATTATTTTAATTATTGCCTATCAGTTGTCGTATTAGCACAACCAGTATGTTTTACTGTGTATATAATTATCCCATAATTATTTGATTCTAAAAATAAGTAATTATAATTTTATTAATTAATCTTGTTTAATTGTATAATTTATAGTATTATTTCTTCAGTTTCGTATTAATTATTGTAATAGCACAACATATACGTTTTTATTTGTAGATAATTATTCTGTAATTAGCTAAATTTTTTAAGTACCCGTAATAACTATTTTAATTATTTTAGTTAAATACCTAAACCCTAACCCTAATTATAATTCTCTCTCTCTCTTCTATATATATATATATATATATATATAATACCCTCTCTCCTGTTCAAAAAGTTTCAGCTGCCGCCACTCATTATCTCTCTCTTTCTCTCTCTTCCTCCATCTCTCTCCCCGACAACCCAAACACCGCCGCCTTCACCATCTCTGTAAGACCCCGTTGATTTTTGGCAACTTTCAAGTGTGAATACGAGTGAACAAAGATAATTAATATATATTATAAATATCTTTGTGGCATGGTCATGCATGGAAAAGGATATTTGAGCTTATGAGCATGTGTATGTGCCTCAGGTATGAGGATGGGTTACAAGTTTGCAAATCGTGTGCTATAGAAATCGAAGTATGCAGATTTTTGTTCATGACTCGACTCATAACATGTCATGAGTCGACTGATCAGGTTGAGTCGACTTGCGCCTGTCATAAGTCGACTCATGATGTCGAGTCCTGTTCCCATTTTCTTTCTGCAGAGTCGACTCATAATTTATGAGTCGACCCATGAGTCATGAGTCGACTCATGACATATCATGAGTCGACTTATCGACGTTTTTCTGGGTGTTTTCGGGTCGGGTTTGCTGGGTTTTGGGTCGGGTTTTCATTGACTTATATATACTTCCCTCACCCGAAAACTCTCATTTCTCATCTGAACTCCCAAGAAACCCTAGCCCCTCTTCCTCTCTCTCAAACCCTAGGTGTTCTTGGTGTTTTTGGAGGCATTTCAAGGGGTTTTCAGTGTTCTCTCTTGGATTTCAGCGAAGGGGATTGCTATTCTTCACATTTGAGGCGAGTAGCATCTCACCCAAACCCTTCCCTATGTTTTTATTTATTTATAAACGTTTTTAATGAGTTTTATTGAGCCTAAGCCTTATTTTCAAGTATAAATCAATGCTCTTGATAGGGTGAATGCTAGAAATCATGTGTTTAAGATTTTAAACCCCCACCAACTAGTTTTTAATAAAAACCCAGATCTGGAATTTTGTTCAAAGGATAAAAACATGAGTATTTATATTGGTTTAATGTTTTTCCTTCATGTTTAGGGCTAAATGTTAGATCTAAACTATAAGAGATCGTTTCCCATGATAGATGTGTTTTTCTTACTGTATAATAGGGTAAAATTGAAGGTTAGATATGTTGTATATCAGAAGAATCGAGATGGGGAACGTTTAGATCAAGTCCCAGTTCGTTATATGCAGATTTCAGCCCGTGAGTCGACTCACGACTCATCATGAGTCGACTTATCAGGTTGAGTCGACTCATGACCTGTCATGAGTCGACTCACGAAGTGTTATGATGTTTCCTTTTTGCTTCTGTTGAGTCGACTCGTCTATATACGAGTCGACCCATGAGCTATGAGTCGACTCATAAAAATCATGAGTCGACTCACGAAGTTGTTTCCTGTTGCCTTTTACCTTCTGTTCAGTCGACTCGTTATTGGTCACGAGTCGACCCATGAGGCTTGAGTCGACTCATTAGTGAGCATGAGTCGACTCATCTGAGATTTTCCTGTTTTCCTCGTATCTCTGTGAAATCACATGCTGTATACAAACTTATAGATTGAACTCATATGCTATATATGTAAGATGATCTTTTCCTGATACAAAGTTAAGATTTGTACAGCAAGACATGTGTAAGAGTTGAATAGACATTTCTTTACTAGTGGTAACTTCATGGTTGATATAAAGTCCTCGTGTTGGACTCTAAGCGACTAAAGTCCTCGTGTTGGACTATAAGCGACTAAAGTCCTCGTGTTGGACTATAAGCGACTAAAGTCCTCGTGTTGGACTATAAGCGACTATAGACCCCGTGTGGGGAAATCTTTGCTAAACCTTGAGCATAATACACATTTGGTTCTAAGCATAACATTTTGATGTAGTTGGACATGATAGCGGCATGAGCTGTGCATGACACTCATTTCGGCTGTGAGGTTTTGTCATAGCTGTGTTTATTAGTAGATATGGGATAGTTGTCATTTCTTTATTGTTCATGTATTAGACTCCGGGTTTGGAACTTAGGGATTCTCAATTTGAGATACAAGGTATATACATGAGGGTTTCCTTGTTTGGATTATTTCGCTCGACGTACCTATGCTCGTGTTGAGGCTTCCTAAGTACTATAACCCCTTACTATTAGGACAATTGCTGACATATATATAGATATGCTGTGATAACTGTATTTTTCATATACAACGAGCCCTATCCTTTGGGGTTGGTTGTGATGTTGCTCGCTAGCGCTTTGACGCTCGTTGTCCCTCCCCCTTTTCAGGTCACGAGCCAGGAGCACGGAGAGTCGTAGGTTGATAGCGGACTACTTTAGTGTTCAGCTTTATTTTTATATCTATGTATTACTTTTCTTTGGGCTCCACTGTAGTTGTTGTCAGACATTTGAGAGTTTATTCTAGAGTTGTAAAGGCTGTGTTGCCTTAATTTCCTTTACTCAGACTTACTGCATTTTGAGACTTGTAAGAACTCCAGTTTATTTCATTTCAGACTTTGACTATGTACTACAGTTTATTTCGTTGATGAGATGTATTGTGTTCTATCATTTCATCCAGTATTGTTGATTCACTTTTCACTTGCTTTGTACCTACACCTGTTGTTGACTCCACTAGAGAGATAGTGATTGTGATGGTGAAACGTGTTACTGCACGGTGTGGTGCATGGAAGGTTTGACATCCATGGTTTCACCTCGGACTGTAGCCGTGTGTGAACCCAGGGGCGTCACAATCTCTCTCCCTCCGACGCCTCCACAAACCCACCGGCCCTTAGCCACTTCGCCGGTAGCCCCTTAAGCCGCTGACCCAACCGCACCACCGTCCGCCTCCCACAGCCGCGGCCAGTCCCCTCCTCTCACCCGCCACCGAACCTGACCTCACCGTCAGCCCAAGCCACCAGTGCCCCAGCTCGCAGCCCCTCGGATCTCTTCCAGATCCGGCCAGCCACCCCGTCGGCCATCCCCGACCACCACAACCGCGCGACCACCGCCTCAAAACCTTCCAGCTTCGCCTCCAGTCCCGTCGGCCTCCCCCTACGCCACCGTCATCCTTTCCTATCCGCCTCCAGACCTCCTTCTTCACCCAACCCGTAGTCGCTGCCTTCAATCCGTGCCGTTCTCCGTTCGTCATCGAGCCGAACGTTGTTGTTGAGATCCCGCCAACACGCTGCCCGATGCCGACCAAGTTCGCCTCAGCCCCATAACCGTAGCCCACACCGAAGCTCTTCCTGATGTCGTGCTCCCACATCAGATCTGATCTCGCACGTCGACATCGACACGTTCGACGAATACACCGAGGCAAGATCTCGCGTTTACCCATATTTTTAATTAATGGTTAATATCGTGTTATT
This sequence comes from Asparagus kiusianus, assembly GCA_022839385.1. NCBI lineage: Eukaryota > Viridiplantae > Streptophyta > Magnoliopsida > Asparagales > Asparagaceae > Asparagus > Asparagus kiusianus. Next base: position 201,511 of record BQKN01000614.1, read on the forward strand.
ATGATGATTAGATATAGATAAATTATTTTATGGTAATATTGTTGTTAGTATGATGATTACATATAGTTAAATTATTATGGTTAATATGTTTTTTGAATATCTGTGTGGAATAATGTTTGCGAGTGTATGGTGAAAATTAGATTAATAATGTTGTTGATCATATTTTTTTAAGAAATTTCGGACATGAAATGACAAGTCATGTGTTATAATTAGAATTTTTTATCGAAAAGAAATAAATTAAGGAAAATTGTAATGACCGTAAAATTTTGATACTAGTTAAAATAAATTTTTGGTATTTTAAAATATTTAATTATGATTTTTAAAAGAGTATTTGTATTTTTCTCGATTTTCTAGATATTTTTTATGATTTAAAGTCTGAATTTTATATTTATTTAAATAGTTTTGATATTTATAAATTAATTTAGTATAATGAAAATTTTTAGGATTATCCGTTTTATTACTGATACTATTACGTATTATTTTAAATAATACGTCGTATTATTATTACTATTACGTATTAATTCTTGTATTATGTTGAATTATTAATTACGTATAATTTGTGTAAATTATTGTATTATTTTAATTATTACGTATCAGTTATCGTATTAGCATAACTGGTACGTTTTATCGTGTAGATAATTGCCACATAATTATTTGATTTTAAATATAAGTAAATATATTTTTATTATTATTTATTCTTGTTTAATTATACAATATGTGTATATTTCGACTATTTCGTATCAACTGTTGTATTAGCACAACATGTACGTTTTTATTTGTAGATAATTATTTCGTAATTGGTTTAATTTTTTTTATACCCGTAACTATTTATTTAATTATTTTTTAGTTTAAATACCTGAAACTATTTGAAAATACTCCAAGCTGTTGCTCCCCGTCAAACCCCAACAACCACCCCCTCATCACGTTCTCTCACTCCTCTTTGTTTCCAAGAAAACGGGTCCACGTGCATCATCCATGAATGTAAAACCCTAAAATTTTAAATTTTTATTTTTATTTTATAATAAATAATAATAAATATGTTATATTATGATAAATGATATTTATCAATATTTGAGTATGCTAGGAATTGATTTGAGATCAATTCAATGTATATATGTGAATATAGAAGTGATATCATGCACACGTACACGGGCCTGAATCTGGGAAAAACCACCAGTTAAAAGTATATGCATTTTACATATAGATACAGTTGAAATTTGGAAAAATGTAAAAGAGAAAAGTTGTAGGTCTCTTCAAGAGATTTCCAACAAATCTTAGATCACCTTATTCCGAGTTCGTATGAGAAAGTTACAGCCAAAATATCGTAGACTGACGGGATATTTCCAGATTCTAATAGGTTTCGGGTTTGGGCTTTTTGAATCGGGTTTGTTGCTATATAAAAACATGTTGGTGCACGAAAAAAAGATCCATCTTCATCAGAATACCAAACCCTAGCAGCCCCTACCCTCCTCTCTAAAACCCTAGCTTTAAATCTTGTGTTTTTGGGAGAGTTCGTGAGGCGAACATCGAAGGAAATGTGAGATCTGTGGTGTTTGGCGGTAAGCGGTCGTTTCATATCATCTTCAAAGGCTTGCACACGTCTTTAAGGCAAGATTTTCTCCTACCCAAACCTTCCCAGTAATTAGTTGAAATTTTAACAAGTTAAAAGGGATTTATATTGAGAAAGATATAGTCTTTTTAGTAACGACATGTCATGCAGGAAACTGCAACCCGTGTGATCAACTTCAACTGAAATCTGGTTTTCATTTTGAATTCCAAATTGAACAAAACTGGTGTCATATGAAAGATATGTGAATCTAGTTTTTAAAACAGAAAGAAAATCTTAAAAAGGATTTATATTAAGAAAGATATAGTCTTTTTAGTAATGATATGTCATGCAGAAAACTGCAACCCGTGTGATCAACTTCAACTGAAACCTGGTTTTTATTTTGAACTTAAAATTGAATAAAACTGGTGTCATATGAAAGATATGTGAATCTAGTTTCTAAAACAGAAAGAAAATCTATAAAATGATTTGTATAGAGAAAGATATACTCTTTTTACCAACAACATGTCTTGCAGGAAAACTGCTGCACATATATGATGATTTACTGGATATTTGAGATAACAAATTAATTCCAAATTCAACCAAACTAGTTCCATTTGAAAGATGTGTGAATCTAGTTTTCAAAACAGAAAACTATTTCTAAAAATAGTTTTCCTAGCAAATGATATGCTTATTTTACTAACAGTAGCGCAGACCATTTCCTGGGCAGTTTGCCTCGGTTTCTTGTTCTCTGAAGTTTGTTTGCGTTGTTTTGAGATATGTTTACGGAGTTTGAGCCGCTCGATTGTTACACTTATAGTCATAAGTATGTTGTAATACGCATATGTGTATCCCAATGGGATTATGATCTGATTTGGTCTATTGACATATTGTGTTAGTTTTGTTGTGATAAATGGTAAACTAGAGTTGCATATATTTGTATGAATATCTTTGATGAACTACGGGAGGCTTGATCCCTTGAGAAAGAGGGTACGTAGGCAGCCAGATTGGTGCAGCCAAATTATTTGTTGGAATTATTTGTGTGAAAGTTGTGAAGTTTATCTTTTCGCATATCGCTTAGATATTGGCATAGTTTGTTCAGTCCTCGTGTTGGACTATAATCCATTAAAGTCCTCGTGTTGGACTATAATCCATTTCAGTCCTCGTGTTGGACTATAATCCATTGAAGTCCTCGTGTTGGACTATAATTCATTAAAGTCCTCGTGTTGGACTATAATCCATTAAAGTCCTCGTGTTGGACATTTACCTTTTAGTCTATGTGTTGGACATCCACTACTTTTGATTTTAGTCCATGTGTTGGACATCAATTTAGACCTTGATTTTGACATTTATACTGTATATGCTGTACATGACATGTACATGAGTTGTGACATGAGATAGTAATGAGTTCGGAGTTTGGGTGTGCGATTCTTCCTATTATTATTATTGTTCCTGTTCTAGCTTTTGGGTTTGATATTTAAGGGTTTGCAACTTGAGATAACGAGGTATATACATGAGGGTTTCCTTGTTTGGATTATTTCGCTCGACGTACCTATGCTCGTGTTGTAAATTCCTAAATATTAAAGCCCTCTTTGTTAGGACTAATGATTTTGTATCTATTATATATTATCTGTATTTTCTGTATACAACGAGCCCTCTCCCTTGGGGTTGGTTGTGATGTTACCCGCTATAGAGCTTTGACGCTCGTTGTTTCCCCACTTTCAGGTAACGAGGCAGGTGCACGGAGAGCCGTAGGTTGCTGGATTTGCTCTAGCAGTTATTCATAGATAGTATTAGTATATGTTTGAACTCCACAATAAATTTTGTTTATGAACAATTGAGAGTTTATTCTAGTTTTTGTAAAGGCGAGGTTCCTAAATGTTATTTCTCCCTGTGTCGAGACTTTTGTATTCAGCTCAGATATTGTTTCTTCTCAGAGATTTATTTACTCATATCAGTGATGACTATTTTTCTTCAGATCACCTATTGTTTATTACTGTTCCATTATATTTTCTTTTGCCTGTTTTGTACCTACACCTGTTGTTGATTCCACTAGATGGATACTTATTGTGATGGTGAAACGTATTATTGCACGGTGTAGTGCATGACAGGTTTGACATTCTTGATTTCACCTTGGACTGCAGCCTTGTGTGAACTCAGGGGCGTCACAATGAATATTTTATTTTATTTTTTAATTTTTTTATTATTAAAAATTCCTATTTAAACTCGCTCACCTCTCTCTCGTACACCCACTCTCTCTTTCTCTCTCTTTCTCTCTCTTTCTTTCTCTCTCTCTCTCTCTCTCTCCCTCTCTCTCTCGAGCTCGAGCTTGAGCACCGCCCGCTGCCCTCCACCGCCAGCTCCGCCCCCACGCCAGATCGCCGTCGCCGCGAGCTCCGAACGCCACCAGTGAGCTCCTCCTCGCCCAGCTCGCCCAACCCATCCGCTCTGCCAGTCGCCGCTCCGGCCAGCTCCAACGCCGCCTGAGCCCGCCGCTACGCCGCCTGAGCTTGCCGCCCCTCCTTGAACCCCGCCGCTACCAACCCCGAGATCCGACGAACCGTTGCCGCTCTTCCCCCTCTTCTCCTCCCCTGCTCTCAGATCCGAGCACCCCAGCACCACAGCCGCCCAACTCCAGCAGCCACCTCCGACCACGCCCAGGCCGCTCCTCGCCGGCACCTAAACCCGACAGCAAGCCCCGACGACTCGCTGCTCCGCCAGCTCCGAGGAGCTCTCGTCAGATCAACCTGCCGCCGTCACCTCTCCTCCCCACTCGCCTTTCCCCCACGCTGACCTCCGGCCAGCTCACCGCCGAGCAGCCGCCTCCACCCAGAAGCGAGCCGCTGCCCCGTCATGCTCGTCGCTGTTCGAGCCGCCGACCTGCTGTCCCATCGTCGGACAACCCCTCATCGGAGTCCCCCGACCGACGCTCTTCAGACCCACGTCAGATTCGACCCACACCGTCAACGTCAATTCGATCGACAAAACCCAAGGCAAGATCCCGATACTCTTTTGACTTATCATTCAATCCGCCCTGATTTAATTAGCTGTTTG
>BQKN01000614.1:236110-264377 GCA_022839385.1 Asparagus kiusianus
GTTGTTTTGTCCGAGATTTGCTTCGTGGCTGATCTGGACTTTGATTCGGTTGTGTGGTCTTGATTTGGCAGTAAATCCGCCTCGGTGTTTGAGTTCAAGTCCGTTTTGTTGTTTGGACGACTCGTTGACTTTCCGAACCATTGGATTGGTTCCACATGCAAACGTATTCCGTTGCTTGCGTGCCTCGTCGCCTCGAACGTCCGTTGATTTATCGAATCATCGTGCCGAGCTATGTTAAGGGACCTATAGGCAATTTTATACGCCTACAGATACCCCCTCCAAAGTGTTCCAGCCTTGTTCTTTTATAAAAGAGTCTGGAATGCTTTGGATATGATTGCCCCTACCCTTTGTCGGTGTAACGGGACCTGGAAATGACCTTCGTTCTGTATTCCTTCACTCCTTCAGGCTATTCGGTGCTTTGTCAAATGTCTGTAAGGATTCCGGTGCTGCATTTATTGTCTGACCGTTGTTGGAATTTGAACTTGAAGTCGATTCCTGATTTTCCAATCTTTAGCTCGTGCTTATTGGTTCGACATACAACTAACCCTCAATTGTTGGCGTTGAGTCTTCATTTGCGACGCATTGTCCGGCGTAGCTTATTGAGTTATCCTTAAGAATATTTTTAGAAAAATATTCCCCAAGAACTTCTCAACAAAAATAGGAAATAGTTTATACTCGTATACCTTATTGGAGTATTTCCGTGCCCAAAATGGGCTAAACCGGCTTGAAAATGAGCCAAAAAAAAGGTAATAATTTGGCTCAAAAAATCGTCTGACCCTTCCGAATGTGTGGGAGAGACAGGAATAAACCAAGGATGAGACCCTCAGTTGATTTGAAGTCGTTTCGATGCTCGATTCAACCCCATTTGGATTGATTTGGACTGGTCCGGTCCGGTTCAACTTGGTCCGGTCCGGTTCAAGGCTGGTTCACCTTATAAAAGGGGTCCATTTTTCTTCTTTTTCTTCTTTTCTTTCTCCTCTCTCGGGCCCCCCCCCCCCCCCCCGCCTTGACCTATTTTTGATTTTCTCTTCCCTCGAGCATCCGTTCTCCCTCAAACCTTGATAGTTGTCCCAGATCTAGGCTTCCTTTTGATCTTGGACTGAAAAATCTCCCCAAACTTCCATATTTAGAATTTCTCTCAGGCCCCTCGAGCGCGTGGTTCAAGTTTCCTTAAAGATCTCATTTTTATTGAATCTCGAGCCTTTCCTCAGGTAAATCCTCCACAATTTTGATCTTTTTCATGCTCAATTCAATTTATGCATTTGTGGGATCGTATGTGAGGGTTGAGGGTGTGATTTGACGCCTCGAGCTAATCTTTCAGGGGGCAAAAATTGCAATTTTGAGGGGTTTTTATGCAAAAACTAGGGCTGAAATTATTTTTTGAATATAACCCCTTGAGTTATTTTGCAGGCCATCATGTCTCGTGCCCCGAGAGGTCGTTCCCCTGCTGTGTCGGTTGATGGCCCGCCTTCCTCTTATGCTGGTGAGCTACTTTTTTGCAAATAAGCCCTTTTTCCTTAGAAATTTGTAAATTGATCCTTTTTACCCCACGTTGTTCTCCTTGGTGAGACAATCAGGAAGAGCCTTGATTCTCCTTGGTGAGGATCGACGCTTTTTGGCATATTTAGGAATTTTGCGAATTAGCCCCTTCTTTCTTAAAAATTTGCGAATTGGTCCTTTTTACCCCCACGTTGTTCTCCTTGGTGAGGCGATCGGGAAGAGCCTTGATTCTCCTTGGTGAGGATCGACGCTTTAAAGATATGTTTTGCTTGGTCAAAACCATATCTCAAAAATAAAGGGGGCGATTTGACGCTACATTGCGCTTTATAAGGCAGGGATATGTTGTCGACATACCCTGTTTTGTGATTGCACAATGTGGCCAAATCGTCTCACCCTTTATAAGGCAATGACTCTATCTTAGCTATTTGTAAGATGAGTTCAATTTCCTTTTATAATTGAGACTAACCGGTGTTTAACTGTTTATTTTGCTTGTTTTCAGCGGTGAACGGACGTCGTGGTGACGTTTTATCTTCAGTTTCCGCCAGGCAGGCTATCAATCCCCTTCCTCGGTTGAATACCCGTGATAGGAGGATGGTGAGTCCCGAAATCATCCTAATATCCGACAATGAAGGGGAAGAGGATCCTATTGCTGCAATTGTGTCTGACCAAGAATCTGTCTTCACGGTCTCCGAATCTGTGCAGAGCATCCTCCAAAAAGTAGAGAAGGTTGTGCAACAAACGGCCGCCGCCATTAGTTCTGGACAGGGAAGATCTTATGATTTGCTCCTTTTCATAACAGATAGTCTTGAAGACATTCAGCGTGTAGGTGGCATCCGGCTAGCTGGACGATGTGAGATAAGGCTGACTTGCTTAGAGGAACTCATATATCGCTTGGAAGAGCTAGTACACTTCGACCCATATGATGAGGCCACGCCACTTATGATCGATGCTCAGACTCAGAGGATGCGTGAGCGTAAGGCCTGGGAGAGACGTATCTCAGAGCAAGAAGTAATCGTCGCGAACTTGTATGAACGGCAACGTCGTCTGCAGACTAAGATGGATGCTTATAACAGTATTGCTGATAGGATGGGGATTAGGACTGCCCAAGGGGAGAGGACTCTAAAAGATTTTGAGCTCGAGAGCACCAGAGTTCAAAATGTTTATAGAAGAGAGCTGGAGGTTCTTCACACGTTGTGCCGAGAAGACGTAACTGCCGACACTGCCGCCATTCTTGCGTATGCCAAGCTTCAGAAGGAAGAAGAGGAGAGGGTTCGGGCGGAACTCGCCGAGGAACTCGCCGCTGTCAAGGCTAAAATTGCTTCCTTCAGTTTGTCAGATCTGATTTGAGATGTTTTCTTGTATCTCAACTTGGTTTGGTTTTATTAATAAAATAAAGTCTTTTCTTTAGCGCACTCTTCTTTTCATCATTATGCTTCCTTGTTGATTGTGAATCCGACGATCATAATACTTACAGGATTTTTGGCAAACCCTCAGCCATTAACGGGTTTGATGAGCCTTTACCGACTACCGTTTGAGTCGGGCTAGCATGCGGATTGTTTAAATCCGTTCGCATGTAACGTTGTGCTCAGAGATTGAATTCTCTGAGACTTCGTGCTATGATGTCGAATACATAGACTTCGCCATTGTTACGGGAATAGGCTACCCGGCGACACGTGTTAGGTGTTGGCTTTAGGATTTTTGGCTAACCCCCAGCCTCTAACGGATTTGATTAGCCTTTACCGACTACCGTTTGAGTCGGGCTAGCATGCGGATTGTCTAAATCCGTTCCGCGCATGACGTTGAGCTAAAAGAGTTAACTCTTTTAGTGCTACGACATTGAATACGTAGACTTCGTCTTTCTCCTGTGAAAAGACTAAACAGCAACGTGTATGAGACGTTGACTTAGGATTTTTGGCAAATCCTCAGCCTTTAACGGATTTGATGTGCTCTTACCGATTATCGTTTGAGTCGGGCTTACATGCAGATTGTTTTAATCCGTTCTGCATGTGATGTTGTGCTAATGGAATGAACTCCCTTAGACTTTGTGCTACAATTCCGAATATGTAGACTTTGCGTTGTTATGGGAATAGGCTACCCAGCAACGTGTATTAGACGTTGACTTACCCCTACTTAGGCTTCGGGATAAAGGTCCCCAGAGTCAGGCTCTGGTATCTTTTTCTACGGATAAAGACCAAACCGGCGACGCGTGTTAGGCATCGGCATATCCTTTCTTAGGATTCAGGATGAAATTCCCCACACGTGTAAGGCATAGATTTTGGTGTTATTAATAACAACCTGCCATAATGTTGAATATGTGGACAAGTGTTCTTTTCAACGGTTAAGAACAAACCGGCGACGCGTGTTAGGCGTCGACTTATCCTTACTTAGGTTTCAGGATAAAATACCCCAGAATCAAACTCTGGTGTCTTTTTCTATGGAGAAAGACTAAACCGGCAGTGCGTGTTAGGCGCAGACTTATCCCTGCTTAGGATTCGGGATAAACTTTCTAGGATGAATCCTAAATTGATAAATTTTAGAAAAGGAGTTGGTGTGGGGAAGGAAGAATTTTATATTCTATTCCCCGAGCAAGGAAGGAAGAATTTTATATTCTATTCCTTGATTCTGGAAAGGAAGAATTTTATATTCTATCTCCAGTGGAAGAAGGAAACTAGAAGTGGGATCTCCACTCCGAGAATCCGGAAGATCTAGATAAACTTACCTTTTATAGGATTGGTTATCTGATCAGAAAATGAGTTTTCTCGTTTATCGAACTGAAATTTCTACTTCGGTTATAACTATGAGAAAGTTGAACCAAAAAGAAAAGAAAGGGAGTTCTTTCGTTTATCGAAAGGGGACTCCGAACTGAAAATGGACCTCTTGTTCATGGAAGGAATCAAGAGGGCCAGAAGAACATTCTTGGTGGACTCACTGTCGATTGGAATTGATCAGTGAGGGGTTTTGGAAAATGAATTTGGGTTATCCTCTAGAATATTAAGTGTAATATTCTTCGAGGAACTTCCCGATACATTAGTTATCCACCCTCAGCTTTCTTTGCAACGCTGGGTTTGACATTACAATCAGTTATATGACCGGGTTATCCTTGAGAATATAACAATTCTCCCGGAACTTCCCGTCAACAATAGGAAATAGTTTAGACTCATATACCTATTGGAGTATCAGAGAGCAGTTTAACCTCTTATACCGGTCGGAGGATTGAGAAGCAGTTTATACTCATATACTCTTCGGAGTGATGTTAGTCGCCCTCATTCGGTTTATTTTATTATTGAGATGCCGGCTTCAACCAAGGCTTGTATCGTATTTTTGAGGGTGTAGCAAGTCTTCGTGGAATGAAGAATCCTCCTATGGTACCCACAATATTTTGGATCTGAAATCTGGTTAGCTTCCTCCTGATCTCTGATAGGTGGGAGCTTGATTTTGTTATTTTCCAGAAGATATTTAAGGATGGCTGGAACATCATCGTCCTTGAAGGAGTATCGTTGCATCTGAAGCGACTGTTGTGGCGATCGCTCCCGTAGTTGTCGTTGTGACGTTTGGTCAGTAGCGAACCTGGGTACGGACTCTGGTTGGCTTTCCTCAACTCTCTTTCTTTTGGGATAGCGTCTAATCGAGGTGGTGACAGACTCGATTTCCTTCTGCTTTTTGTCTTCATCTCCATCTCTCTTTGAGTGATGGTGAGAAGAAGGAATTGGGCTACCCCCAGCGTCATTGAAGGGTGTGGTCATATCACCCCCAGCGTTACCGAGGGGTGAATCAGTCTTGATGACCATATTCAGATCCGGACCGTTGTCACTTGTCCTGTGTGGAATAGGTGCGGCTGGTGTAGCGCAACAGCTAGACCCAGCCTGATAATCAGATTTAGGAAATTTACACCTTTCAGCTTGCAACTTTCTTATTTGTCGCATAGCCAATTCCATCTTATCCTCAAATTCTTCTTTCTGCTTGATTAACGCTTCTTGAACTATTTGAGTGAGCTGGTCAGGACTAATGTTGAACGCATCCCTAGTATTCTTAGAAAGACGTGATAACTCGTGTAGAGTTACTTTTACTGGGATGTTAGCCAATTGGGTCATAACCTCGAAGTGGTAAGGAATGTTTGAATCTCCCGGTTTATCTCTTCCAATCTGCTGATTGACTTGAGACTGCCTCGGGTTTGGAACATCTTGGCGCAGGGGCTCCTGTTGGTTCCTTTCAGCAAATGCGGGGGAAGTTATAGTCATCCCTACCTCAGCTAGTCGATCAGAGACATTTGGATATTTGAACCGATATTCGTTCCCATTTCTGGTGGTTACAAAAGTTTCATGTTCATTGTTAGAAAATGAGAAAGCAGGAATTGCTTCGTCGTCTTCCTCTGGAATAGCAGAAATTCCGTAACAGGATTTTCCCTTGCCTTTTGATTTCCTTTGGATGATGATCCGACCCACTGTTCATCTTCAATGAGATCCGGATGAACCCAGAGGATTTCGCCGTTCGGGGTTGTGTGTGGCACAAGTCCCTTTTGGCGCTGTCCGTGCGGGTCATCGTTCACCGTCTTCATCCCGACTTTGGTGATGCGTTTTGGCTCAAACCAAGTTGTAGGCACCGATCCAAAGCTGATTGACACCGCGTTTGCTCCTACATTCTTGGCAGGCTTCGGGGTTATAACACCCACATCAATTAACGCCTGGATCTTGTCCTTGAGTTGGTAGCATGACCTCATAGGATGATGAAGTTCCCGGCATCTGATTCTTCATCTCCCGAAGGTACTCTTGTTCGAACCCTACCATATGTTGCACGGATGATAGCTCCGGACTGAAGACGAGTTACTCGTCGGGGTATTTCTGGAATCGCCTCGGGGTTATCCTGAGTCGATATTCATGTGCTTGTCATATTGGCGGTGACCCTTGAGTGTTCACCGTCTTTGACCATCGTTCTTCTTCGTTGGAAACGCCTATGCCTCGGCTTTGGCATTTCAGTGCTGAGTCTTTCGAACACCGAGACTCTCTCAGGGACTGTCTTGACGCAGTTGCACTCAGACAGTACCGCCCGAATGAGCTTCGAACAAGGACATTGAGTCTCGAACCTTCGAGGGCTCCTCTTTCTGGATTTACTCGTACCCCCAGCACGATAGTACAGCTCATCCGTTTGAAGGTTGGAGCAACCTATCGTGTGTTGGCACGCTCTCCCAGGTATAACGTCGTCGTTATCAGATGACAACGTTTTCTTCTGAGGATGAATTGTCTTCTTCGGACCATCCAGAGTCACACGCCTTGAAACACGCCTTTGTGAGCGTGAATCTTTAGCGGGCTCCTGCACCTCGATGCGCAAAGTTGTGCGCTTGGGTGCCGTGATTTTCTCCAAATGTTGAGGGTTGCGGCGACCCCCAGCATGTTAAACTGTTTGGGACTTCTTCATTGGCCCCAAGCATTCCTGGACTGGAGCTTTGCCTCGTTCCTTGAGAAGTGGACCGAGACGCTCCAAAACTGACTTCCTCTTCTGGGACGGTCCTGTAGGATCTCCCGAAACAGTTGTAGAAATCGCCGGCGACTTAGGTTGTTTCGCCGGAAGTTGAATCTTTGGAGGCTGTGGTTGTTGCTCCTTGGTCTGAATCGTTGCTTTAGACTTTGGCCTCTAAACCTTACGAGTTGATGGTGGCTTCTTGACCACCTCCTTCTGCAGCTTCCGACGGGCTTCTTCAGCTTTGGCCTGTGCTTGCGCCGATAATGCGCGACGTTTGCGGATACGCTCCTCCAGCGTCGAGCGATTCTGTTTAACACGGACCCACTCCATCGTCGATGGTTTGGAGGAACCACCCTTCATTTGCTGTTGAGGCTGTTTTCCTCGTTTGCTCTTCAGATCCGCATGGTAGCGGACCCCGTCAACGGACTCCATGGCCTTGGCGAATTGCTTCGCGAGGCGTTGACGCTGCCTCTGGCGGGCTCTCCTGGAGAGAGTCACCACGCCTTCAATGGCGGACTTGACCTGCTTAGAGGTCGGTGGAACTTCACCCGACGCAACTTCGGCGCCGATCGGGGTGAGGTTGTCGTTGGTGGCTTCAACTTCTTCGCACCAACGCACCTTTCTCCTAGAGGAGAACTTCTAGGACTTTTTGGACTTGGGGGAGGAGGTAGATCCGGACAAGGACACGTACTCCTCGTACTTCTGTTGGTCGAACTCATACTCGACCTCCTCCACGACCAGGATCGAGATCCGCGACTGCGACGCTCCGATCTCGGCAGCGAGATCGGTGGCTCCCACTGTGGTCGCCAGATTGTTCACGGGAAAAATCAAATCTTTCTTCATTACTGATTCCGTTACACTCTTAAATAACAACTTTTTGCGTTACAAAGATCCGGTCTTTTTATAAGAACCGGTTACAACGAAAATCAAAGAAAATAAAGAAAAATTACAACTTTCCTTATTTGTCGAACAAATCACAAGATCCTGTTATCCGGTCTCTTGCTTTTGTGGGTTGTTTGCCTGCGCCGGGGTTGTTTACCGTGGACCACCGCGCGATCTAGATCCGAGCAGATCTACGAAGTATTACGGGTATTATCCCACCAAGGAGATAATAGCCGGGAGGGATTGTTTCACCAAGGAAACAACCGCTCAAATCTCGGGATCAAAGAACCAAGCTTTGATCCGGAGTATAACGATGTAGATCTGAGGATTAGATTCCTTCAAACTCCTGCCTTGTTTGGTGCGGGTGCTCGCCAAGAACCGAATCCGAGTGTCCAAGTCTTCGAGCCTTCAAAACTCCGAGGTGAGGTCACAATCCGGCAGAGTTTCGGCTCTCCAAAAGTTCTTCCAAAAGTCCTCCCAAATGAACGAACCCATGGCCTATTTATAGGCACCCAGAACTGTGCCCGTGCACAGTTCTGGGCCTAGCCACCCTGGGGTGGCTCGGTTTCGGCCGAGTCCCCCGGGTGTTGTTCGTTTCGTCCGTTGTTCTGTTGTTTTGTCTGAGATTTGCTTCGTGGCTGATCTGGACTTTGATTCGGTTGTGTGGTCTTGATTTGGCAGTAAATCCGCCTCGGTGTTTGAGTTCAAGTCTGTTTTGTTGTTTGGACGACTCGTTGACTTTCCGAACCGTTGGATTGGTTCCACATGCGAACGTATTCCGTTGCTTGCGTGCCTCGTCGCCTCGAACATCCGTTGATTTGTCGAATCATCGTGCCGAGCTATGTTAAGGGACCTATAGGCAATTTTATACGCCTACACTAATCACCCGGTTGATTTTGGATTCTTCTGATTATTATATTTTAGTAGTGTTTTTGTATGTCGATTTTATTGGATTTTCAGTTGCACGTTCTTTTGTCATTTCTGTTATCGTATCGTTTTCTGCTTGGTTTTCGTTCGTTCTATTTGTTTTGTGGGATCTTGCCATGTGCCATGCATGCTAATGCACACATGTTTTCTCTACTGTATGTCAGACTTAGAGGAAGAACAAGTTCAGCTTTGAGATGTACCAGAGCCTGGATATTTTCAACGGGAGTGCCTTGCAGATGGAGCAAAAGAATAGGCCGAAATTCAGTATCTCATCTTATTTGATGAATCTAGTTGCTTTGTAGTTTTTCCTTTCTTTTTCGTTGGACTATGTATTATATTCCTTCAGTATTCTTTTGCTCAGTTTTGTATAAGGGCATGTTTGAACCAAATATTATGTCTTGGATGATGTTCATTTGTGATGTGTATTATTTTATTATGTGTTGTTTATTATATTCTTGCTAACTGTGATCAGGGACCTATGCCTTTGTATTTATTCTTGACGCTTAGCGTATTGGATTGAGAAGAAAAAGAAAAAAATAATAGTGTATATTTCTTCTCAATCTAATACGTCGTAGACTTGTTCACGTTCCGATTCCCCGGTATTTTGGGAAGCGGGGCGTGACAGGTTTTTTTGGTGGCCCATGCAGGTCACGGTCCCGAGTTCTCACTAGTAAGAATATAGTGAACAATTTAGATACATATCATGATTTCATCCGTGAGACTATTCTTAAACCTTATCTTATTTCTTGGTAGATTTCGTTCCGTCCCTATCATATCACTCTTTGACCCCGAAGTTTTTCACGGTTCTTATCCCATCGCTTCGTGATTACCCTCTCTTTGTATGACTCCTATATCCTCGTGTCGGTCATTATTTTATATGTTATTATTTTTATACTATATTGTATTGAATTCTATATTATTTATTATATTATTTTATGTATCACATACAATGTTATAGTGTATGTTTTTACTTGTTTATAAATATATTTTATCTTTTATAGTTCATGTTTTATGTATTATACATTTTATTTATGTATATTACGCTTATAGTATTTATGTGATTTTTGACTATTACACAATATACTACTATGTCTAAATTGATTTTATATAGTGATGATTATTATTGTTGTATCTTGTTTATATTTATGAATATTACTAATACTTCTAATTTATCATATTATTTATCGAATATATTATGATCTTCTTATTATGTTTTATATAATACGTTTATTTTGAATCACGTGTTTCCTCTTATGTCTATTTTAACATATAATATTTTATGACTCTTTCCATCAAAATTTATTTTTGTTAGCATGATTAGTACCATGAGTATTCAGACTTTTATATTCTTATTATTTTGTATGTGTTTTCATTTTTACGCTTATTATACATAATGATTATATTTATTATACACATCATATGTTTCTAAATCTTGTTTATCTCTTTCGCTTTTATATCTTTTATTTTTATACTTTGATTTTATTTGTGTTTCTTTGAGCCTAACTATGATTTTGTATTATTTGTCTTGTTTTATATAACTGTTGTATGCTAATAATTATTGTGTATCGTTTCATTCTGCTATTGATTATTAATATGATTTGTCTCTGTTTGTTTGTCTGTATGTATTGATGTGTTTCTATCTAAGTTTATTTCTTAATATTGTTTTTAGTTGTGATTATGTATGTTCTGTATACCTTATTACAATCTTTATTGTACTTCTGCCTGATTTGTTCTGCATTCTTGTCTTATATCTTATGCTCTTCTAGTGATACTACATCATTCTCGTGTTTAGTATATTTCAGTTATTTTACATTATCACTGTCTACTATTGTATATTATATTATAAGCATATTATTAACTTGCTAGCTTGTTTTATTACGTATAAAGTGGTTTCATTTAGTATATTTTATTTCATTCTTTACTTCCAATTACATGTATCATCATTATTTGATTTAATTTATCAATCATTTTCTTAGTTTTGTTTATGTTTTGTTAGCTTATCTTCTATATACAGTTTTTTATTCAATCTAATACTTACTTTTTATTTCGTTCTTTGTTCAGGTTAGTCTGCTTCATTTATTTAGTCATAATATTTATATAAAGTGTGTGTTTTCGATAATTATTGTTGTGATATACGACTATAATTATTTATTTTGTTTTTGATATGATATACTACATATAGTTCATTTCTTATAAGTGTTGTGTCATATCACCTTGTCCTTCCATGATTATCTGCCTTGTATTATTTTGTATATCATATCTTTTTGGTTTATGTTTAAATTATCTTCTAATATTCCACTTGCATTGTGCTGCTTATTTTTACATAATTATATTATGTGTTGCATTCTAACTTCTATATATACAATTTGTAAAATCCTAATATTTGTGTAATGAATTATTTAATTGCTAAATTTTGTATACTGGTTTACATGATTATTTGATTATATAATTGTTTTAATAGTTGTGTTTAGCTATTTATACTTGACTGTCTTTATATCTTTTCTATGTTTCAGACTACTTTTCATCATTCCATCAATTAAATATGTTTTCTATTATTTGTGTTTATTTTGTATGTATTATTATTCTAACTGCTTTATGATTGATTTCCCTATTGTCTTGATTCATATTTATTATTATATTATTCTATTTTGTTATATGATCATGTTGATGTTTGTTTTTTTGCTCGTTTACTCGTTTTTATTGATTTTGTATCTTACATTGTGTTTTTAATATCTTTAGTTTGAACCTGTATTGATTGTGTTTTTCCTAATTAAATTTCTTTTTGTTTTTGATTAACCATTGTTATACCTACTATTATTTTTTGTTTAAACTGTTTTGTATTTTAGATTTTTTTTTTATTTTTCTTATTATGTTGTTAATGTTCTTTCTGTTTCTATTGTATTTGACTTATTTTGTGGATGCTTTAGATTTGTTGTTCTTATTTGACTTTATTCTTACTTAATGTGTTTCTGCTTTGTTTCTATGAATGCTTGTATATTACTTGTATGATTCACTCTATATGATTGCTTATTTATATTGTACCTATTTGTTTTGATTCTATATTATTGCTTATCTTATACTTTATTCTGATTAGATTGCTTATATATTTACAAGTACTGTATAACAAGTTCACACCCTTAAATATGTTTGTATCATAGTATTTGTTTGGACTTTGTTACGAGTCTGAATTGTGATAGCGATATCTTAGCTGTCACATCTTGTATCTTACCTTGTGTCACTTTATTTTACATTCTCCTCTATTTATGGATACCGTTCCATATCTCTATCCTTGGGTTCTTTCTGCTTTACTTTTATTTTAATTCCGAGGACGGAATTTATTTTAAGGGGGGTAGAATGTAAGGACCATGAATTTTTAATACTAGTTAAAATAATTTTATGGTATTTTAAAATATTTAATTATTATTTTTAAAAGAGTATTTGTATTTTTCTTGACTTTTTATGATTTAAAAGTCCAAGTTTTATATTTATTTAAATTTATTTTGACTATTTCGTATCAACTGTTGTAATAGCACAGCATGTACGGTTTTATTTGTAGATAATTATTCTGTAATTATTTTGATTTTTAAATATTGGTAATTATTTATTTTAATTTATTTTCGTTAAAGCCCTAACCCAAACCCTATATATAAATATTATTTTCTCTTTTTTTCTTTCTTTTCATGTGAACATCCGCAGTCGCCTACCCTCTCTCTTCATTTTCTCTCTCCTCCTCTCACATCCCGCATGCCTCCGTCCCCTGTTCACCACCCGACGTCATCTCTAACCGCCGACGAGCTCGCCTCCCCTCTCTCCCCCGCTGCACTCGCCGCTCCGACCAAGCTCCGCCTCCGAGTTCGTCGAACTTTGACGACCACGTTGCTCACACAGCCTCCATCTCCTTTTTTCGACCACTCCCGACGTCCGCCTTCGCTGTCCCGCCGCCTAGGCTAGCGCCGACGTCCCCATCCCCTCCGCCTCTTCCACCTGCACCACCCACAGCTGTGCGTCGCTATCGCTGCTCACCTCAGTCCGTCGTCGTGATCAAGCCCAATTATCACCACCGCCTGAGCCACCCCCCGCCTTCCAACAGCCCCGTCCCACTCCTCCAGCCCTCTGCCCATCGGCCACCATCCCCTAATCACCATCGTTGATCCGCCTCTCCTTCATCTCGCCTCCACGAACCCCCAGCACGCCACCCTCAACTTCGCCGTCAAGCTGCCTACCTCGAGGCGCCGACCCTACCTCTGGCTCCACGTCCGCCAACCCAACCTCGTCGGCCCAAACCCCGTGTAGCAGCCCTCCCCACGACCGCCTCCAGCGTCGCCTCGAGTTCAACCAGATCTGCATCCCCCTTGACCTCCACCAGAGTTCGCCGCCACGCTCTTTGCGTCAGATCCAACTGACGCTCTTTATACCTGCGCTCAGATCAGACACGCGGACTCGCACGTCAGCGTTGAATCATTCGACGTACCGAGGCAAGATCCCGTTGCTCGGTTTGTCATTCTTTACATTTTAGATTGTTATGAATTATCTGCATATTTTGAATTGTGAAATAATTATTTGCGTGGGTTGTTTGGTAAAATAATATTAGATAAATCATAACAATATGATAAACAATATTTTCAGAACAATTATGACTAATTAAAAAGAATTTATTTCAGCAGTAGAATCATTTTTAGATAATTATATTAATAAAAAAGAACTTATTTGAGAACGGATCATTTAGAAAAATTATAATAATTTAAAAGGAATTATTTTGAAAAAAGAATCATTTTTAATTATGATGATCTAAATGAATTTATCTGCAAAAGAATTATCTATTTTGGATTTTAAGTAATTTATGATTTTGTATGAATAGTTTAGAGGGCTGGATAACAAGATATTGATAAAACCGGACTACATGCATGTTTTTGTTGTTTATGATCACATTTTATGTTTTGTGATTATTTTAATATATTTGACATGTCTGCTATGTATTGCCCATGTTGTGTTTGAGAACATTAGTAGTTCATGACTTAGTGGCTTCGTGCGTCATGAACAGACCTAGTGACATGTGTGGGTGTGTTGACTAAGTTTAGGTGGTGAACCAGAGTTTCAGTGTGGAATACGACTGTTGATTTAGAAAAACGAGAAGTGTTGGGATAGGGAAGTTAATGTCCATGTGCTTGGATGTGACTATTGATGTATCTTTCAGCCCGCGCCAGTGAATTCGTGTAGTCACTGGGGTTAGTTTGTTGGGTTAAAGTGAATTCGTGTAGTCACTTTAGTCCGCGACTTGTTTCTTCACCTGAGCTTTGCATGAGTTCGAACCAGGCCGAGATCGGATTGTGTGTAGTCCTTTGACCGATTCGTGTAGCGGTATTGGATGCGCGTACAGGATTTGTGAACAATCAGTTATCCGGTGATATGAATGTTGACTTTATGTGAGATGTGAACCAATGAGTTTTAGGATGGCTAGTCACATGACCTCGTTTCTTGACTAAGTATGAATTCCTGTGAGATGTAGGCCAGTTGTGTTTCTTTCATACATGGTATATACATAAGGGTTTTCTTGTTTGGATTATTTCGCTCGACGTACTACGTCTCTTGTTGTAGATTTTTAAGTAGTAATTTCATCTAGTTGTATTACTCTGTTACTTGATGGTTGTTCTGATTGTTAGCTGCATGACCTCGTCACTCGTTTGATTTTGGATTCTTCTGATTATTATATTTTAGTAGTGTTTTCGTATGTCGATTTTGTTGGATTTCCAGTTGCACGTTCTTTTGTCATTTCTGTTATCGTATCGTTTTTCGCTTGGTTTTCGTTCATTCTATTTGTTTTGTAGGATCTTGTCGTGTGCCATGCACACTGACGTACACCTGTTTTCTCTGGTGTACGTCAGACTTAAAGGAATAACAGGTTCAGCTTGGAAATGTACCAGAGCCTGGATATTTTCAACAGGAGTGGCTTGCAGATGGAGCAGAAGAATAGGCCGAAATTCAGTATCTCGTCTTATTTGATGAATCTAGTTGCTTTGTAGCTTTTCCTTTCTTTTTCGTTGGACTATGTATTATATTCCTTCAGTATTTTCTTTTGCTCAGTTTTGTATAAGGGCATGTTTGACCCAAATATTATATCTTAGATGATGTTCATTTGTGATATGTATTATTTTATTCTGTGTTGTTTATTATACTCTTGCTAACTGTGATTGGGGACATGTGCCTTTGCATTTATTCTTGACACTTAGCGTATTAGTTTAAGAAGGAAAAGAAAAAAATGATAGTGTATATTTCTTCTTAATATAATACGTCGCGGACTTGTTCACTTTCCGATTCTCGGTATTTTGGGAAGCGTGGCGTGACAAAGTCAGTGAAGTTCACCCAAATAGTCGTTTCAGAGCTATCTTCAGGGGATAACCGCTTTTCACTACCTCCTACCTTAACAGCCACTTAATCTACAATTAAGAGGACCATTAATTCTCTCTTAGCCTATAAAAGGAGAGGAGATCATCCACTTGGGGGACACCGATAAGCATACGTAGAGGCATACGAGAGGTAGAAACTCTAGCCTAAAAGCTTTTTAGTGAAAAGAAGCTACACACACATCGTACTTGCGATCCCATCGAGAGGTATTACTAAAAGAAGACTGAGGTAACTTCCAAGCAATCTAATCCTTATCAACAACTAAAGACCCATCGTCTTAGTCGACGAGTCAACAGAGTACAAGATCGACGCTCCACTGGCACACGGAAAAGAACCTTAGGAAAAGTAAAATTTTTATTGTTTCATTAAATTTCTTTTATTGTAATTTGTGTTAATCACAATACAAAAGAACCTAAAATAGGATGACAATTTTTCTGAGTCATCCTTCTCCTCTGAAGAGAAGATTGTGTCGCACGCTGACACTAAGACCCTCAGGACTTTTGTTGAAACGGTGGTCATTGAATTCGATCAAGTGAATTTTGAGGAATCAATTTCCAAGAACACAATCTCTATGATGAATACTATACACAGTTGTTGCAAAATTCACCGTAGTATGAATCTTGGGTCTAAAATGACTCCCACGTGTGAAAAGGTCACCTTCGCCGATGATAGTTTGGATTTTACTGGAACCCAAATGAACTTTGCCAAGAATGAAGGGATTTTGACTCTCGCCTCGAGCAAAGATCAAGATATCATTACATCTGATCTCGTGCTTTAGTCGTAGAATCCTTTAGGAGTTCGATTTAATGTGTCTCACGACGTTCACTATGCTTCCTCGATAGAAGCAAAAAATAAGGGTTATTCCTCATCCAAATTTCCTCAAAGGAATAACATCATCATCCATGATTCCGTTGGACAAACTTCTAGACAACATCGTCGTAAGCGAAGTTTGCATTCCAAGAGCAAAACCAGTGAAGTTAGCACCAATGCTAACCTGATAAAAGTGAGCTCGGTAGTTCAAAAGAGTTGAAAATGCAAAGAAATAGTCTTCAACCGTCTTAGTCATGTTCCTAAGATTTTAGAGGTCAAGACTAAATGATGACAACGCACTCGAAGGAGCAAAACACAATTGTTCACCGTCAACACAACAAGTGTGGCTTCTAGAGATGATGAGGAAAGTATAGATAGCTCGCCTGATCCAGTATACTCTCCTGGCATTGGATCCATTCTACTAGAAGCTGATGGAGTATATTACAACACTAGACTAATGAGAAGAGCGGTTATTCCTTTTGACTACTCCGTCATCCCAATGCGAACATTGTAGTCTTCATCCTAGATGAATCAACCCACTTCCAGTGGAGCGAACTCCGTCATGGCATCAAATCCAACCCCTAGTTCAAGTCAAGAACGACAATGGGTGATAGACATGGCAGACCGAGAAGACATACTAACTCAAATGGCGATTCAGAAGAAAGATTCAAACAAACGAATTGAACAACTGGAAGAGATGGTTAAGCAACTTCTATTAGCCTCTCATCCTCGGGTGAGTTCTTCGAAAGGAAAAAGGTCATTTGGCGAAAATCCTCTTGAAGACGATCAAGAACGTAAAGATGATGCAGACTCTGAACACACTAGGTCAAAACCCTTGCTACTTTTGAAGCCAAATAAGGAAGCCAAAGCCTTGAAAGACATTCAGAAGCAGCTTAACGTTCTTTCTCAATGAACAAAGCTCAAGAAGGTTAGAATCACACGACCTTATCCCATCAAATGGGACATGGTTCCCTACCCGATGAAGTTCAAGCTACCAACGCTTCATGCATTTGATGGCAAAGGTTCCCCGAACCAGCATATCTACTATTTCCACCAGTAAACTAGAAATATAGTGGGTAATGATGTCATTAGGGCACGTCTTTTAATTAGCATCCTTCAAGGGTAGCCTTTTATTAGTTCCAAAATTTGATCAAGGGTTCAATCAGATCATGGGTAGATTTAGAATCAAAGTTCCTCTCTCAATTCCATGAGGAGCAATCTGATCCGATGTTACCATGGATAAACTCCTTTCCGAGAAACAAAACGGGAATGAGACAGTCAGGAAATACATCAAAAGATACTACAACTTAACATTGTGATGCCGAGATATACCTTCACCAATGCTGCTTCAAACCTACCGGCACAACTTTGTGGCATAAATTGAAGCTCGCATGGTGTTGTCACTACTCACACCTGGAAAGATTTGATGGAGCAAACTGAGATAGCCGAGAAGTTGTCAAATTGTTTCAATAAATTTGAACCTCGCACCAACTTCAAGGGCAATAAAGGCAAACAAGGGTAGACATCATAACCAAAAGCCAAAGAGACTTTCATTCTTGGAGTCCATAATTCCAATAACAGCCAAAAAAGAGAGCCAAGAAAGAATTTTTAGCATAATTATGCATTCAAAGATGAACATACAATTGTCATTTTCCATGTCCTAAACAAAGAAAATCACTTGAAGCTTCCATAAGCTCGACGCCTAAAAGAGGTCAGAAAAAGCAATGACCCAAACAACTGCCTCTATCACAAAATGTTGGGACATCCGAGGAAGAACTACTACATCCTCAAGGATAAGATCCAGGCATTCATCAAATCAGGAATTCTTAAGCTCAAAACCGAGCAAAAGAAAGTCACCGCTAACATGGTGACCCTCTAATTTGGTTCTATGCCAAAAATTCAAGCCCAAAATGGCATCATCCCCATTCCTACCGCAAGATTAAAGGTGGTTAACTATGATCGCCAAAACTAGCAAAGCCAAGACTTGATTCCTCTTACCATGGCGAGGGAAGAAATAATGTGGGTACATCCTGACCTTCTTCAAGATGAAGATTGGACTCTTTAGAAGCCTATGAACAAGCAAGAGATGAAGTCTTGCAATGACATCTCCATTATCTTCAAACAAGAGTCTTTGCATATCACTTCACTCACTGACTCAGAGGGAGAAAAAGTAGCCATGACGGGGACAAGATCTGGCAAAGATTACCTAAGAGATTATAATCAGCTAGGAACGTCCAAACAACCTGAACCAGCCAAACAAAAGGAGACCCGGTTCGAGAAAACCTTACAGCGTGCTCCAAATGACCTTAAGGCCCCACTTAAATATGATATCATGGCATAATTATCCAACATTCTAGCTTGTATTACCTTATTCAAACTACTGCTTTGTCTAAGGATACGAGAGAGGCTTTGAAAGAAGCCCTGATATTTCTTCCCTACGTGATAGAACCTCCTCAAGATGAAGGTCCCGAGTAATGCTATAAATGCCGAAAGCAAATGCCACACATTACCTTCACCCCGGAAGATATGCTGTTCAAGAATCATCACCATAATTAACCCCTTTACTACATTGGGTATATAGGGTCATCAAGGATAGAGAAAATTCACATCGATCCAGGCTCTGCGCTGAGCATAATTCCGTGAAGACTCTTGAGCTTCTTGGGAATTTCCCTTCACAAGCTCTCAAAGACATCTGCAACCATACCCGGCTTCAACTCCAGCAGCAGCCAATCTCTTGGAAAGATCCGACTTAAGTGTCAGATCAAAAACTTGAAGAAGGAAGTGACTTGTTATGTCATTGACGTCAAAATACCTAATAATCTTCTACTTGGAAGACCTTGGATCCACTCCAACCAAATCGTCCCTTTAATACTTCATCAGTGTTTCAAATACATTGATGAACAAGGAGTCTAACAAAGAGTCAATGTTGAAAAGCATTCTTTTAAGTGAAATTATCCTAGAGAGGGGGAATAGGGTATTTGCTAATCTAATTCGATATTAATGTCAATTTAAAACTAATTAACAATTTATTCTTACAAGTTTGATATACAACAAATTATGAGCAAGAATACGTATATAAACAAACGACGATATAAATATGAATTGAAATGCAAAATAGATAGTGCACAAATAGACAACACAAACACACGATATAATCACGGAGTTCGGTCACTCTCGACCTACATCTCCATTCTCCACTCCCAGGGAGAACACCACTATCACAACTGGTTTTTAACGATCACCGAAAATGTTCACAATCGGTTTTTAATGCTTACCGACAAACGTTTACAATATAAAAAATACAATCACACACTACACCCTCTAAGTGTTGGCCTAGCATGTGTCGTCTTCCTCGAGTGCTCGAATTTACAACCTCTCTCTAGGTTTTACTACCGATATCACTCCTCTTGGAATCAACCCCGTCTCTCACCACACACTCCTCTCAGTGTACTTGTGTATTACAAAGTGAACTCTCAACAATTAAGTCCAAATAAAATGATTTATTCTCCAATACAATTTGAGAATGAAATTAAGCTCACTCAATCACACTCACAACCTAAATGAATTATATGTAAAAATACTCAAGCTCAAATATGGGTGTGTGTGAAACAATATGAACAATAATGAAAACTAAACTCAATATAAAATCCAGCTTAATTAAAATTGATAATCAATAAATAAATATGTAAAGCTATAATTAATTTTAGAGAAAACTTCTCTAAAATAAGAAGAGTGAGAGAGAGATGGAATTGAAGCTCAAATACAAAAGAATCAATCTTCTCCTCTTGTGAAAGTTTCTTCACAAAAACAAACTTGAAATCACTTAAAACTCTTAAACAAACTTAAACCCCTTTGTAAACTTGTCTTAAAATTTTCTTCATTAGTTCAAAAGTTAAAGAGCATGGGTTATATATAGGATCATGAAACAAAGGCCCAAAACCAAGAAAATATCACAAAATAACAAAATCTGGAAAACTAGCCGTTATGCCAACTGCTACCTGTTCGGTCGACTGGATGACACTAGTCGATCGACCAAAGGGTGTGTGTCGGTCAACCGAACCCAAATTATCGGTCGACTGAAACACCCTGAGAAAAATTAGCTAAAACATGTGTTCTGGTTGGTCGACCGAAGGACCTTGTGCGGTCGACCAAAAACAGATTTATGGATTTCCAGACTTTTGAAATGCAGATTTTTGAGTTTAAAACATCATTAAAAATATCAAATAAATTCTAAAAAATATAAAACTTAGAAAAATATTTATAAACATGAAATTGAACATGTTTCAAAAGAATTTTTTTAAATTTCATTTCCCATTTGTGAAAACACATTATTTTGCAAAAACTCAAAAATATGTGTTTGTATGAACACTTGATTTTGACATATGACTTAAACTAAGTTATAAAAACATTTTGAATTGATTTATGGACTATATATAAGATGTATACAAAGATTATTTTTTCCATAAGTCAATAATACAATATTTGCTTAAAACTACCCAAATTGTGATGAAAATAAGAAATGTGTATGTGTATATAATTGAGCTTAAGAGTATTGATACACAAAATACACACCCTACACTAATATACCATATTGATTGTATATGAAGCTTGTTCTTGAATCTTTAACTAGATTTGTATTGGCTTCATTTTTAATATAGCTCTTGAATCTTTTAACCTGGGTATATTAAACAACACAAGCACTAGAAAATACTGTTACAAATTATTTGTTAAATCATCAAAATAAGATTAGAAAAGTAGGCTCACCACTTGAGTCCAAACATCAAGGAGGGGGAGAATTACTTCACTGGCTCTCTCTTGTCCTCCATAATGACGAGAATAGCGCTAATAAAAAAGATGTTGAGCTAGATCCCATTGATGATTCAGTCTGGGAGATAGATGCACTTGTAATTACCCTAGAGGACCTTTGTATCGACCAATCTGCCGAAGGTCAAGGTGATTGGATCTTCAATGAAGAAGAGTTTACTTATGACTACTAGTTAGACTCTGAGTTTGAAAATTCAAGAATTAAAAATCTGATGGTCAAGTTAGCCTTAGAACCAACATTGCGCATGCTAATAAACAAGTCGTACCATGCTCACAAACAGCTAGACAACTCGGAGGACACCACCTTCATAGTTCTGCCCAGAGGGAACACTTTAAACTCAATCATCTTTGAAAAAGTTGAGTCACAATCTCACTTATAGACCTCCAATGAAAAAGTTAAGATAGCACCAAATTCTACCAATATAGCCAACAATCTCAACAAATCTATGGCAAAAAATAGAATACAGTCTCACTGCAAAATAAGGGTTGAATTTCAATAGAGGACTACGAGTCCCTTTGATCCCCTTTACACCAAAAGGTGAAGTTTTTTAATTATTACAACCGAACCAAATGAGAACTCAGTTACATCTCTCCAGAAGTTGAGCCACAAGCAGGACTAGCATCTAATGACTTCCTAAGTAGTTCTTCAGACACGTCCAACTGGGATTCTAATGTCAGCCTCGGAACCTTGTGCAGTGAGTTCACGACCAACATGGTTTCATATAGCCTAACCATGGATCTCGATGAATCCAAGGTATTCAAAGATCTTGAAGAAAATTCATGGGCAAAGCAATTTGAAAAGTAATAGGAGTCGCGTTTCGAAGTCAGAGAACCACCCACCGAAGATAAATTAGTCTAAATCAACATTGGTGATGAAACTAACCCTAAGCCCATTTTTATTAGCGAAAGTCTATTATCAGCTAAAAAGGAAGAACTCATAGTTTTCCTCTAAGAGTACATTGATTGCTTCGTCTGGAGCTATGAAGACATGTTGGGCCTAGATCCCAACGTGGTTATGCATTATCTTAACATCAACCCTAGCATTAAGGCAGTCAAACAACAACAATGGCGCTTCCGTCCTGAGTTAATGGAACAAATTAAGAAATGAATTATCAAGCTCATTGAGTGTGGGTTTATCCGCAAAGAACAACATCCCGATTGGTTGGCCAACATCATGGTAGTGATGAAAAAGAGCGGTAAAATTCGAATCTGCATTGACTTCTGTGATCTCAAACCTCGCTTATCCAAAAGATGAGTTCCCTCTCCCTATTATGGACGTCATGGTTGATAATATGTGTGGGTTTGAGAGGATATCTTTCATAGGTAGTTTCTCTGGATACAACTGAATCAAAAATGTATCCAGATGATCAATAGCACACAACCTTCAGAACACCTTTAGGAGTATTCTGTTATACAGTAATGCCCTTCGGTCAGAAGAATACTGAAGCTACCTACCAACACACTATGAATACGATCTTTCGTGAACATTTGCATAAAGAAGTGGAGTACTACGTTGCTGACCTCGTGATCAAAATTCATAACAAATAAGACCACGTTGGTGACCTAAGAACAGTGTTTGAAGTCATGCGAAAAAACCAACTTAAGATGAATCCAACCAAATCCTTCCTAGGGATATCATCAGGAAAATTCCTTGGATTTATTGTAACATCCATAGGAATACATGTCAATCCCCAAAAAGTGAAGGTCATTCAAGAGATGCCACCTCCGAAGAAGCTCAAAGAGCTCAGAGGTTTACAAGGATGATTAGCCTACGTTTGAAGGTTTATCGCCAATTTGTCTGGAAAATGTCAACCATTCCAAAGACTCATGAAGAAAGGTGTTTCGTTGGACTGGGATGGCACCTGCCAAGAAGCATTCAAAGAAATCAAATCTTATCTCACAAAGCCATCGGTGCTAGCCACACCAGTATTGAGTAAATAATTTCTGATCTATGTCAGGGCTATGGATCATTCACTCATAGCACTTCTCACTCAGAATAATGACAATGGCCATGAACAAGCTATCTACTACCTTAGCCGCATAATGATTAATGTCGAGCATCAGTATAACCGAGTCGAGAAGGAATGTTTAACATTGGTCTTCGCGATTCAGAAAATATGGCACTATCTCACTGGCCAATCCATTCACATTATTTCAAGAGTCAATACTCTAGGATACTCATGACCAAACTTAGGCACTAAATTCCAGGTTGGCAAAATGGTCAATACTGCTATCACAATATAACATGACATTCATATCGCAGAGAGCAGTTAAGGGTCAAGCAATAGCTGATTTTCTAGTAGAACACCCTATTCTCGAGTCTTCCAAGCTCTATGAAGACATCACAGATGAAGTCTTTGAGTTGAATGCTATTTCGAACCACCAAATATTACAACTCTACTTTGACAGTGCATCATGACGTAAGCATAAGGGAGCAGTCATTGTAGGAGTGGGGTTAGTGTTGATTGATCCCTATGGATATGTCCTCCCTCGGGCCTATTCATTGACCGAACCATGCTCTAACAATGTAACTAAGTACAACGCTCTTATAATCGTCCTACAACTTGCTCAAGACATGGGTGTTAAATACCTTGAAGCTCACAGTGATTCTAAACTAATCGTGAATCAGATCAAGGGAGAGTACGAAGTCCACCACAATGACCTCATGCCTTACCATAAAGCGGCAATAAAGTTTGCTTAATCTTTTGAAGGCTTCTATACTAGCTACATAGCTCACTTTGAGAACACTCATACGAATGCTCTAGCATCCCTTGCAGCCACACTTGCTTTGGCGTCCAAATCTACCTGGCGTATCACCGTGACTAACCATCAATTATGCTCTCCAGAGCAAATTTGTGAAGCGAACAAAGTGCATGTTAGGTCAACTCACTTTGAGGGTAATGATTGGTGGTTCCCAATCATTTACTTTGTCTTGCATAGGATACTACTAGATAATTCGAAGCAAGCGACCTCGATTCAAAGAAGAGCTCCATGTTTCTTCTATGATTCTACCACACAGACTTTGTACCGATGATCTTTCAATGTATTTTGCTCTGATGCTTATCACCAAGTGAAGCTCGAGAAGCGTTAAAGAAAACCCACGACGGTACATGTGGAGCTCATCAACTAGGGCCCAAACTTTAAGACCCACTTTGTCATCTAGGCTACTACTAGCCGATAATGATAGCAGATGCAATAGCATACACTAAACGATGCCATACGTGTTAAATCCACATTGACTTCTTACATTTAACCTCCGATAGAATTGCATCTGATTGTTGCCTCTTGGCCATTTAAAGCTTGGGGCATGGACATCATTAGGCCAATCAGCCTGCCGTCTGCCAAAGGTCATCGATTCATCCTGGCCATCACAAATTACTTCTCCAAATGGACCGATGTTGTTTCCCTCAGAAAAGTCAAGATATCTCAAGTGATAAAATTCTTGAGACATCGCGTGATTTATCGATTCGGTGTTCCTAGATGATTAATTCACGATAACAGTCTATAATTTGTTAGTCAACCGTACTTCAAATTCTATAATAAGTACAAAATCCAAGATGTGGCTTCTACGCCATCTAATTCAGCTGCTAATGGTCTAGCTGAAGCTTTCAACAAAACCATCTTCAAACTTTTGAAGAAGTTCGTCTTCTCTAACAAACGAGATTGGGACGAAAAACTCGGAGAGTGTTTATGGGCTTATCGAACAATAGTCCGCACTTCCACTGGCTCCACGCCATTCTCACTGGTCTTCGGATGCAAAGCCGTGATCCCTCTAGAAATTTAGGTACCATCATTAAGAATCACCATCGCTGAGAAAATAACAACTGAAGAATATCATTAAAAGTGCCTCCAAGAACTAGAAGCACTGGATGAGCTGAGACTTCAAGCTCAACAAAGAATCAAGATCTAACAGTCATGGATCTCAAGGGCCTTCAATAGGAGAGTCAGAGAATGATCCTCCAAAGAAGGCAATTTAGTCTTAGCCGTTTGTCGACCCATGGTCATGACGCATAAGATTAAAGGAAAATTGCAACCCAAATGGGAAGATCTATTTGTAGTAGAGACAGTCTCCTCAAATGAAGCATATCGCTTAAATGACCAATATGGCAATAGACTTATGGCGCTAATCAACGGGAAGTTTCTCAAGAAATACTACCCAAGATATTGACCAATTCTATCTCCCCATAGAGATCTTGGTTACGTTTAAGTTTCTATTTCTGACCAGAAACATTGATCTTCTTGATCCTAAAATCTTCAATGAGTCATCAAGTTAACATTACTCCTCTGCTTGACTCCAAAATATCCTCTCACTATCATGTTAACATTACACCTCTGATCAGTATACACCCTAAGCATCATTTGTACTATCATATTAACATTACACCTTAGAACAGTACCGACTTCATCAAGCCGTCATGTTAACATTACACCTCTGAACGGTTTCTCATTTTGAATAATCTGACCGGTTAACATTACATCTTTGTCGGACCATTTAGTCGAACAATTAACAGTACACCTCTGTCGACCTATTTTAGTGAATTTAACTGGTTAACGTTACACATCTGTTGAACTCGCTCTTATTAAAAATCGATTAGTTAACATTACACTTCTATCAATTTCCTATCGTTAAGTTAACATTACACTTCCAAACGGTAGTCATTTTTTGAACTCTCCTAAACTAACTGGTTAACATTACACCTCTGTCAGTTATCCTATTTGACTGGTTAACATTACACCTCTGTTAAATATCCTCTCATTTGTCATGTTAACGTTACACCTCTAAACAATGTCAACCTGATCAAGCTATTATGTTAACATTACACTTCTATTAATTTAATCCCAACATCATTATCCTCATCAAATATATTATTATGATATGTTAATAGTACACCTCTATCATACACATGCCAATGGAGATAAGAAGTTTTTTATTTATTGAAAGAGCTACAGAAAGATCATTACAGGGAAAGTGGATAAATAGTGTGTATTTGTGCAACACATTCAGCTATTTGTGCATCCACGATTTCATGTGCACCCTCTAAGCCTGTTCCCTTAAGATTCTAGGATTAAGAAGAACGGCCTGAGATTTGACGACAGAGAGCCTCTCCATTTTAGCTTGAAGCTCCACAATGTGAGAGTCCCACTTCTTGGTCAACTTGGCTAAATCAAGCTCAAGCTCTTCCTTCTGATGGTGAGTTACCTCCAAACATGCTTGAGCCACCGCAATAGTCACCTTAGCCTCATTGATAATTGCATCCTTTTCCTGGATAGCACCCTAAAGCTCTGTGTGGTGGCCATCAGCCGATGCAATGTTGTCATTCAAATTATAGATTTTTCACACTGATGTTCGCGGGTAAAATGTAAGAAAACTTAGAAATAAACGTGTATTAATCTCCTAACTAACTTAGGAAAAGGTAAATACAATCTCTCACAGTAATCTCTCTAACTGACTTAGAAAAAGAAATTACAACTTCTCTTATCAGTTTTTCGATTTATAAAAGAGAGAAAGATCGATGATGACCTTCCCCTTTATTTAAAACGGGGTTCTTCTTGGTGGTGATGAGATTTTTACTCTTGTATCCCATTGACGATCCAAGCTCTTCAATTTGTAGAACGCTAGTCTATTCCTCTTAACTTGACGAGAGAAGAACTTGCAAGGCAAGTTTTAAACTCTTAACGAGTTTAAGAACTTAGGACGAGTTTAAGAACTTTGTAAAAGAGTTGATTTTAGAAAGATAATTAATCATTTTTAACTAAAAATAATTTTGTAACCAATCTCCAAGTTCTTCAACTGAAACACGGTTCAAAAAGCCAATGTGAATTGCTCCAAAGCTTCAACAAAAGCCTTCATAAAAGCTCCAAAGAGTGCCCACCTCCAAGATGATCTAAAAAGATCCTTTTGTAGCTGACTTCTTAGCTATTTATAGGGGTTTAAAGGGTGTAACCGACCCCTTAAATCACTCCTTAATGAGGGTTTAATACCCTTAATACGTGCAAAATGGTTTTGGAACCATTTAAAATGTGCTTGAATGGGTCAAACGCGAGGTTCACATTCTAGAAATGACCTTCACGTCTAACTAATGAAACATGGACCTGAGCTTCTTATTTGAAGCTTGGAACGTGGTAGTGAGCTCCGCGTTTTAAACTTGAAACGAGGAGATGAACTCCATGTTTTGAACTTAGAACGCGGTAGTGAGCTCCGCATTTTGAACTTGAAACGCAAAGGTGAGCTCCGTGTTTTGGACTTGAAACGAGGGGATAACCCTCGTGTTTTGGTTTGAAAAGATCGTCAATTTGTAATCTCTCTTTTTTTAGTATTGTAAGGATCATCATCTTGTAACTTTTGTATTCGGCTCTTTGAAATATGAGAGTCATCAATTTGTAACTCTCATATGCTGTTGTGAAGGTCGTCAGACCGTAACCTTCGTTTGTTGAAGTGGAAGTCATCAAATTATAACTTTTGTTTGTTGATGTAGAAGTCGTCAGATTGTAACTTCCATGATCTATTGTCATGAAAGTTGTCAGATTGTAACTTTCATCAGTTAATGTGAAAGTTGTCAGATTATAACTCTCATCATCAATGCTTTATAGGGATCAGCTATCCGTAGTAATTTTTAGATAGCTTACAGAACCCCCTCCAAAAATTTTAAAAGTTCGTGGTTGACTGGAACAAATTTACGAAATACTTTGGATCTCGATTTTTATCTTGGAGTTGTTGATTCCTCATCATAGAAGATTGTTCACTACATCTGTTTTGAATGTATCATGAACTTGGTTGAAGGGATTTGCCACGCAAGACCATGCGAGGGTGAGCATCATGCTTTAGCTTCTGAAATGCGGGGTTGACCATAAGGGAATATCGAAGACCTAGGCACCTACGTAAGACCTAGGCATCCAACCTCAGGGTTGTCATTTTGCCACAATGGCCTTCATGTCACCCTACATAAGCCTAAGGTATGAATTCTGGCAGCTCGGCTGATAGTTTATCGACATAACAACTTAAGCATTCATTTTGTCAAGTTCTTGTCAATCAAACGCTTAGCCAAGCATGAGGCATTAGGTGAACTAGTTATCATAAGTCCCCGATGCGGGTCGACACATTACAACTAACTCACCCTTGTTGTGTCCTTTTATTTTGATGATGATTTATAAACAATTTACATCTAATGTTATTTATCTAGTGTTTGTGTTTTGTATCTATTCTAGGCAAACAATATATTGAAGAATGGATGGAATCGAACATTCAAGATCATATCAAATGGAGGTTGGCGGAAATAGTGGAGTGAAGCAATACAATTCAAGTTGAAGATACAAGTTCAAGCTTCATCCACAAGTTTACCAAGATAGACTTTCGTTGAAGATCACAAGCTTGGGTATAAATAGTTTAGGTTTTATATTATGTGTGTTAGTACTTTAAGCTCAATCATATATACACATATACACGTTTTGGTTTTGTATATATATA
>BQKN01000614.1:278315-320702 GCA_022839385.1 Asparagus kiusianus
GGTCGACCGATCAGCAGTCAGAGAGTTTTTCAGGTTCGGGTTTAATCGGGTTTCGGGTCGGGTTGTGGGTTTGGTATATAGGCTAATAACCCGAGAGAACCCTATTTTCTGATCTGAAATCAAAACCCTAGCCCCCCTCTCTTCCTAAAACCCTAACTCTCTTTGCTTGGTGATTGGGAGGAGCTCTTGAGGATTTTCAGCGGGATTGTGAGTTTTCAGCGAAGGGGATCAACCTTCTTCAGATCTAGGGAGTTATTTTCTCACCAGAGGCGAGTAACTTCTCGCCCAACACCCACCCCTTTTTGTTTTCATGTCAAGACTTGAGTTTTATTGGGTTTCATTGAGCCAAATTCGTATTTTTGAATAGCTAATAGATCATTATGGCATAAAGTATGAAATTAGGGTATTCTTTACTTTTAAAACTCACCAATGAATTCTGTTAAAAAGATCTAGATCTGAATATATCTTAAAAGGACTTTGTTTTTATTGTTAACGATGGGTAGATCATGTTTATATATATATGGGATCTTGGTGATAAAATTTTAATGGTTTAAATTCGTGATTTACTGCTTCATGACATTTCCATATGTTGAGTTTTTGTTAAATAATATTTTTTTCAGGTTTCAGCTGACAGAAAACCCAGATCTGGGTTCTGTCAGTCTCGCGGTCGACCGCATCGGTCGACCGCTGGGCGCGTGTAGGCGTATAAAATTGCCTATAGGTCCCTTATCACAGCTCGACGACGCCAATTCAACAAACGGATCATCGGGCAACATATCCAAACAAAGCTGTTAGCCCACAACGCCGAAGCCAAGCGATATGCGACGAAGCGGACTAACGAGGCTAACGAACCGCACGCGAGCAACGGACTGAATCCATTCGCATGCGGAATCAAACCAACGGTTCGAGGAGTCAACGAGTCATCTAAACAAGAGCGAACTCGGATGAACCACGATCGAATCAAGATCGGTTTCAGACTCGAACTCAGAAATGGGTTTACTGCCAAATCGGGAATCAAGTCAACAAATCGATTCCGAACCAAGTCAACCACAAACCCGAATCACGTCCGAACAACACAGAACCACAAACAACGGAAAAACCCACCTAAGGGGGCTCGGCCAAGAGCCGAGCCACCCATAGGTGGCCCGGCCCAGTTCTGTGCCCGGGGCACAGTTTCGAGTACCTATAAATAGGCCAAGGGGTTCTTCATTTTCGGAGGTTGGAAAAATAGGAGTCGAAGCTCTGCCGGATTCAGATCTAAAAACTTAAAAAGATTGGAGCTTTGGAACTTCAAGGGCTTGTCCATCCAGATCCGGTGCTCGGCGATCGTCAACGCCAAATAAGGCAGGTGTTCGAGAGAACCGGATCTCAGATCTCAGATCTACATAGATACACTCCGGATCTAAGCTTGGTTCTTAGATCCCGAGATTCGAGCGGTCGTTTCCTTGGTGAAACGATCCCTCCCGGCTATTATCTCCTTGGTGGGATAATACCCGTTATACTGCGTAGATCCGACCGGATCTAGATCTCGCGGTGGTCCACGGCAAACAACCCCGGCGCAGGCAAACAACCCACAAAGCGAGTGACCGTATAACAGGAGCTCGCGATCTGTTTGGCAAACAAGGAAATAAAGTTGTAATCTTTTTGTTTTCTTTGATTTCTTGTAACCGGATCTTATAAAAAAACCGGATCTTTGTAACACAAAAAGTTGTTATTTTAAGATGACAATGGAATTAACAATGAAAGAAGCAACAAATTTTCCCACGAACAGCGCGCAGCAAGGACAGAGCCCGTCTGCTCTCTGCGCGGTCGACCGGGGCGGTCGACCGCGACATCTTGGCAGTCGACCACACCGGTCGACCGTGAATGTTTCTGCTGAACAGTGAGGTTCGTATCCGTATGTGGTCGACCGGGTCGGTCGACCGCCACCCAGTTTCGTGCACTATTTGTTTTGCTGTATGTTTTATGTGTTCGGGGGTATTGCCTCAATTATCTAACACTAGTTTTGGTTTTTGCTATATATCTGTGCATGATAGATGACTTGAGAGTACAAAATTTAGAATCATATGCCGAGAGGAGTGTGAAACTTGTATAAGTATATCTTTTCACATATCTCCTCGATAATTGCTATTTGGTCAAAGTATTGGGCAAAACTACATTATTTCTGTCCTCTTGTTGGACTATAATCCCTTAAAGTCCTCGTGTTGGACTATAATCCATTTTAGCCCTCGTATTGGAGATTTACCCGCTTAAATCATGTGTTGACCAGTTATTAAGTTATGAGTATGACACTTATCTGAGACAGGACATGACCCTTATGTAATTTCAGACCCTTGGCACTTATTTGGTTATGACAGGACATAGTAGTTTATGTTCTGAGAAGGATTGATTTTCTCTTTATTATTGTTTCTATATTAGACTTTGGGTTTGGTATTTAGGGATTTACAATTTGAGATATAAGGTATATACATGAGGGTTTCCTTGTTTTGATTATTTCGCTCGACGTACCTATGCTCGTGTTGTAAATTTCTAAATACTAAAATCCCTTTTTATTTAAGACTCATGTTTTGAGACTTATTATGTATTGACTGTATTTTCATATACAACGAGCCCTATTCCCTTGAGGTTGGTTGTGATGTTACTCGCTAGCGCTTTGACGCTCATTGTCCCTCCCTATTTCAGGTAACGAGTCAGGAACCCGGAGAGTCACAGGTTGATGGCGACACACCTTAGTGTCAGCTGTTTAGTTGCAGGTTGATGGCGACACACCTTAGTGTCAGCTGTTTAGTTATACTTATGTTGGAGCTCCACTATAGATTATGTAGACAGTTGAGAGTGTTGTTCTAGAAGTTGTAAGGGCGGTGTGCCTTATTTTCTTCTTGTCAGATATTTGTAATTGAGACTTGTTGACTACTCCAGTTCATTTATTCAGACATTGACTATGTATTTCCATTTGTTGGATGATGAGATATTTATTTGATTATTATCATTTCATCAGCCCTTCGTGTATTATCTTTTACTTGCTTTTGTACCTACACCTGTTATTGACTCTACTAGATAGATATTAATTGTGATGGTGAAACATGTTGTTGCACGGCGTGGTGCATGGTAGGTTTGACATTCTTGGTTTCACCTTGGACTGCAGCCTTGTGTGAGCCCAGGGGCTTCACAGTTGGTATCAGAGCTCTAGTTCCAGTATCCTTAGGATCATCCTGTGTCAAGTCGTGGAGCTAGGATAGAGTTTCTTAGGATTCATGTATAGAATCCGTAAGGATTTCCTAGTATGAGTGAGGACGATATATGCGTATATCTCAAAAATTTGAGAATTTTTTTTTTATGACAACTATTTTTGAATAAGTTTAAAGTAATTGTGCAAATATTATATGTCGTGAAAATTGTTTTGTGATACGCTATTTATAAAGGTTTATTTTGACTCATGAACTTTTATTTTTCTTACCATCAGGGAGAGAGATGGCAGGACGTGGTAGACCTCGTACCAGGAGAGCTAGCCAGGCAGAGTCACAGCAGACTCCATCAGAGCAGCAGCCAGCTCAGTTCGAGCCTCAGCAGGCTCCACCCGAGCCGCAGCAGGTTCCTCAGTATTTGGTGGACCTTATGGCCCCTCTTATTGCCCGGATGATAGCTATTGAGGAGTTGGTGACGACTCATATAGCACCACCGACACCACCACCACCACACCGGTAGCTCAGCAGCAGGGGATACCTGCCGTTCCTGTCAAAGAGAGACCCCCAGAGGTCACGCCTGCAGCCATTCCTCTAGCAGTCCCAGATAGAGCCACAGAGCAGGAAACTTGGCTCCGTATGGTGGAGAGGTACCAGAAGATGAGGGCATCGGAGTTCCAGGGGTCACCAGACCCTCTTGCAGCCTATAAGTGGAAGGAGGATGTGAGCAATATCCTCGATATACTCGGTGTAGATTCAGTTCAGAAGCAGAGACTGGCATCCTACAGCCTGAAAGGAGAGGCCGGGAGGTGGTACCGACTCCAGTTTACTCCAGAGCAGAGGCTGACCCTCACATGGGAGGACTTCATATACTTCTTTAATGGGCAGTACATTTCTTCTGCAGCACGGACTGGGAAGGAGCTCGAGTTGTCCCGATTGACTCAGGGGGACATGTCAGTGGCTTATTTTGATAGCCGGTTCATAGAGTTGCTACATTTCACAGGCATGTGGCAGACGGGAGAGCGTCAGGCTCAGATGTTCTTAGCTGGGCTTCGCCCTAAGCTCCTACGGTACCTCATGTCGAGGAGATTTTATTCAGTTAGGAAGGTAGCTGAGGCTACCACTTCTCAGGAGATTGAGACTGCTATGTTCCAGAAGGATAAGGAAGGGAAGGCCAAGACAGGACAAAGCAGTGACAAAGGCAAGAACAAGAGATCTTTTTCTGGATATCAGCAGCAGCATCAGGGCTCTTATAAAAAGGGACCCCAGCAGGATCAGAGAGTGCATCAGCCGCGCAAATTCCAGGAATCTTGTTTTAACTGTCACAAGGTCGGGCATAAGGCATCGGAGTACCGTAGCGCACCAGCAGGAGCCCAGCAGGGCAAAGGTCCGAACCAGCAGTAGCGCCAGCAGGGCAGAGGTCAGGGCCAGCAGAACAGGCTTGAGGCATCGCCAGCAGCTCAGAGGACTGAGGGGCAGATTCGGGCGGTTCAGGATGTTCCTCAGGGACAGATTATCCCATATTCTCCACCACCATCAGCAGAGCAGTCTTCAGCCGCGGGCAAGGTATATGCAGTAGTTCCCCGTGATCATAGAGCCAGCGGAGCCGTAGTGGAGGGTACGTTCTTTTTGAACTCTCTTCCCGCCCGCATTCTTTTCGATTCGGGAGCTTCGCATTCTTTCATCTCGCATGCATTTATGACTAGACTCCAGCTCGTAGCTCAGCATCTAGACACCCCTATATCTGTTTCTACCCCTTTAGGTGAGGTATCGCTTCTGGAGAGCGTTTGTAGGAGGTG
The DNA here is from genome assembly GCA_022839385.1 of Asparagus kiusianus. Lineage (NCBI taxonomy): Eukaryota > Viridiplantae > Streptophyta > Magnoliopsida > Asparagales > Asparagaceae > Asparagus > Asparagus kiusianus. The sequence continues at coordinate 283,297 of BQKN01000614.1, forward strand.
TACCGTCAGTCTAGACGAGTCAGAGTTCATAGTGGATTTGATAGTGTTGTATATGTCCGAGTTCGATGTCATCCTTGGTATGGATTGATTGTCTTCCTACCATATTAGTATTGACTGCTTTGCGAAGACAGTCAAGTTGCGAGCGTCCGATGGGTCCGAGATGATTGTAGCCACCTCTCAGGGCAACCGATTTGCGGAGTCATTTCTGGCGTACATCGAGGAGGTGATGCGATGGGATCAGGGAGTCGAGTTATTGAAGACTAGAGTTGTCTCAAAGTATCAGGATGTCTTTCAGGACATACCTGGATTACCTCCAGTGAGAGAGGTTGAGTTCTGTATTGAGTTGCAGCCAGGCACAGCCTCGATATCCCGCGCACCGTATCGCATGGCACCAGCTGAGATGAGGGAGCTTCAGACCCAGTTAGATGAGTTGTTAGCTCAGGGTTTTATTCGCTAGAGTCATTCTCCGTGGGGCGTGCTAGTCCTCTTCGTGAAGAAGAAGGACAGTAGTATGAGATTATGCATAGATTATAGAGAGTTAAACAAGGTCACTATCCGGAATAGGTACCCACTACCTAGGATTGACGACTTGTTTGACCAGTTGCAGGGAGCGTAGTATTTCTCGAAGATTGATCTTCGTTCTGGCTATCATCAGCTGCGGGTTCGGGAGATGGACATTCCCAAGACCACCTTTCTTACTCGATATGGGTCCTTCGAGTTTTTGGTCATGCCATTTGGGTTGACCAATGCACCCGCGGTATTCATGGATTTGATGAACCGGATTTTTCGTCCCTTCTTAGATCAGTTTGTGATCGTCTTCATCGATGATATTCTCATTTACTCGAGATCGGAGGCAGAGCACGAGGAGCATCTACGGATAGCGTTGAGGACTCTTCAGGAGTACCAGTTGTATGCTAAGTTCAGCAAGTGCGAGTTCTGGCTTTCAGAAGTCAGATTTCTTGGCCATGTTATCAGTCGAGAGGGTATAGCAGTGGATCCGGCTAAGGTCACGGTAGTTCTTGATTGGGAGCCACCGAAGACGGTGTCAGAGATTCGCAGCTTTTTGGGTTTAGCTGGATATTACAGAAAGTTCATTCAGGACTTCTCGAAGATTGCGACGCCGATTACACGCCTTACGAAGAAGGGTGTACAGTTCATATGGAGCATGGAGTGCCAGAAGGCCTTTGATATTTTGAAGGCTAAGTTGACTACAACGCCAGTTCTGACTATTCCGAGCAGTGACAGGACATTCGTTGTGTACACGGATGCATCATTGGCAGGCTTGGGAGGCGTATTGATGCAGACTCAGAGGGTAGTAGCCTATATCTCATGACAGTTGAGGGTGCATGAGCAGAACTATCCCACTCATGACTTTGAGTTAGCAGCGGTTGTATTTGCACTGAAGTCATGGAGGCACTACCTATATGGAGTGCAATTTGAGTTGTTCACAGACCACCAGAGTCTGAAGTACCTCTTTTCCCAGAAGGAACTCAACCTGAGACAGAGGAGATGGATTGAGTTTATTAAGGATTACGAGTTCGCGATCCAGTATCATCCGGGGAAGGCGAACGTCGTGGCAGATGCTTTAAGCAGGAAGCGCCGACATCGGGTTGCAGCTTTGAGGTGTTCATTGTACATAGATCTTATCACTCTTAGCCAGTTTGATTTTAGACCCGAGATTGGAGGAACCAGTGTATTCTTGGGAGCTGTATCAGTGCAGCCAGCTTGGAGTGACAGAGTTGTCAGGGCTCAGTTGGGAGACTCTTGGATTCAAATCCGAAAGGAGGAGATTTCCAAGGAGCCTAAGGTTGATTGGACCATTGGAACAGATGGAGGTCTACGGATGAAGGGTAGATTGGTTATGTCAGCCAGTGCAGAGTTGAAGAGGGAGTTATTTGATGAGGCGCACCGTACTCGGTACACAGTACATCCAGGGACTATCAAGATGTACAAAGACCTGAAGAGGCATTTCTGGTGGAGTGGTATGCAGAGAGAGATTACAGACTATGTGGCTAGATGTTTTACCTGTTAGCAGGTGAAGGCAGAGCATCAGAGACCGGCGGGGACACTTCAGCCTTTACCCATTCCAGAGTGGAAGTGGGCAGACATTTCTATGGATTTTATTGTGGGGTTGCCGAAGTCGAAGAAGGGGAATGATTCTGTGTGGGTGATAGTGGACCGATTGACGAAGTCAGCACATTTCATTCCGGTGAGGACCACTTATACAGCTGAGATTTATGCGAGGATCTTCATTCGAGAGATAGTTCGACTTCACGGAGTACCGAACACGATCGTGTCGGATCGAGGATCGGTTTTCACTTCACATTTTTAGAGGAGTTTCCAGGACTCATTTGGCAGCACGCTATCTTATAGCAGTGTATTCCACCCCCAGACGGATGGCCAGACAGAGAGGGTGAATCAGGTATTGGAGGACATGTTACGGGCATGTGTCATTGACTTCCAAGGCAGTTGGGAGGATCATGTTCCACTGGTAGAGTTCGCTTATAACAATAGTTATCAAGCGTCGATCGGTATGGCCCCGTATGAAGCATTGTACGGGAGACCTTGTAGGTCACCGATATGTTGGGCCTAGCCGGAGGACAGCTTGATGCTTGGGCCAGAGCTAGTGAGGCAGACTACTGAGAAGGTAGCTTCGATCAGGGAGCGGATCCTAACCGCTCAGAGTCGGCAGAAGAGCTATGCAGATAAGAGGCGGAGACCCCTAGAGTTTCAGATTGGAGATTTAGTTATGCTTAAGGTATCGCCTATGAAAGGCGTGCAGCGATTCGGGAGGCGAGGGAAGCTTGCACCGAGATATATTAGGCCTTTTCAGATTCTAGAGCGCATTGGAGTTGTGTCATACAGACTAGATCTTCCGGCATCAATGTCTAGTATACACAATGTATTTCATGTTTCTATGCTCAAGAAACATTTGCATGATGAGGAGCAGCAGCGAGTATTGGATGCACCAGAGATTGAGCTTCAGGAGGATTTGACTACTATTGAGATTCCGGTTCGTATTCTTGCCAGAGAGGGCAAGAGGCTTAGAAACAAGGTAATCCCCTTGGTAAAAGTTCAGTGGAACCGAGGAGGCATTGAGGAGATTTCTTGGGAGCGCGAAGAGGACATACGTCGTGACTACCCACACTTGGTTGAGCAGGTAAATAAATTCTTATTGTGTTATATGTCTTAACTTATGTGTATATCTTTGGTTATGTTTGCATTTAACGCTAGAATGAGGATATTTTCGCTTAATTTTTAATCTTTTGGAACACATGGTATATGTATGGGGGGTTCCTTGTTTGGATTTTTCACCCGATGTACTAGTTCCACTAGGTTAGGATTTGAGCGAGAATATTATCATTTTAGATCGATAAGTGTAAATATCTCTATAAGGTTATCTAGGAGTTCATATTTCAAGATTCGTATGATTTCCGAATTTTGAGGACGAAATTCTTTTAAGGGGGAAGAATGTAAAACCCCGAAATCTTTTTATAATGAAATATGTGAATTAATAGTAATAAATATTTTTTTGTGATAAATAACCATACACATATATGATGTACATGTTTACAAAATCTTTTTATAATGAAATATGTGAATTAATAGTAATAAATATTTTTTTGTGATAAATAATCATACACATATATGATGTACATGTTTACCAGTGTTTGGGAACCCATTAAGTAATTATATGTGAGAGGAATCGAGATATATGCCCAACCTATGATTTTTCCACCCAGTAGACATTTTTAGGCGAGGCGGTCGACCACGGCGGTCGACCGCATTGGTCGACCGATCAGCAGTCAGAGAGTTTTTCAGGTTCGGGTTTAATCGGATTTCGGGTCGGGTTGTGGGTTTGGTATATAGGCTAATAACCCGAGAGAACCCTATTTTCTGATCTGAAATCAGAACCCTAGCCCCCCTCTCTTCCCTAAAACCCTAACTCTCTTTGCTTGGTGATTGGGAGGAGCTCTTGAGGATTTTCAGCGGGATTGTGAGTTTTCAGCGAAGGGGATCAACCTTCTTCAGATCTAGGGAGTTATTTTCTCACCAGAGGCGAGTAACTTCTCGCCCAACCCCCACCCCTTTTTGTTTTCATGTCAAGACTTGAGTTTTATTGGGTTTCATTGAGCCAAATTCGTATTTTTGAATAGCTAATAGATCATTATGGCATAAAGTATGAAATTAGGGTATTCTTTACTTTTAAAACTCACCAATGAATTCTGTTAAAAAGATCTAGATCTGAATATATCTTAAAAGGAGTAAAAACTTTGTTTTTATTGTTAACGATGGGTAGATCATGTTTATATATATATGGGATCTTGGTGATAAAATTTTAATGGTTTAAATTCGTGATTTACTGCTTCATGACATTTCCATATGTTGAGTTTTTGTTAAATAATATTTTTTTTTCAGGTTTCAGCTGACAGAAAACCCAGATCTGGGTTCTGTCAGTCTCGCGGTCGACCGCATCGGTCGACCGCTGGGCGCGCAGCAAGGGCAGAGCCCGTCTGCTCTCTGCGCGGTCGACCGGGGCGGTCGACCGCGACATCTTGGCAGTCGACCGCACCTGTCGACCGTGAATGTTTCTGCTGAACAGTGAGGTTCGTATCCATATGTGGTCGACCGGGTCGGTCGACCGCCGCCCAGTTTCGTGCACTATTTGTTTTGCTGTATGTTTTATGTGTTCGGGGGTATTGCCTCGATTATCTAACACTAGTTTTGGTTTTTGCTATATATCTATGCATGATAGATGACTTGAGAGTACAAAATTTAAAATCATACGCCGAGAGGAGTGTGAAACTTGTATAAGTATATCTTTTCACATATCTCCTCGATAATTGCTATTTGGTCAAAGTATTGGGCAAAACTACATTATTTCAGTCCTCGTGTTGGACTATAATCCCTTAAAGTCCTCGTGTTGGACTATAATCCATTTCAGTCCTCGTGTTGGACTATAATCCATTTTAGCCCTCGTATTGGAGATTTACCCGCTTAAATCATGTGTTGACCAGTTATTAAGCTATGAGTATGACACTTATCTGAGACAGGACATGACCCTTATGTAATTTCTGACCCTTGGCACTTATTTGGTTATGACAGGACATAGTAGTTTATGTTCTGAGACAGATTGCTTTTCTCTTTATTATTGTTTCTGTATTAGACTTTGGGTTTGGTATTTAGGGATTTACAATTTGAGATATAAGGTATATACATGAGGGTTTCCTTGTTTGGATTATTTCGCTCGACGTACCTATGCTCGTATTGTAAATTTCTAAATACTAAAATCCATTTTTATTTAAGACTCATGTTTTGAGACTTATTATGTATTGACTGTATTTTCATATACAACGAGCCTTATTATGTATTGACTGTATTTTCATATGTATTGACTGTATTTCAAGTAACGAGTCAGGAGCCCGGAGAGTCGCAGGTTGATGGCGACACATCTTAGTGTCAGTTGTTTAGTTATACTTATGTTGAAGCTCCACTATAGATTATGTAGACAGTTGAGAGTGTTGTTCTAGAAGTTGTAAAGACGGTGTGTCTTATTTTCTTCTTGTCAGATATTTGTAATTGAGACTTGTTGACTACTCCAGTTCATTTATTCAGACATTGACTATGTATTTCCATTTGTTGGATGATGAGATATGTATTTGATTATTATCATTTCTTCAGCCCTTCGTGTATTATCTTTTACTTGCTTTTGTACCTACACCTGTTATTGACTCTACTAGATAGATATTAATTGTGATGGTGAAACATGTTGTTGCACGGTGTGGTGCATGGCATGTTTGACATTCTTGGTTTCACCTTGGACTGCAGCCTTGTGTGAACCAATGGGCGTCACAATTTTGTCATATGGATATGTATATGACGTAGCTATTATGTTGTGATGTAGTGAATTCATTAAATATGTTTTTATTCAATGTTTATTTCTTAAAATTTATAACTATATACATATTATATTGTATAATAATTATATGAAGTGGATGTGATATTTTTGTAGCCCAGACAGGTCTCCTAAGCAATGTATATGAAGCGATATAGCCTGTGCACGTTTTTGCTATGCCCAGCAAATCCACAGGACTACTAGCCTTGTGGATTTATTGGGCAACAACGCCCTGCTCTCACCCAAGTCTCTGCTTAACACACGGGACTACTACACGGGACTAGTAGTCCCTTGCGTTTCTTTGCACAGTTCAGAAAACCCACTGGACTAGGATTTTCCGAGTCAATATTAGTGGACAATTACTGGCCACTAAACATACAGGACTACTAGTCTGTATATTTCAGAAGCATATTTTTGCGAAACTGACCTCCTTTTGACCTGTTGGCCAAAAGGTGGTCGGTTTTGCTAAATAATTAGAAAAATAGTAGCCTTTGCTAATTATTTAGGAAAAAAAGACCTCTTTTGAAAGAAAAAAAAACTCCATTGTTTAATAGATTGATGAACTTGAAATTAAATAATTTGAAAAGGCAGAGATTAATTAAGTATGTAATTGCAGAATTAAGTACTTTGAAAGACGGGAACTGGAAGAGGTGGGAGTTGGATTAGTTACACAATTACATGGAAGATAAAGAGTTGAATTTGCCAAAAGCATTATGGAAGATAAAGAGTTAATTTGCCAAAAGCATGCTTAATGCCATATATTGTTTATACCATATACATCGTTTATGTGAATACTAATTTAACAATTTTCCATCTCATAATCATAATGCCTAATTATCAAAATTTGTATTATTGCATTTATTATAATATTTGAATGAGACTTTGAGTGTATTGTGGTAATTTGATTGAATTTTGAAGGATATTTTGCAAAATTAAAAGTTTTGACATCCATATCCTTTTTTATAAATAGTATAGATATAGATATAGATATAGATATAGATATAGATTATTTGAGTCCATTTAGTGTTGGAGTATTTAAGATAAGAAAGAGTCCTACGCCGAGCTCAAATCAAATTGGTAACAAAAGATCTTTCAGCATGTACATATTTTGCTTCCAAGTACTTATTTTTTTGGCCACGGAAATGTGTTAATATCCATAAATAAGTCTCTTAATATCCCTGATAATCTTCGTTAGAAGCGTCAGATCATGGAGTTTTTCAATGCCAATATTATTTACTTGCTAAAAGTTCAAGGGAATTATAATTTAAAAAAGGAAAAATGTTGAAGAGAATTTAGACAATTAGAAAGTTGAGCGTCTTTTACTTCTATCTTTCAGAGATACTAGCCTACAACAAACTCTATGAAATTTACAAAACGAGCATGCGCATAACACATGCCGCTCTTCACTAGTATTATATAATGTCCCATTCTCTTAGTTATATAGTTCAAATGAGGTCCTTCATTGAAAGTTATAAAAAAGAAATGATGAGTTATCGTGATCCCACTCTTGTTTATTTTAATACCAAAAATAATAAGAAAAGAAGTGTACACTTATCTTCGAAGATAAATATTAGAACCCCGAACTATCCAACAGGTTAATGAGCCATCGGTACTTCATACAACAAAACAAAATCCAACATTTAATAAAAAAAATTTACCGTTATCTATCTTTTTAATTTTCACATTAAACGGGTATCTCTATTTATATTTATCTGATACACAAGAAACAAAACAGCAAACTACACTTACTATTTACGACGGCGCCTCATCAGTTACTCTTCCTCTCTCCCTGACGCCCCCATCGACCGAGACAAAAAAAAAGCCAGTGGGGCCCATTTATAGATCTAACGGTAGCTATCGTCCGATCGCATACTTCAACGGTAAATACCACGATCCTTACCACTGTAGATTAGGGTTTTATTTTTTTTATTTTCCCCTCTCCTGCTCGCATCGACAGACTCTTGTCGCTTCTTTGGGCGCGTGCAGTTCATCTGCCCTCCTCCCAAAACCCTAGCCTCTAAAATCCCAAAAAAACCAAAGAAAGGAATAAAAAGGAAAACAGAAAAAAATGGCTGCGGGTCAAGCTGATGGACAAGCGGCGGCGACGGCGATGGCCGCCGGAGGCGGAGAGAACAACGGAAACGTGGCCGGCGGCGGCGTTCCTTTGCCGTTGACGTCTCTGTACGTTGGGGATCTGGAGGCGAACGTGACGGACTCTCAGCTCTACGATGCCTTCAGTCGAGTCGGCGAGGTCGTCTCGGTTCGCGTTTGTCGAGATATCACCACTCGCCGATCTCTTGGTTACGCCTACGTCAATTTCACCAATCCCAACGATGGTAATGATCCTACTTGCGACTCGAAGTTTCCTGATTTATTTTGGAATACTTAGGCTTTGGGTTGTTCAATTTGCTTCTCGAAAAAATGTTGGTGAAGTCTATGATTTGTCCGCTAAAAATTTCTTGTTGTTGCTGCTGCTAGTGGTTATTTGTTGAATACACATTCAAAACGAGGACACACTAGGATTATTTTTTGTTAGAAACTGGAAAGGAAAAAAAAATCAATGAAAGCAACCTATGCTGCGCAGAACTATTTCCAAGATAAAACGTCTCAATAATAAACGAGAGTAAGTTATGGATAATAGCTTGGAAGCTAGAATTATACATGCCATTGATTTGATATTCTATGATTCCGATTGTACAATGCGCTTCTTGCTGTTGCTAAATATTGATTTAACTTATATAATTTATGATTTTCCTTTACACCATGTTTCTTATTGTTTCTAGCTATCATCAATTCTAGATATTTCTGGTTTATGGTGTGTGAGTTGCTGCTTCTTGTTGATGTATAGTAATTGATTTTTGGAGAAAATTATGATTATTGATGTATCCACTTGCTTGGTTCTGGTTATGCAGATCATTGATTTTAAAAACTTAATGATTTGGTTGTACAATTTGCTTTCTGTTGTTGTTAAACGTTGGATTTAGAAATCAAATTATTTTCCTGTACAAATTGTTTGTTGTTGCTGCTAATGGTCCTTAGTTTTATCAAATACTAGTTGTTATTTGTGTGATGCACGCGACATAGTATTATAATAATGTTGCACGCATAATCTGATAATATTCAGATTCAATAGACACCTATTCAAATTGAAAACATGCCAATACGATTTTCTCACTATAAACAAAAAATAATAATAATGAAACAAATAACATATAACTATTTCAATTTTCAAGATAAAATATCTCAATAATAAATGATTTGGGTATGGATAGTAGCATGAGAGCTAGTAATGCATGGAAAATAGCTATTTTCAAGGGAGATAGTTTATGAATGACAAACACATGTTACATTCCTGCAACCATTGGCAATTATTTATCAGAAGAGCATCAATTTCAGCTTTGTGGTTCACAAATTGCCTCTTGTGATTGTTGTGCATTCATCGATTTTAAGTAATTTATGATTTTTGATGTATCAGCTTGCTATTTGTTGCTTTTATAAAGGTGATCTATTTTGGAAAAGTTATGATTTGTATATATTAAAATTCTTTTTGCAGCTAAATGTTAATGAAATTAGAGGATTTGTGTATTTTCCTGTACAAAGTGCTTGTTGCTGCTGCTTCAAGTCATCATTTTTCAAAGAAAAATTTCAGTTTGCAGTGTGCGTATTTCTTTTTGTTGTTTCCATGAGATGATCAATTTCAGGAAATTTATTGTTTGTGATATGTAGCTTGCTTTTTGATATTAGTGCTATGCGGTTATTAGTTTTAGAAAAAACAGAGCAAACTTAAGGCCAAGTGTTTTTCTTTAATGCCATTTTATCTTACGTACAGCGGCAAGGGCTTTGGATATGCTTAACTTCACGCCTATCAATAATAAGGCAATTCGCATAATGTACTCAAATCGTGATCCCAGTACACGAACTAGTGCTGCAGCTAATATATTTATCAAGGTAACATGATATTTGTTTCTTTCTTTATTGTGGATGGGCTTGTACTGATTAGTCTAGTTGCTGTTTTGGCAGAATCTGGACAAGAGTATTGATAACAAGGCACTCCATGACACATTCTCGGCGTTTGGGAATGTTCTTTCATGTAAGATTGCCACGGATGCATCTGGGCAGTCGAAGGGGTATGGTTATGTTCAATTTGATCAGGAGGAGGCAGCACAAAATGCAATAGACAAGCTGAACGGTATGGCTTTAAATGATAAGGTGGTTTATGTTGGTCCTTTCCTTCGTAAGCAGGAGAGGGAAAATACAGCAGATAACGAAAGTAAGGAGAAGTTTTCTAATGTCTTTGTGAAGAATCTTTCGGAGTCCACAACAGAGGAAGATTTGTCAAAAGTTTTTGCCGAGTTTGGGCAGCTTACTAGTACAATAGTAATGAAGGAGGATGATGGGAAATCCAAGTGCTTTGGATTTGTTAATTTTCTCAATCCTGATGACGCTGCACGAGCAGTTAAGGAACTTAATGGAAAGAAATTTGATGATAAAGAGTGGTATGTTGGGAAAGCACAGAAGAAGTCTGAAAGAGAGAGGGAGCTGAAAGGGAGATTTGAGCAAGGTATGAAAGAGTTAGCTGACAAACATCAAGGGGTTAACTTGTATCTGAAGAATTTGGATGATAGTGTTGGAGATGATAAGCTGAGAGAGATGTTTTCTGAGTTTGGCATGATTGCGTCATGCAAGGTTCTTCTAGAATAAACTCAGTCAGTTCATTCTTTATCAAGTGTAGGCCATTTTCTGGCTTGGATAAGGTTAAGATATAGATATTTATTATGTGCAGATTATGCGGGATCCTAATGGTATAAGCAAAGGATCTGCGTTTGTTGCATTTTCAACACCTGAAGAGGCATCTCGAGCTGTGAGTTTATGCCCTAAGTTAGCATTGGAAACCTAATTGTTGGTTGGTTCTTATATTTCAACTTCTTTGTAGCTTGCTGAAATGAATGGAAAAATGGTTGGTGGAAAGCCTCTATATGTTGCCCATGCACAACGAAAAGAAGACAGAAAAGCTAGGTTGCAGGTATGTAATTGAATATAAAAGATTTGTCCTTTTTTCTGTTTAATTTGGTGATACTCTAAAAATCTGTAATTCCTCTTCACAAATAACTGTATGGTACCACTGGTATTTCCACACATGTGAATGCATTTCTATATAGTTCTTGTTCTTAAGCCTATGAAAAATTCTAGCATTCTCTTCTGTATTCTTCCTGCTTAGTTCTTTGCATGCATTCCTTCTGATTCATTCCTTTTTAATCTTTATTTCTCATATGGCAGTACAATTGTCTCTGGATGTTGTTCTAGACATTATTTTTGTGTCCATACATGAATATCATGAAGTTTTGGGTGGTTTTATTATCTATAGGTGCTGCTAGTATTTCTCTAAGTTGGTGCCTACCATCATCAAATATTCATCCCAAAATCTCCCATCAAAGTTGTTTTGATATAGAAGTCAGCCTGCAAGCAAGAGAGCTCAGCAGAAGAATAAACCAACCTCTTATCCTTTTCTTTTCTTGACTGATCGATATAACGTTGACCCCCCTTGAGTTGGTGCTAGTTAAATTGCCTATGCAACTTTGAGCAAGAGGCAACTTGCCATGATATCTTCATGGAACTTGGTAGCAGGCAGATGGACTTGTATTTTCCTGGTCTTTTAAGCTCATGCATGGAAAGAAACAAGCCTTTTAAGCTTTACGGCGTGGTACGGGAGTCCTTTTTTTCCATGAGTACTTTGGATTTTATTTCCTAGTTAATGTGAATTTTTTAGCATTCTGGAAAGTGTTCTTTGCTTGATTTGCTTGAAACTATTATGAAAAGTGATCGTGTGATAACCTAGAATATGAGTTCGAAACTAGGTTTTCACCCTCTTTCTTTTAGAAACTTGGATACAGATTTTATGCAATGCTATCTCCAGAATGTGTGCTCCAGAGAGGATATGGTAGCCTTAAAAAAATTTCTGGGAGATGCTATTCTTTACTATAATACACCTCGCTAAAATCGTAAGATAACGCTGATTGTTTTTCACTAAGTCTTTGATCATTTGTTGCCTGCTGAAGGGAGTTTCTAGAAGGAAATATTTGTTTTTCTTTAAAATGTTTAAGCCACATGTGTATATGTTTATGCAATATAGCTTCTGAGTCATCTAATAACATCAGTATTATCAGATTATGAAAGTAAATTTCTTCATGTTGTCCACATTAACAATTCTATGTGTTCAGTTCATTGTCAATAGCAGTGGCTGGTTCAAATCTTTGTGGTCCCTTGTAAAGTTGCTAGCCCTGTGTTTATCAATGTCCCTATTCTGAAACCCTGTCTGAGAACTTCTCTCTATCCATTAACTAATATGGTGTGGTATATTGTTTAGTTATTTTCTGGGAAGAGGATTTTCATAACTGTATCATATGGTGGAGCTTCTAAGGAGTACAAGGATTTGGGTAAATGCTAATAAGGTTCAAAATGAAAAGATTAATGTCTCCTTTTTATTAACTTCATTAATTTTAATTTTATTTTAAGTTGGACTTCAGTTTATAAACAAGATCTTGTCTGCTATATTAATGATCTGAAGTGTAGGCTGTCTAAAAATCACAACAGATAGTTATCCCATCAAACATCAACAATGGAGGTTACAATTCGACGACTTCCAGAATGCTACAATTTAAAGACTCTCACGTAGATCGATGAATGTTACAAATCAATGACCTTCACGATAACCGATGAAAGCTCTGATCAATGATCTTCACAACCAATAATGAGAGTTACAATCTGACGACTCTCACATTTTAAAGAGCTAAAGCGAAGATTACTAAACAACGATCGCCGCGACGCTCTGACAGAAGAGATTACAAGTCAACGATCTCTTCAATCCAAGACGCAGGACTCATCCCTGCATCCCAGAGGTGAAGCACAAGTGGCCTTGTTCCAGAGTCAAAGCTATGCAAACGTAGCTCCTAAATGCTACAAACGCAGCTTCCATTCGTTGCTAAACGCAGCTCCTAAATGCTGCAAAACGCAGCTTTCAATCGCTGTCAAACGCAGCATCTAACTGTTGCCAACGCGGTATCTAACTGTTGCCAACGCAGGTTCCATTTGTTGCCCAACGCAGCTCGCAAACACTGCGTTCAAATGCAGATTTCATTCCAGAATGCAGGACTTGCGTTTGACTCGTTCAAACACGAGTTGAACGGTTCCAGAAACCGTTTTCTCCCTATGATCTGAGAGATTTTCGCCCCCACTTAGGAGCGGATTAAGGAGGCGGTTACACCCTTTAATCCTCTATAAATAACTGAAAAACCAGACTAAGAGATATCTTTGGATCCTTGACCATTTTCAGATCTAGAGATCAGCAAAGGGCATTCTTCAGCAACAGGAGCTGTCTTCGTGCTTGGCTTGTCTAACCAATTAAGGTTAAGATCAATCAACTCTTTTACAGGAGTTTAAACTCGCTCTGAGTTATCAATTCGTTCAGAGTTTCAAACTTGCCACGCAAGTCCTCTACAACGTCAAATCGTGAGGAGAAGATACCGTTCCAGTGAATCAAGACGTTTGGATCGTCAACGGAGAGCAAACTCGACGCGGGCATTCGAGGGAGGCACTTCATCGCCACCGTGAAGAACCTAGACTTAAACAAAGGGGAGAATTCAGATCAATTCTCCTCTCTTTTGTAATCGAAAATCCAAATTGTAATTGAGATCGAGAGAATACAAATCAAATTTCTTTTATTTTATTTACTACAAATTTTCCACCAAACATGAAGTTTTAAAATATGGTGAAAACTTGCAAGTATTGTTACTTTCTATGGCCATTGAAATAAACATAAATTTTATCGTTTGACATCAGCACGAATTCCAAGAATAACTTCTCCACACAAACCGTCCATGGGTAAATGCCAAATTATCGTTTTTTTAAAGAAAATCAACTAACACCTTAAAAAATCCTTAGGTTGAAAACAATTTTGCTGGCTTAGCCCTTTCACCATCTTCTTGTCCCTAATCCCCATTATTAAAACTGGTTGCTGACACTGCCAGCGCATTAAAACTCTTAAAAGCTGCTGCTGCTCAGATGCACAGCAGGATAGGGTGGAGAAGATATCTGAGAGATATCTCTGGGTCTTTCTTGTCTTTGTTAAATTAGTGATAATAAATAGGTTGGGGGATATTTATAATTTTATATACCAAAGAAAATAATATTGTTGGTTTTATGTTTATTTGAGTTAAAAAGCAAACCCAAAATCCAAACTGAAAACAAGAATATCTGAGATTAGAAATTGAACCAAGCCCAACTAGACTGAATATGTTAAATATATTTATAGTTCAATCTACTCAATGTTATGTGAACATGCAGACCACTACAGCCTACCATATCAATGCATCTGTTATGAGCACTCTGGCAATCTTCTGAAATGCAGTTGACTAAAATCTACAACATTTTACTTGTGTGTTTTTGGTAATATGCTGGAACCATCTCATTTCTGCCAGCAAGCAGCAGACTGAGAGAGGGAAGGAGGGAGCACTTAATAAAACAACACAATTAATCTATAGCTCTGTTTTCCATAAATTTTACTGCTGAATTAAATAAACTTCCTGGCGTGTTGAAAACTATTGTCCATAGGTAGGACACTTGACGTCATAATATAGGTATGTGAAACATGTAGTTTCCTAGTGGGAGACTCAGTCAACTCCTGGAAGAAAAAGCATGCAGTTTTTGGCTTTTAGATGTGTTCTTAACTTCAGCGTTTCTAAGAAAAGAAGGAATGTACTTTATTGAGCTCATCATTATCTAAGGTTGTACCGTGTCTCGTAGATAATGTGGCTTCATTTAGCAGATTTGTCATCTGCTTTCCCATCCTCATTTTTATTAGTTCCAGATCAATTTGGAGTCTGGTCCTTAGTTGCACGAGATTTACCAAAATAAGTAGTTTTTCCTTTCTGCTTGTGAGTGGTTAATGCATGAGTTTTTTCTACATGTGAGTAGCCGACGCATAAGCTCTTCTCTTGTTCATTTCCTCTTAAAAACAAAGAATATTTGAATCATCCTTCAAGCCTACTCAATGCAAAATTTTGTTCCATATCTGAAGCCATTTTAATGCAAAATATAACAGTTCTATTGAAAAAGGTGAATCATATGATGATGATGATTGCGGTGGTTAGTTGACAGAAGGATATACCTATCCTTCATATGTGAATGTCTTCATATTTGCAGTATGGTTTTGGTTCTCTGATAGTGGGTCTTATTCTAGATAGCATTGCTTTGAATCTATTATGTTAAATTTCAATAGTGTGGCCGTACATAACCTCTTTTGTAATGGTTGTTGCCTTTGCCTTCAATTTACTTATTTTCAATTTAGTTTAGCGGTACCATACACATTATTTTGTTGGTTATTGCGTAATTTTTTTTCCATCATGTACAACCATCTCTTCATAGATAAATGTCCAGTGCATCAACTTTCATCATTTACTTTTTGGGTATTTCTGTACGATACATTTATTTCCTGGTTGCCATTTCTGAAAAAACGGTTTTTGTTTTTTGTAGGCGCAGTTTTCACAAATGGGACCTGGAATGGCGCCTGTTGGAGTGCCTCGCATGCCCATTTTCCCCCCAGGTGCTCCTCCTCTTGGACAACAGCTATTCTATGGTCAAGCACCTCCCGCTCTGATTCCTCCACAGGTAACATTTCTTAGTTTAATATGGGGAAGCTAACGGAAAGTTCTTGTACAGAATTTCCTATTTCTCGTGTATATGAACTGTTAAGGTTTTTAGGATGGCAAATGTGAATATTTTTTATCTCACAGTTTTCCTTGGAACACGTCTCTGCTTGGTATTCATGTGACCAAATTCAAAATTCACTATCTTGGTATTAACTGAGCCTTCCTGTATTTTGTATAATAATTATTCATTGTTAAGATTTTGGGGCTGGCAACACATTCAATTTTTCTTGTCAATGAATGATAATGACCCGAGAACTTTCCATGCATACTAGAGTAATAAGTAACATCTACTTACTGATCAAGGTTCTGCGAAGTCTTATCTTGAGTAATTGAAACTGTCAGCTATTTCCTGTTATTAGGGTCCTGCAGAGGGATACACTTATTAATCTATATCTGATGATGCCAGCTTTGCTGTCTACAGTAGCGATAAGAGTGGCTTCCTTGATTTATTTGATTAGTAGGCTGAAAGGACTCATAGAGCTAGAGCATGTGCACAGGTTGTTGTCTTATTTGGATGGATTGCATACCTTACACCAAAATGTTGAAGCGTTTGTAATGATTGCACATTATTTAGCAGAGAATTTAGGAAATCAATAATAAAGTTATACTGAATATAGCATTGTACTTCCCAGTGCTGATGAAAAAGTTTTCTTCAAGAAGGTAGAACAGAAGATACATAGAACGTTCCTCCTGATTCATTTACTCGGACTGAACTATTTTTGATGAGTAACACTTATGGCTAACTCTTTCGTTTACAGCCAGGATTTGGTTATCAGCCGCCAATGGTTCCTGGGATGAGGCCTGCAGGGGGTCATATGCCAAACTTTTTTATGCCATTAGTTCAGCAAGGAGGTCATCAACAGCCCCGCCCTGTAGGTCGGCGTGGCGGACAGGGTCCTGGGCAAATGATGCAGCAGCCCATGCATTTCCTTCCGCATCAGGTTGGTCTTAATTTTGTTTTCTTCATGTTACTTGGTTTTCTCTCAACTCTGTACATAATGAAAGGATCTTACTGTTATCATTTTTGATAAAACATGCAACACACTACCATATTATCATGCTAGGTGTGTGATCTAATCCACACCCAATGTTTTGCCCGTTCTGCAGAATTGATTTGTGTGCTCGAACTTGAATATTTTGCGTTCCTACTTTCTGAATGTAACTTATTACTATGTGCCATTGCATTTTCACTGTGCATGAAGCATATTAGTTTTCACTAGCCTGTGTGACGGCTTGTATCGGCAGTGCAACTAAATGTAATTTATATGATGTAACAATGTTGAAAATGATGAATAACATTTACCTATAATGGTCTGCTTCTCGATAGCTTAAAACCGGATGTAGCTTAACACATAACATCATTTATATGTTTTGTTATTTTTAAATTGAAAAGAAGTATAAAATTATCCATAATAATTTTGGCAACAAGGACCATGATTTCAAAATATAAAACATTTAAATTTTTAAACAATAATTCTAAATTTATTATTGGATATACTAATTTACGAACAAGTATCATAATGAAATGTTCAAATATATCATCACAAATTACATATCTAATTCATAAGTTCATATTCACTTCATTCTAATACAAATCATATGGTCACTATCACAACAAAAATTATGCCAACTGAATATCAATCATGACAAAAAAGTCCTCAAGTCTTGACAAATAATTCAAAAGCAAACACTTAATTACTCAAGCCTTAAATTTAGCGCAAAAAAAAAAAAAATCTCAAGTTTCTAAGATAACTATATTGAACAACATATATTATATTGAAATGAGATGCATTACTTTTGCATAATGCAAAATTTCGAGTTACATAGCTTTTTTTTCTTCAACACCGTAATTGAGTGCTCTGTGCTGCAGATGTTGCCTAGTCATGGCAGGGGACGTTCATATGGTTACCCACAGGGTCGCAACATGCAGGGTGGCAATTTCCCCTCCATCCCTAGTCATGAAAGGGAGCAACAACCCCTCAGTGCTCTAGCTACAGCGCTCGCAAATGCTTCTCCTGACCAGCAGAGGACGGTAAGTGCTCTGGGCATTTGCACTTTGATACCTCAAAGTTTAATTCTTTTTTAAATTCGATACCCCGATGTTACTTTTTGACAATTTGGTACCCTGATGTACAAAACATTAACATTAATTTTGTTCGCGGTTTTTAGCCAGAAAATTCGTGCGGGGCCCCGATCGAACCTCTCAATTCTATTTATTGATGGCAGGATTAGCCATTAAAAGCTTACAAGGAGGGGTTTCCAAGAACTTTCAAACATGTGAAAAAGCATGATATCATAGCACTATCCTTTAACAAAAAACCTAAAACATGACCGAAAATCTCCAGCAGCCCAAAAGAAAAGCAAATACATGGTGACAAAAGTCACAAAACAAGCCCAAATCGTCCGA
The DNA here is from genome assembly GCA_022839385.1 of Asparagus kiusianus. Lineage (NCBI taxonomy): Eukaryota > Viridiplantae > Streptophyta > Magnoliopsida > Asparagales > Asparagaceae > Asparagus > Asparagus kiusianus. The sequence continues at coordinate 301,304 of BQKN01000614.1, forward strand.
CATGTCCTTCAAACTGGTTACTCGTACTTTTTTCTGATGTGATGCAAAACCCAAGAGTCATTTAGGAGAGCCAATTTAACATGTAAATTTAAAGCATTGTCATAAAACTCTACCTCATTTCTCAAGCCATGAGCCGACAATCTACCTACAACATGGTTCGATTCTCTAAACACATGCGAAAACAGTATAAGGCATGTTCTCCAAAATCGATATAATTTTACTCCAGGTTGCTCCATACTTCCAGTGCTTCGGAAAAAGCAGAAAATAATTATAGTTATCAAATTTTAGTTTTTTAGTTTGAAAAAAGATTGAGGGAAAGTAAAAGATTTAGGGGTGTCAAATGACAAATTAACATCAATTTGAAAGCTTTGCGGTAAAACTGTCAAAGTAGAACTTCGGGGTATCAAATTGCTAATAACCCTTTTTTCCCAAGTAGTTTACAGGAGCTTTCCTTTGGCTTGAGATTAACGGCACATGCCTGCTTTATGTTGGAGATTTGGATAATAACAGTTGCCTTGCTTCTGTTTCAGATGCTTGGTGAAAATCTGTACCCTCTTGTGGTGCAGTTAGAGCCTGATCATGCTGCCAAAGTGACTGGTATGCTGCTGGAGATGGATCAGACCGAGGTCTTGCATTTGCTAGAGTCTCCAGAGTCTTTGAAGGCGAAAGTGGCCGAGGCCATGGAGGTCCTGAGAAATGTCGCTCAGCAATCACCTCACGGTCAAATGGCTTCACTGTCGCTGAGCGATGAATCTTGAGTCTGCTTTCCTTACTGTTTCTGTTTCTTTTCATACTTTGATAGAGTTTTAAGAGAAGCTAGACATTATTATGGTTTTGGATAATTTTTGTTTGTTGTTCCCTGTGGAACACCTTATCTTAGGGTACACTATTTTTTGGGGCATACTGGTGTAGCTTTCTAGTTCATCTTATATTTGGCATTGTTGTACTTCAGGTTTTTAATTCCTGCTTCTTTGGTCATGGACATCCCGCATGAGTTCAATTTTGAATTACATTATTATGGAATTGTTGGTTTGTGGAGGATTTCTACTGCAGGCGGCTCCAATTTGTAGCAGGTAGCTGCACTCAGGGTTGCTTGTTTCACTGCGACTGCAGTCCCGCAAATGCAATTGTAAGTTTGAGTAATCTTTTCCTGATCTGACTTATGACCAATTTGGGTATAAGCTGTTAATGCAACAGATGATATCTTACCCTCGCCAGTGGCTTAGGGGGTGGGGCTTGGCGCCTTGGCTTGAAAGCTTAAAGGTCGATCCGAGCCTGTGACATGTTTATACCTAATATAATTTCTAGTCATTAAGCATTGTAATACTTGTGATGTTCACTTGGGTCTGGACCTCAAAGGGAGGGTCCAGACTCGGGGTTCACTAGGGTTTGGATTGCAAGAGCGAGGGTCCAGCCTTAGGGTTTCCGTGGCTGGTACTTCGTCAAGGGTTTTTTCCCCCGTGGCTGCAAGTTCTTTTCAAGTCATACACTTATTCTATTTTGGGGTTGCAAGTTTTAGAGCATCAACCGGTCCAAGTGATTATTAACTAGTCACTAAAGATGATGCTAATACTATCTGAAACGGATGGTATTAAATAATAATAATAATAAATCTGGGATCAACTTATTGGGAGGTCTAACTTGCCCATCGACTCTACGTATGCTTGACCGCTTTCTAGCCTCTTTATCAGGTCAAAAGCTGGGCATCGACAAGCACGCGTCACAGAGGTATCTTTCTTCTCTGCCCCGCTAAATGAACCCTGGACCTACCACGACAAAGATTGCTCTCCTCTCTCATGTTAGTTCCTGATTGAATTACTGGCTTTTATAGTAAAAAATCAGGGGGCGTCATTATGCCGAAAGCTATTGTGATTTTTAAATTTTTATCTTGGGTTAGCAAACATTAATGATCATCATCCAAGCGCACCAGAACCCATTAGAGAGAATGTGGGATTGGCATGAAGGAGGGAGGGGCCGAGGCCGCGCGACAAAAGAAAAAAAGCGAAGGACATCATTCTTTTGTTTCCTTTTCAGCCCTTCACACAAGCACCTATGCCTTAGCTTAATTATTAAGCCAAGTGGGCTCCAAAACCAGTCACGTCTTTGGGGGAAAAAAATGACGTACATCTGCTCCCAGCCATCCATCGACAGCGCAAAGAATGATCACGATTAGCCACAAAACAAACATCACAAAAATAAAGGCATGCCTCTCGCTTTCCTTTGTTTAATTAATTGTTAAGCCAATCGGACCTACGTGCTAATCGCAACTTTTGGGAGGCGATAATCCAAGCTACCAACGACGCAAGAAAGCACCACATGATGCTTTGGCGGTGGCCTAGTTTTCGAAAGCCCTTGAAATGTTTGAATTCGGACGTGTTTCTATTTTCCTGATGATTTTTCTTTTTTTTGATAAATTATCTTCTTAACAAGTAGTTTACCGGACAGATACGGGTACAGAAGATCCCGAAACCCCTCCAAACCCGGCCCGTTTACCCCCGAGAGGTGTCGGAACTGCTTTAATTGCGCTGCACCGCAACCCAAAAAAAGAAGACTAAAAAAAAGGTAACAGCTTAGTTTTTTTTATCAGTGCATCCCACGCAACAACTTGCTTTACTTATGTAGCGTCAGCTGTCGCCGACACTTGCCCCCTCTCTAGTCTCTAGGAATTATAAGATGACTCCTATCCTTTTTTTTTTTCGCGTGTAGAATTGACTACTGAATTGAGGGAAAACAAAACTGCAGCAATAGATGATGTAATCGAATATTTTTCCCCATGTTTGGTTAGAAATGTGATAGCTGCAATTGTGAATTGAATTTTATTTTGTACGGATTTTCTATAGAGTGTCCATGAGCGCTCTATAAGAGAGGAGAAAGATAGAAAGAAATAAATAGTTCATAGGCCCCTCTGATTTGTATTAATTTTGTAAAAAAAAAAAAAAAACAAATCACAAGAAACAATTGCATCATAGCGGCCGCTCACGAGTAGTATTTTCTTTAATATCCTCCTCGTCCCCTGTACATATAATTGGTGTACTAGCTAGGTGGAGAACCAAACCTTTATTTAAATTATTACCCTAATTAATACCGTAATTCCTTTATTGCACTGATGTGCGAATATAAATTCTTAACGTGTCATCGATCACCGGGGAAACCATCATCATCGTTCATCATTTTCAGCCCCCACAGAAGCCAGAGCCGGGGGGGTCTTTACGAGCATCAGCTTTTAACTTTTTTTTTTTTTTCCTCACACCAAATCCATCTACGTTGACCCACCAACCACAACAAATAGAAACAAATTAAGATGGCGCTGCTGAGAGAGAGAGGAGCTCACTTTCCTCTGCCAATTTGTTCTCACTCTCTCTCTCTCTCTCTCTCTCTCTCTCTCTCTCTCTCAAGCGACGCACACGTCCTTATTTATTAATGAACAATAATTTATGAGCTCGAGCGAGCAACAGTCCAGCTACCCATTTCCTCCGCATGCAAAGACAAAGTCAAGCGCTCCCACAAACTGCTGTGAGTTTAGTTTTCTGGGCTTCTTTTTTATTTTTTATTTACCCGTTCTTTACTTAATTGTCACCGCCTTCGGTGTTTTCCCCCGCCTTCTTCGTTAATTTGTGGTGGTACTTGAGTTGGGTCTATTTGCGCGTCCTCATTAATTAGTTGCAGTGATATTAATTTCTGATCTGAGGCAGAGTTTTTCCACTGGAAAATTATGCTCTTTTTATCCCATTAATTAGTTGCATGGAAGCTCTCTTTGCTCCTTGAAGAAGAGCGAAGCAGAAAAGCTCAGGGGATCAGAAGGGCTTGAACCTTGAAAATCCTGCTTAATTTTTTTTCTTCTCTTGGTCACGGGGAGGATAACTGAAATTCCCTTTATGGTTAAATTCCTTTTAACTCTGACAGTAACAATTTCTCAAAATCCGGAGGGTTTTGCGGAGCTCTCCAAAGTTCATGGGGTTTTGTGCAATTACAAAGTTCAGGAGGTTTCTGTACGTAAAACCCCCCACAGTTCAGGGGTTTTTGTGAACTTACCCTTCTTTTGATCTCGGTTTGCTTCTTAATTAAACGGTCTTAATTTTGTAGAAATTTTGCATTTGATCGTCTGAGGGTATACTTATTGGTACTTGTAAATTTCATTTCACTCTATATTTTAAAAGCATCTTCCAATAAAGGGTGGCTTTTTTAATTGAATATTTAATAGCCAAACTAAGAAACTAAGAAGAGGAGATGGAGGAAATAGTGGGGCTTATGAATCGTAGTCAGAGTTTTATGTTTTTTAGTCTTTTGTTGATTTCTTTTTTCTATTTTGCTACACTATTACAGGTTTTGCATTTATAAAAGAAAAAGAGTTATTTCCTGATAAATGCACAGATATTTGCTTAATGGTTTTGAGGCATAGGCTATGGTTTTGCACAGTACCGAATTTTCGTTTCAGCGTAAGAATTGAGATTAACAATTGAAAGCTATTAAAAGTTTCTTCAGAAGGATATGAATGATAAATCATCATGTGTTATTATAAAAAAGCTGTAAACAATTTAGTCCTTTTAATTTGTAGGAGGATTTTCGAATTGCACTTTCTAATTTCAATTTCTTGCTGAAAACATTATAACGGAATCATTTTGATTACATCCTTTCTGTTGGTGCACGCCTCCCGCAAATCAGCACTCGTCGTTGGCCACCAACAGGCCTTCAATGCGGAAGCGTTGTCGGTGGAAGTGTCATCGAAACATCCGATGAGATCCCCTTCTACTTCGTAGATCAATTGATCACCAAGTGATGTGGAAACTCTGAGAAGCTACTAGTTCAAACAAAAGAGAAATGCAATATACCGTAGAAAATAGAATGCGACCAAAGTAACGAGATTTATGTGGTACAGTAATCGCCTACGTCCACGGTTGAGATTAAAGTCTTTTTTTTTTTATTCTAGAGATTACAAAGATACCATCTTTCTTGAGATCTCTAAACATTCCTCAATAAACCCTCTCTCAACCTCCTGTCAAAACCCTAGATTTCTTTCATTTGTTCTCTCTACCTCTCTTTTACAATATGGGACTCTCCTTGGCTTAGTACATCAAACCCTAGACCTAAAAGACCTCTTTCATGTGCCCCAAAACCGGATACAATACCACATAGGAGTCCTAATCCGAACAAAATTCAAACAGGCTAAAATAGGAAATAATTGAAACTGCCCTTAACCGGTCAAACTGACTGGTTTGCCTGGCCGGTCAACCGGCAAGGTATCCTGGCGGGTCGGACCGGCCGGTCCCGTCGCCGCCACTCACCGTCTCCCCTAGTTTTGCTTCACGCTTCGGTTCTGACTCTTCTGTTGTCTTCTAGGGCTGAAAATACAAGGCTATTTCCCACCACTTTCATCTCCTGGCAAAACAATGCAAAGCTAAAGAGGTTGTATAGATAAAATCATCATTCAGTTTGTTAAAAAAAACTAGAGTTTGTTATGTAAACAACCATTAGTTTCACTTAAGGTCACGTCTGGATGGACGTAACTATTAGAAGTAAGAAGTGGATCCTTTATGTAACTTCTTCAATTATGAAGTAGAATGTAGCGGAAGTAGTACTTATTTTGTTTGTTTTATATATTTTTAGAAGTAGCAGAAATAGTACTTCATCATCTTCTTTTATTTATTTGTTTGTTTGGATAGAAATTGGATATATTATTTAAGATCATCTGCCCTTGGTAAATCTCTAACTTAAGTGGACCCCATTTTTTATCCACTTCCCCTCTACTTTTGAGCTTTCAAGGACGGAAAAAAGTCTAGGAAGTAGGAATGTCACCTAGACGTCACATCTGCATTTATGGAAGTAGCTGAAGTGGTCTTTTCGGAGAAACAAACATAATTTTTTGCTTGAAATAGGAGAAACTTCCTCTACTTCGGTTACTTTGCTAATTTCGTGCAAACAAACAGGCCCTAAGTCACATGCCATGAAAAGTAGGACAAGTTCCAATTATAAGCTTTAATATACTGATCAATTATCCATTTTTCCGTGAAGAATATAAAAAACAATCTCTTGAAGATTACAGACGAAAAGTACAAACATTTTCATGGCTCATAGAAACAACCTCAACATAATGCGCGGATTAAAAATTGAGAATTTTTTTTTTCCTTTTCACTGTCAAGCTTCCGAATTAGTTTTTTGTTTTTCTAATTCGTCATTGATCATTCCTTTAGTATTTCTTTTTACGATTGTTGATCCTTTTTCAGACTTTAGCACTAAATGTCAGCTTCAAGCATGGAACATAAAGCATGGCTCTGGAGGAGAAAATCTTCAGAAAAGGTTCTCACCAAAAATGAGAAATCTGATCTCTCAGCTGTAAGCAATGAACAGGAGGTGATTAAATTGATTTTTGCCATCGTCTATTTAACCATTTTGTTGATACAATCACCAGTTGCATAAAAAAAAGGCATGCACACACAAGTATCTCATCTATGCAAGCACATATGAATATATATTGATCTATTTCAATTCATCAATAGTTTTTGAGGGAGAAGATCCTTCTTTACTATTTTCTTCACGTCTTACTGAGTGCACATGTGGAATAAAATTTTTAATTTTTTAACATATATATGCCCTTGTCTTATTTGCATATCTACCTGCCAAATATGAAATTTGCTAATTTGCCTAGGGGGAAAATACTCCTCTCATTAAAATCATTAAATTTCAAACGAAAATTGGTTAAGATTAAAAAAAAATATTCTCTTCCCCCTTAAAGAATAGGGTTTTTACCTATATATCCCCCAAATCTATCCTATTTGTCCAGTTACCTGCCAAATTCGTATATTTGCTAACTTAACCCTATGAAGTTTAACTGTGTTGAAGGAGAGGGTATAAAAAAACTAATGTGGAGATGCAGGGGTAATTAGTAAATATGCAGATTTGGGGGTATAACTGCAAACAGGATAAATTGGGGGTATTTACACAAAGAATCCAAAGTTCATAAGAGGCCTAACTTAAATTATGTGGTTTCATCACTTCTCTATAATATTTTCTTATTTTATAGGGTGAAAATTAGTGTCAACTTAATATAATACCTTAAGCATCCTCTCTTATAAAATCTCCCAACTGCTACGAAACTTCCATCTGAATACAATACATCTACACCTGACATCGTGGTTTGATGAGTGATGAAAGTGAGCACATTGGTTCCCTTAACTTCATAGAGCATAAACTTTTGAAGGTTATTTTTGAGGCCAACAATAAATGGTTGAGAGCTCCATGATTATGCTTAAGCATAACGTATATCCTCAGAGTTTATAGGATTAAAATAGAAAGCATCTGTAACATGCACCCCACACCCAGATTTTCGTCTCCAAATGGAAAGTTGATTTTTCTCTCTTTTCTTATATGTTTCACAAGATTTAAACTAATTTCTTTTTGTGGAAAGAAGCAATGGACTTAATAAAAGATGAGTCTAAGACCTAATAATTTTAATTTTTAAGGTACTCACATGAATTATAAATGATACATTTACTGTCATGTTTTAGAAATAATCTTTTAACTTCTCCTTCAATGAGGTGGGATATTTTCCGGTTAAAACACGTAGTGTGTAACCTGAATTTTGTTGGAAATTACATATCAAATTTTGCTTATGTTCCTGATTTTCTGATCTGATGCTAAATGCTAGCATGAAAAGTAATTTACAGTTTCGTTTGAATCTTATAGAAATGACACCGCTTTGTGGCAGAATATGTGCTGTTACCAGAAGCAAAGAGATTGGTCTTTGTCTAAATTTATGATATCCGATATTGTAATTTTCAGGATCCGTACTTATACATGTTTCTGTTTAATTCCATACCAGCTAGAAAAATCCTTGGAATTGGAGAGATCTTTAAAAGATCTAAAGGAACAACTCTATACTGTTCGCACTGAGTCTGATGCCAAAGACAGTCTTCTAGCTAAACAGAAAAAGGTGGCCGAAGAGGCAATTGCAGGTTGCTGATTTCTTCTCATAATTTTTGATGACGGACATAACCTTATTGATCTATTCACCTTCTCTCATATGCTCATGTAATAATCTTCACTTTTATGATGATGTATGTATTAGGTTGGGAAAAGGCAGAGACAGAAGCAGAATCATATAAGAAAGAACTGGCTGATGCATTACTTTTGAAAGCCGCTGCTGAAGCAAGAATAGCTAACATAGATGCAAATCTTAATGAATGCATGAAACAATTACAAGTTGTTAAGGAAGAGCATCAACACACTATAATTGATGCTGCTACAAAGTTATCGAGATTGCAAGAAAAAGCACGACTGTTAGAAACAAGCTTAGTAGAGAAAAATGAAAGCATTGAAGCTAAAGACAAGTTAATTGAAGATTTATCCGAATCCAAATCCCAGACCGAAGCAATTTTTACTGAAATACTGGCAAGGCTAGAATCCTCGGAGAAAGATAATGCTTCTCTCAAGTATGAGGTTTTTATGCTACAAAAGGAAATTGAGGTTCGGAATCAAGATAGGGATTTCCATATCAAGGCAGCGGATGCTGCTCATAGCAAATATCATGATTGCGTGAAAAAGATTAGTAAACTCGAAGCTGAGTGCCAAAGATTGCGTGTTATGCTCCGGAAGAGACTCCCGGGGCCCGCTTCCATAGCTAAAATGAGGAGTGAGGTTTCAAGGGATTATGTATCAGGAGATGATTATGATTCATTAAGTACAAGAGTTGTCTCTCTTGTTGAAAGAGTGAATGCAGTTGAAGACGAAAGTAAAGTTTTGAAAGAGACATTAGTAAGGAAGAACAATGAACTTCAGTCATTGAGGTCACAGCTTGAGGAATCCTCAAAAAGAAAGCTTTCTTTAGAATTGAGGAGGAGAAGTTTCTCGAATGATTTGCCTCTTGCAGCGATTTCTGAAGATATTGGAAGAAGAAATGAAGATGCTATTAGCTGTGCTGAGTCATGGGCTTCTGCTTTAATTTCTGAAATTGAGCATTTCAGAAATGGGAAAGCAACGACACCATCAACTACAACTGCAGGAGTCTCAGAACTTAGCTTGATGGATGATTTCGTAGAGATGGAAAAGCTAGCTATAGTTTGTGTTGATAAAAAGCCTGAAAGTTCCAATATGCAACATGCTTCTATCAAGGGACATCCTTCAGATATCGAAAAACCTCTGTGCAAAATGATTCAAATGGTTGAGGGAATCATACAGAAATCTTTTACGAGCAACGTTGGTCAACAGATATTAGATGAAAAAGATGAAAGTAGTATGACACAGTATAAATCCTTCTTAGCTAGCGGGTGTGTAGCTCATGTCTTTCTATGGAAAGTTTCTGAACTTTGCAATGTTCTACAGAATTTTATTGTTGTATGCAATGATTTGTTTCATGGAAAGGTAGATTTCAAGAAATTTATATGTGAACTTGCCTCAACTCTAGAATGGATAGTCAATCGCTGCCATTCCCTTCAAGATTTATCGACCACGAAGGACACGATGAAGAATCTTTTGAATGGGGACGAATTACATGAAGATACTGAATTTAAATCTGGACCTTCAATCTTAGAGGCAGAATTATTAACTCTGAATAATTCAAATAGATCGATGGAAGAAAAGCATGAGAATCAGAAATCAATTGCAGAAGATGTTGGCACACGACTTACTGTTTCCAATGCTGAACTGAGGGACGTGCGACGAAAGTTCTCCTCTCTTGAAGCTGAATTGGAGGGTAACGGTCGTTGTAACGAAGAATTGGACACGAAATGTCTTGAGCTTCAATTTCAGTTAGAAAGGTAACTATCATATTGTTCTCATTAATAGGGTGAAATATCATATTTAAGTTCTAATATTTGTGTTTAAATATTTACTGAATAGTGGATCTACAAAAGAGACACCAAAGTCTGACAAGGGCGAAGAGGAAAAGCAACTCAGAACAGTGAGTTCTGAAACTTTTTGGGGTGATGGCAATCATGCATCCTATAATTTAAGACATTTACATAATTTATTTAACTAATATTGCCAGTGTTTTCTACTCTTGAACTACCTGCCTAATTGATTCTAACCCATGTGAATTATAACATATCATAAATTAATAACATCCTTGACCATAATAAGAGCATCAGTTAAACTTGATCAAATGTTCTTTCTTTTGTCTTTTAAGTCTTCAGTTCATTTATACATGTCAAAGATTATGTTAGCTTGATGTACACTTTTAGCTCGCAACCCATCAATTTAAGCTTTGGGTAAAAGTTTGTCTTTCAATGGTGTCAGGACTCCAGTTTCAAGAGGTATTTAAGTTCAAATCTTGTCACTGTCAAAATCTAAAGATAAATTTTTATTTAAGGTGGTAAAGTTCGCAAAAAACCCCATAAAGCTTTGTATTTTGAGATTACCCCCAAAAACTTTAAAATGTTGCTTAACCCCCAAATGTTTTGGGCCTTCCACAAAACCTCTACAACATTTGAAACTTTTTCTACATGCCCCCTACATAATGGGGGTTTTATGAAACTTCATCAAAATTTCATAGGGAGATTTCTGAAATTAATTTCGAAAGTGAGGAGAATCTCTTGAAAAATTTTGGAGGGTTACGCTGTTTGAAGTGAAATTGAAAAACCTTTGAACATTGTCAGAGGAACCTGCCATTGAATCAAAATTCTGAAGCTGTATAGAGGGTTAAGGGTTATAATTTTATAGTTAACATGCCTTCACAGTTTGAGCGTGTTTTTCATAGGCCAAAGCCTTGGCTAGTGCAGTGCTATCAATTAATTTTTTTAAAATCTACTTCAAATTCGTGGGCGGTGGAATTTGAACGCGGTTGCTCTGATACTATACCAGTTCAAAGATTTCTGACACTACACAAAACACTAAAGTTACGGTGATGGTGGAGTGTTATAATTTTATACTCTAAACAAATGCATAAGAGTTTCGGGGATGACTAAAGAATTTTGGTGGTTCTTTTTCTTTTCCTTTTTTTATGAGAACAAAAAAAATTTCGGGGTTTAAGTGACAATTTCAAAATTTTTGGGGGTTATCTCAAAATAAGCCAAACTTTTTTGGGTGTTTTATGAGCTTTACCCTTTTATTTATGTACCCCATTTATTTTGTCTGTCCAACTCTGTTCTACAACATTTTATAACTTGGGTATTTTGACGATGCACACTGTTGTTGCCTTGATGCATGCCCCGTCACCAATGCACCAGCTTAAGTTTGTTTAGTCATACATATAGATATATATTTCTGATATGTTTTTTGGAGGACATGGTCCATATCAGCGTCAAGCATTTATCGTTTGGAACCACGCTTATGGTTTGGTGGTGGATGACTGCTACAATGTCATGTTATAGGCCACTCTCTGTGATTGTGGTGGCAGCAACTGCAATTTAATTTCTTCACTTTCTACTACTACCCCACGGTCAATTTACATAGCATCGTGCTCAGTACTTTGACATATTCACAGCATGAGCGTGTTTTCAAAATCTGGAAACATAACCGCATCAACAATCTTGCAGGATTGGGAAATCTCTGAAGCTTCTGAGAAACTCGCAGAGTGCCAAGCAACCATACTAAACCTCGGGAAACAATTACAAGCTTTGGCAGCACCAAAAGATGCATCTCTATTTGATAAAGTGATATCACCAACGCCAGCTACCAGAATCAACTATCATCCTCAGTTACTCGATCAAACGCAAGATAATGCTGATTCCACACCTGAACATCTCAAATCTCCCAAGACGAAAGAAATAATCTGCACTGAAGTAAAACAGCCGTCACCGGCGAAGTTAAAAGATGATTATAACTTCAATGAGCAAAAGGGTCAGAGTGATGCAGGAAAGCTTGTGATTGTATCGAGGAGACAGAAGGGGGGAGTGAGTTTTCTGAAGAAATTGCTGTCGAGGAGGAAGGAGAGTAATAAGAAGAAGGCTTTGCCTATTGGCTCGTCTTAAGGGAAATTTAGGGTGGTGTAGCTGAGGCTTGCGTGATTGTGTTTTTGTTTAATTGAGTTGAAAGATGCTGTAAATAAAGGTTTTCTTTTCTTTTCTTTTTTTTGAAAATAAACATCAAGTATACCATGAATTCAGTACTTAAAAGACAGGTACATTTCAAATATTCACGTTATGGTTCTTCATTTTGTAAATAACTTGGGGAGTGGCCCATCTTTATTTTTACTCGTATTATTATCTTATCTTGCATATGATTGGTAAATTTCATTGGCTATAATGGAATATCCTTACATTTTCTCCATCTTTCTTGTATCCTCTCATCAAATTTCGCATTTTTAATTAATTTTCACAACAATTTTTTAATTGCTAGGTCCTCACAAACTTTCAACCTATACTACTTCCAATTCTCTTATTGGGTTAGTTCAGTTGTGTGGAAATAGGGTGCAGAGGCAAATGTTGTGCGCGGCGGAACAAACACAAACGCCAAGAGAGAAAGCCAAAACAATTCAAAATAACGGCACAAACTCAAACACAAAAGTTTAACGTGGTTCGGCAAATCGCCTACGTTCACGGGGCGAAAAAGGGATGAGTTTCCACTATATATAAAGAGAATACAAAGTAGAGATTACAAGATCACTCAACTAACCTCTCAAACTAATCTCTCAAGTCTCTCAAACTAAACCCTCAAACAAATTACTCAGAAAGGTCTCTCTCTTTTCTGTGCTAAAAATCACCTTCAAGCTACCCAATCAATCGATAGAAAACCCTAAAAAACGTGACTCTATTTATAACAAAACACAATCCCAAACAGATTAGGATTCTAAAAACGAGTCTGCCACACCTTGGTGTGGCACACACCACACCCATGACAAATAGAGCAGATTCTACCACACCAGGGTATGACAGACACCACACCCATGACAAACAGGGCAGATTCTGCCACACCCCGCCACCTGGGTATGACAGACACCATACCAGGGCGTGGTGGAGTTTGTCTTGCTTATTTTTTTCACGTTTTTCTCAATTCTTTTCCTCAATTCCTTCGCCGTTTTCACAATTCTCCACATTGACGAAGTTTTTCCAAAACTGAGCCGACACCAACCAAATCAAACGTCTCACTTGTTGCGTTCAGTATGAAGTGGAACAAAACCACGACAACGGACTCAATCCACAACAAGTCGAGACCCAAACGAGAATACGAACACTCTCCAAATGTTGGTATCAACTCACCAAACCCGCTGCATCAAATTGACTGCCTACGTACCCTCTCTCCCAAGGGATCAAGCCGCCTGTAGTTCATCAAACGGCCTCCAAAGGCCCTCAATCAAGTAGAAAAGTTTGCAACTCTTCACCAACATCACCAACAGATCTGCAACTAATGACTCTCCCAATGGCCCCAAAGTGAAACAAATCAAACACCTCCACCTGAGGCGAACCAATGGCCATATCCAAATCATATCCACTAGCTGCATTCAAGTTAACCAACTCATCATCTGCACCTAAATTCAAATGTGCCATTTCAGCTAGAATCTCAAATGATGCAGAATGATCTGGAGTATGTGAAGTAATCTCCACCCAATATGGAGTAGCATCACTCTCCACCCGCTGTGATACATCTAAGGTCTGTCCAAAGCTCTCCACCTGCTGAGAGTCAATTAGCTCCCTCAAGCGAAGTGACACTACTAGACCAAACATCCAATGGAGTTTTATCTCCAATCGTAGCAGTCGACAACATATGACCAAGATGACCCAAATATGTCAAAGCATTAACACTGTAGGCTGTCTAAAAATTACAATAGATAGCTGATCCCCACAAGGTTACGAGGCAATGGTTCCTTCAAATCAAGAAGCAGAATTCATCCTTACAATCAAAATAGAAAATATTTCTAAATCATTACAATCCGCAGCATTATAATCGCTACAAACACGACCTCATGTTTGAGATGATTGATCTTGATGGTTGCGACAACAACATGACCAATATTATATTAGCAACTATTAGAGATGCTGATGAGCAGTGTAATGATTTCAGAAATAAAAGGTTGGACTTAGTTGATGAGTTGCTTGGTAGAGAGCTGTGGGCAAATATCCACTGATTCTCATCAAGTTCCAACAATGAAAGCTACCAATCAGATAGCTTTCGTACCAACAAACGAAGGTTACGAATGGAGGACTTTTCACACAGATCGAGAAGAGTTACAATTCAACGACACTTCCGACAGCTAATGAAAACTCTATTCAGTGGTCTTCACAATCAACAGTGAGAGTTACAATCTGAAGACTTTCACACCCCACAACAACTCAAGCGAGGATTACTGAACGATGGTCCTTGCAACACCTTACAGAAGAGGTTACAGACCAACTAACCCCTTCTAAAACGTGGAAGTCATCCCCGCGTTACAACTCTGGAAATGCACCCGACCCTCGCGTTTCCAAGCTGCAGCAGGCAAAACGCGAGCGACCCTCGCGTTCATTGATGTTCGGTTGACACCCAACCTCGTGTTTCAATTCTAAGACGCGAAGATGGGGTTCTGAACGCCAGATTGGGCGTTTGACTCGTTCAAACATGAGTCGAACGGTTTCAGAACTGTTTTCCCAAGATCTGAGGAAATCACGCCCACTTAGGAGCGGATTTAGAGGGCACTTACAACCTCTTATCCCCCTATAAAAACTCAACAAACTCAACTGAGTTAGAAGAGGAGAGCTTTTGGTGAGCTAGCTTTTGGGGAACAGAAAAGTTAGCTAAGGAGGGGATTTTCCAGCATCTAAACCGCACAGGTTTGGAGGCGATTCGGATCTCAACCGCACAGAGAAGAAAGGGAGACGAAATCCTTAGAGATAGGATTTTCGAATCAAGTTCAGAAGATCAAATCTGAAAGGATTCTTCAATAGCAGAATATCCGCTTGGTCATTAACCGAATCTACGATTCTAATAACTCTATCCACAGAGTTCTAACTCGTTCAGAGTTATAACTCGTTCGGAGTTCTTAAACTCGTTAAAGAGTTACTTATAAAACTTTCCACAGAAGTTCATCGTTCCCACGAGACAAGAGACGGTCGGATCGTCAACGGAGAGCAAATTCGACACAAGCAATCGAAGGAGGCGTTCCATCGCTACCGAGAAGAACCTAGTTTTAAACAAAGGGGAGAACCAAATTCATTCTCCTCTCTTTTGTAATCGAATTGTAACCGAGATTAAAGGAATCAAAGTCAAATTTCTTTTCTTCTCTTCATTGTAATTTTCCAACATACAAAAGATGGCGACTCCGCTGGGGAATAGCTTTTCTGACGAAGAAGTGGTGGCGCAGTCCGACGTCCACCTCATGGGAGCTACTGTTGAAACTCTCGTCGTGGAGTTCGACCAAGCAAAATATGAGGAAGCCCTCTCCTCTGGATCGCTTAGCCCTAAGGCTAGGCGTGATGTCCGTAAGACCTCCAAGGAGGTCAAATCTGCTGATGAAACGTCAAAGAAAGTCCTCTCCTTTGGCCAAAAATCGTCGAACAGCCCCTCCGCTTCAGGAGCGGGCTCAGCCTCTGCTGAACTCGCACAGCGAGTTGAATATCCCACCTCCGCGTCAATGCGACGTGCTTCGGGCCATAAACGACCTATAGAGGAGACGAACTCCATGAACGTCAACGACGTTGCTGCTAAAGCTTTGAGACAAGCTAAAAAGAACACCGCTCGCAGATGGAGAAGATCTATATGACGAGCACACCTACGCGAAAGCCGAATGTTAGCCCAACGCAAGGATCGCGTTTTTGAAACTTTACCCGAACGTAGCGTTCCCAAAACAGAACGCTCGCTTCGAGGCAATAAGCCGGACTACGAGCCTCGGCTGATATAGCTGAAACGCGATCCTCAATGGCGCATTGTTCCTTCAAAACGTAACCCTCAGAAGGAAGCTGCCAAGGATAAACACGACCCTTAGGGGCGCGTTCAAACAGAACATGACTCGCGAGAGTCTGTTTCACCAACTAAACGCGACCCTCAGGGGCGCGTTCAATCAAAACATGACCCTCAGGGGTCTGTTTCATCATTTAAACGAAGGCCCCGGCCTAACGTTAACAAATCCAAACGCGACCCTCGCGTTATTCTTCAAGAACGCGACCCTGGCTTTGTTCTTCAAGAACGTGGTCATCAAGAGGTCCGTCAAGTTCAAAAAAATCAACGTGGGTTTAAAATCCACGTTCGACAAGAACCAAACTCATCCACCCAAGGGCAGGGGGTTCCATCTCCGCCTCCACACCCAGGGAAAGCTTCCTCCTAAGTTCCTGATCTGCAGGAATTGTTATCAAGAGGAAAACCAGCAATACCAGCAGCTCACTCGTGCCAATGTGAGAGGCTTATCTCGGCAGTCCTTTCAGAATGCTATTGTTGCATATCCGCACCTCGGCAGTCTGTATTCGACAGGTTGACGAACGCTGTCAGACCTGCCAAACGACGACGCCGATACGGGAAGAAGACCACCGAGACTGAATTCCCGAAGTCACTATAAATGTGATAGGTAGAGGAAAGGCTTCAAATCCCAGTTCTGAGGAATCACAAAGGAGCCATTCCCCGACTGTTCGGGAAAGGTGTGAAGAGTTTGAAGGGGTATACCGACACACCCGAACTCGTACAGGAGCTATTCGCGCGGTTAACTACCAGAGGTTAGCCAAAGGAATTGGCTATGATGATGAGCATTCGGCGATAGCCGAATCTCAATCTTCCAGTTCTGTTGTGGCTCGTGAAGTTTCTACTTACATGGCAGGAAATCCTGAAGACATAGCCAAAAGAGTGAACGAACATTACGTCATACTCCAAGCACAACAGGAGACCCTTCTTCAGATGAAGGACATGTTGGCCCAGCTCCTTGCTGAAAAAGGCCAAAAACCTGAATCTTCCCGGAGAACCACATCGAAGGGAAAACAAAAGGTGACCGAACATTCGGATCGTGAGACTCACAATCTGGAGTCCTCCTCTGAAAACGAGAAGGAGACAGAAAGAGAACTACATCCTCAGTCCGCTAAAGTAGAAGAATTGAAGGCTCGACTCAATACAATCGCCAACAGAAGCGAGCTCCGCGAAGAAGGAGTAGTACGATCTTATCCTGCTGAGTGGAACACAGCTCCCTACCCACCGAAGTTTAAGGCCCCAACTCTACAACCTTTCGATGGAACAGGATCACCAAACCAACACATCTACTACGTCAAGTCACAGACTGGAGACGTGGTAGCAAATGACGCCATCCTGACCCGCTTGTTCATCGGCACTCTTAAAGGAGTTGCCTTTGAATGGTTCATGAAATTGACTGCCGGGTCTATCCAGAAATGGGTAGACCTGGAAAGGCTATTCTTAGCCAGGTTCTTCGAAGACGACACAGAGGTCTCGGTCCCAACTCTTCTCGCCACTAAGCAAAGGAAAGGAGAGTCTATCAAGACCTATGTCGAAAGATTCCGCAGCATGGCACTGCGATGCCCTTCAGGTATAACCTAATCAACCTTGGTTGAAACTTACAGGCATAACTTGCAGACCCAGCTTCTGGCTTAGATGGGAGTAGCAGAATGTCACTCCTGGAGACAACTGGTTTCACAGGGAGAACAAGCTGAAGAGATTGTCGCTCGAGTAAAGGCTGAGGAAGTGTCGCAACCCAAATCGCAGCAACAACGCAACCAGAATAATACCCAGCGATCTAAGGGAAAGGAGACTTTGGCAGCCGACGCCAACACGCGGGTACCGCCTCCTACTAAGCAAGGCAAAGCACCCAATCAGCAAAGAGCGCCCAAGCAGTATTCGTTCAAGGAAGAACATGTGGATACTTTGTTTCAACTACTTCGGAAGAACAACAAACTGCAACTTCCCGAAGTCAGGAAACCGGATGAGGCAGGAAAAGTTGATGATCCCAACTATTGCCGCTATCACAGGTTCCTGGGCCACCCTACCAGAAAATGTTATGTCTTTAAAGACATTTTACAAAATCTGGTAAATACAAATGTGCTCACCTTGAAGCCCGAGCAGAAGACCGTGTCTACCAACTTGATAGCGGTCCAATTCGGAAACTTCCCACCAGTAGCAGCTGCAAATGGCGTCATTCCCGTCTACAAGGGAGAGATGCATATAAAAAACACTGACTTGCATGGTCAGAAAGGCAGGGGGTTGGTACCCCTCACCACCCCAAAAGGAGAAATCATGTGGGTCCACCCTGACCTGCTAGGAGATCAACAGTGGACGAATACTTCGTCCAAAAGGAAAGGAGGTAAGGCTAAGTCTTCTAACATGATTAGCCCCTCTGTGACTGAGAGTGATGATCACCTCAAACCTCTCACTGATTCAGAAGAAGAGAGGATTGCCCTGGCAGCGTACCCAGGAGACAACCCTGGCACTCGGTCAGGGAAAACTTACTTGAGAGACTACAATCAAAATACTCAAGTAGCTGAAGAGCAACCCCAAGACGCTGGGGGTTCTGTGCCGAAGAAGCCGGTTGACAAAGGGAAACAAATGGAGGTCCGGTTCAACAAAAATCTTCACCAGGAACCCGGGGAATCAAGCACTCCTTTTCAATTCAACGTCATGGCACAACTGGCCAATATACCGGCCAGAATTACACTATATGAGCTCCTGAGGTTGTCCAAAACTACCAAGGAAGCTCTAATTGAAGCATTGAATAATACGGAGAGCTTCATTACACAAGTTGCTCCAATTCCTGAAGCTTCTGAAGACCAGCCTTGCTTGCAATGTCTGCAAGCGGCGAGAAGCCTACCCTGCATATCCTTTACTCAAGAAGATATGCAAGTCAAACACAAGCATGACAAACCTCTGTATTATATAGGGTACATTGGGTCGTCAGAAATCAGCCGTGTTCAAGTTGATCCGGGCTCAGCGCTCAGCATCATGCCCTACCGGGTTTGTTCGTGGGAAAAATTATTTTCATTGATGTCATTGTTTTCTTGAGCAACAGTTTATCGGTTACAAAAGATCCGGTCTTTTTATAAGATTCGGTTAGAACAAAATCAAAGAAAAATCTAAAAAAAAAATATTACAACTTTCCTTTTTTGTGGAACAAATCGCAAGATCCTGTTTTGCGGTCTCTCGCTTGTGTGGGTTCTTCGCTTGCGCCGGGGTTAATCCGTGGACCACCGCACGATCTTGATCCGGTCAGATCTACATAGTATGATGGGTGTTATTTCACGAAGGAAATAACAGCCGAGGGGATTATTTCACCAAGGAAATAATAGCCTCAAGTAATCGAAATCGACCAAGCGATATCGATACTCTTCTCGGGATCAAAAACCAAGTTTTGATCCGGAGGGTAACCCTGTAGATCTCAGATCTGATCTCTCTCGAACTCCTGCCTTGTTTGGTGTGGATGATCGTCAAGAACCAGATCTGAAAAGTTCAAGTCTTCAAAGCTTCAAAACTCCGAGGTTTAGATCTCAATCCAGCAGAGCTTCGCCTCAAAAGTTCACCAAAATTCTAACCTCTCAAACAATGAGCCTAGGGGTCTATTTATAGGCTCCTCAAA
>BQKN01000615.1:0-14139 GCA_022839385.1 Asparagus kiusianus
ACATTCACATTCACATTCACAGTCACAATTTGAGATACATTCACAGTCAAAAGCTGAGAAATGTTACAAAACATACACATATTCACAGTCATATGCACATATTCACTGTCACAACTAATTCAGTTTTTGCACATATGCACATATTCACAGTCACAGTCATATGCACATATTCACAGTCACATACACATATCACAGAACAATTTCAGATGCACATATTCACAGTCACAACTAATTCAGTTTTCCCGTTCAACAGCACACCAATCTTCGAAGGATCAAATTCTTATGTTCTTCTCATGAGTTATGAATAAATTGCGAGCAGATCTTAGGGCGTTTAGATTTCTCGCTTGCATTTCCTCCATCATCATTTGCTTGCATTTCCTCCATCATCATCTGCTGCTGTTGCTTCTGCTGCTGCTGCTTGCCTCTGCTGCTGTTGCTTCTGCTGCTGCTGCTTGCCTCTACTGCTGCTGCTGCTGCTGCTGTTGCTGCTGCTGCTGTTTCTTCTTCTGCTGCTGCTGCTGTTGCTTCTGCTGCTGCTGCCTCTTGCCCGCTGCGAAATTATGAGCAGCTCGGGCAGCAGGCTAAATGCTGCTGCAGTGATGATTTCTTCACTGTTTTTCTTAGCAGTGCACAGGGTCACATTGCGAAACAAGAGTGACCTTCAATAAAGTGGGACCAAATAAGATATCTCGTTGATCACTTTGAAATGTGTGTCAATAATTCAGTCACAGGGCAATTGCATAGCCAATTTACAAAAGGAGGCCAGAAATATGGAGCTGACAAACGACCGAAGCAAGCACCACTTATCCTCTGCATCTCCTTTCCTTGCATTACGTAATAATCATCTTCAGTATAATATGATAATGATATGATTATGTACACGTTTGTGTATAAGTAAGTATCATATTATGTATTTCTCATCCCAAATTAATTCGTTGACACTGAAAATATACCTTCAGGTGGTTCTTGCTCAGTTTGGAGGTTCTTAGAAAATATACCTCCAAAGTAGTAAGTTTTCAACATATTTCGGGCATCTGATGATTTACAACAATCAACAGGGACAAAAGGATAGATGACATCTAGCATCTAGGGAAGTGAGCTTGTGGTGATTGCTTATATCCTGAAATCAACTGATACACGGATTAAAAGAATAGTAGACGAAATGTACAAGTATAACCACATACATTACACATATTACACTTATGGAAAATATACCTTCAGATAGAAATAGAGCTACGATACGAGCTCTATGTCTCGCACAATCCTTTTGATCTATTGAAATTGGTTGGCCGGATACGAGGCTAAACATATATGACATCAAGAACACCCCGCAATCTAGGCTACTGCAAGTACAAAAATAGGAAGTACAACTATAAAAATTTTCATGGAACCGCAATATATAAATTCTATGTATCGGCAAATATAGCAAAACAACATAGGAATAGGTTGAATACACTCACCCACGTTGTTGCGGTACATCAACACCTTCTATCTCATGACAAGAGTTAATATCTATATTCCACTCATCGGGGATGGATATCATAAGCTTCGCTCTAAAATCATTGGCATCGGACATATATCCGCGTAGAGAAGAGTAATGATGAAACCTTTTCTCTTTTATAGATAACACCAACATATGCCAATGAAATGAAGTTAGAAGTGGGAAAATAATCTTATCAAGTGCGACGAAACGTGTGCTAGTTATTGGCTTAAACATGCGTTCGACACTTGACGGATTATTTTCGTTTATGCATCTCTACAAAAAACCAAAGAGAGAATTATTTTTAGTATCGAAGATAATACATGAATAATACTTATAATCTCCAATCGAGAATCCACTTACAGTAACCCATGGATTGCAGATGTATATGTTCTTCGCATAATTTGGACGCATCTCCATCAACATATTTAGAAGCACAACATATGAGGCTATAACCTGAAAATGCACATAATAAAAAATTGAAGGTTATGTGCTACTACACGTGCATATTGTGTAACGCAAGTACAAAAAAGGGAACTTACGTCGCAACCAATTGCTTCGCCTTTAAGTAATTCCAATGCATCCTTACGAGTTACCAAAGCATCACTTGATGACCACACTAATGTCTCCCTACATATGAAAAAACTTACTAAATATGTCGATGAAAAAACAATAAAAGTCATAAAAATAGGTCTTTCGATATTCCTTACATTGTCATCTTTTTGTCCCTCCAAAAGTTATCGAGTACTTCTCGTTCATCATCCCTTACTTCCTTCCTTCCCGGGTATTTTGGTACACCTTTAGGATTATAAAGCGGGACAAAGGGATCACGTGTAGATGGTCCGGCGAGCCGCGATCTTGATAGAACCGTTCGTTTAATGGAAGGGGTTCTACGCTTGCCTTCAATCACCGCAATATCACGCGGGCTAAGCAGAAAGGCGTCATCATCCGGTTCAATTGACTCGCCGACAACATCGTCATTAGCACCATCTCCACCATCATCATCTCCACCATCATCTTTTTTATCTACATTCATTCTATCTACATCTTCATCCTCATCCACATCATCACCATCCACCTCATCTCTATCATCCTCCTCATTCCTGCCATCCTCATCGGCGCCATCACTATCATCTTCATCATCCCCGTCATCCTCATCTTCGATATCACTATCGACATCCTCTTGCCTTCCACCGAATATTTCCCTCTTCATCTTCAAGAGAAGGTTTAATTCAACTTTCTTTTCATGGATGAGCCGATCCAAATCAGCTTCAGTGATTACCTACATGTAAACAACCCAAGCACAGTTACATTCATGAATAAAACCAACGAAAGCATAGATAATTCACCAACATCAAATAATAAGTTCTATTTTAGCAAAAAGCACATTAAATTACTATTTGAACCCACATAATAATTGGAAAAGTAACATTACATATAAATAAACCATTATACCTTTCCCTTGAATTTTGAAGAAGTAGCTTCTTTAGTGGAAGTGGCGGCTTCAGCAATCCTCTTTTGAAATTGTAAAGACCTCGGGCCCTTATGATATTGGCTAAAATTATCCGGGTCTCTAATTAAATTCTGCAATGCATTCCTCCGTAAAGGTTTTGGACACTTGTAGAAGCTTAGGATGGGTGGTAGGGATTCAGCTCCTACGCGAAGGCTTAGCTTTCCGACAAGCTCATAAAACCATATCTGTGAACAGTTGATAATTTTAGTACAATAGTAAATATGACTAAATGAACTAAATATATAAAATGAAAAATGACATAAATATAGAAAAGGTTAACTTACCACCAAAACCGATGCAAAGCCCCCATATAACCACCTCTACTTCGATTTCCCTCCGACCTCTTGGTGATGGTCTTTTTAGCCTTAACCATCTCAGTCCTTAACACACTGAACACTGCTTCAGCCCAATTGTACTCATTAAGAGTGTCCAATTTCTCCACATATCTAAATGCAAATAAAGGGCAACCCATATTAGCTTGAGGGCATAATATAAAGCCTATGATGAAAGCCACGAGCATCTGTGGCACAAGAGGATCTTTACGCTCAGCCATCTCCTGAATAAGTTCACCCATCCTACCCCTTCTAGCACAAACAATCTTCTTCTTTTCCTCGTTACTTTTCTTCTTTCCTCTCCTAGTCCTACACTTGCTATCCTCCACGATTTCTGTCTTCGACCTAAACGATAGCACGAGCTTGTAGATTGTCTCGCGATCGCTTCTATGGAACCTCGTGTCTACAATAGATCCTCCCATCGGAAGACCCGTAATTCTTGCAACATCTTGAACACTAAAAGAGGTCCATTTTGCTCCAATTTTGAAGCTATTTTTTTCAGCATCAAAGACTTCCAGCAAGCAATCCACTAGAACAGGGTGAATTGGAACATTAGCAACATCCAAATACCCAACGAAAGGTGTATCTCGAAGGGCTGTCCGATGATCCTCCAATGATGTAGAAGAAATATGATTTTGGAGGAGGTCCCGGAAGTAGCTAATATTTGATGGAATTCTAACCACATCCATGGTGAGCTTTTCTGCAACCAAAAAAAATTAAGCCAACGTTAGTATCATATCAATATTATACTTTTTTGAAAATGGATGCATAGTGAATATCCATTCTATCCACGGTGAATATTTCTGTGCTGTATGCCGTATGCTCATTATACCAAACGAGGCTTTACAAGCACAATGCGCACATTTATACTGTAAACGGTGCCTAGCTTATCTTGTAGCCACTACTACTGCATGTCCTTATGATGGCTATACTGTGACTGAAGCAAGCTCTAAGGTTTATTCTTCTTTCGTTTTTCTTTTATTTTTTACATGAGTCTGAAGTTTAATTAAATTTCTTAACATCAAAACTGCAGCCTCTGGTAGAATCTAGCAAAGAACTTGTAGAGGCCATTGGCAAAGTAGCTGTACACTGGGGGGAAAGAGAGGGGTGTTTTGGGGTTTTAACCGTGTGGTGCTTTGGATTATTTAGTTTAAATTGCAAATTATCTTCAGTTGAATCATAAAAACTCGCAAAGTAAATATAAGTTCAATGACAGCCATTTGTTTCACTGCAACCATCAGCAACAACTAGCAAAAGGGATTATACTTTCACATAAATGACATCAACTTGCAAAATTTTGTGCTACAGAGTGGTCCAGAAGCAAGTTAATGCATCCCCATAACTGGCGTGAATTTGTGAGTCCAATCCATTCATCCAATCTACCTATCAAAATCCCGACAGCCCACTATTTCAAATTTCAAAGTAGAAGCACAGATAAGGCCTAGGTCATACAACTATAGCTCCATAATTCAAAATGCTCAACATAAGGCACATCTAACTATGAAAAACCTCAATTAGAAGAAAATATTACACAATCAAACAAATTGAAGTACATGAGCATACTTACTTAACTCAAGGCACAGAGACTGATAGCAGTCAGAGCATACTTACTAAACTCAGGGACTGCGACGGCGACGGGCGAGGTCACTGCGGCGAGGTCACTGCAACGGCGACGGGCGACGGCGAGGTCTGTGCGTGGTCACTGCGACGACGAGGTCGAGATAAGGCGACGGCGAGGTCGAGATCAAGGCGACGGGGAGGTCGAGATCAAGGGGACGGCGAGCCACGGCTTGGTCACTGCGACGGCGAAGGGCCACGGGGACTGCGACGGCGAGCTCACAACGACTGTTTAATGGAGAGAGAGAGACGGCGTCGGCGTCGGCGACGGCGAGCTTACGACGACGAGAAGGGGACGGAGGTTTTTCGATTAGGGCGAAATGGGGGAAATGAGGAAGAGAGAGGAACGGGGTTACATTTGGGGGCTGTTGAAAGGATATTATGGGAATTTCACAAGTTTTTAGTATAAATACATTTGTCTACATTTACTGTATTTTGTAATTTGGGCTTAAAGATAAATACCCAAAGATCTTTGGGTTTATGGATACATAAAATAGTAAATGGGTTTATAGGTAAAGATGGGTAATCATTAGGGCCTAGAAATAAAAAGCCCTTGCAAATATTTGTTAGCCTAGTTAGTTCGCGGGTTGGACTTTAAAGTCTATGCGCCCTGGATTGATTTTGGGTACTAACATCTTTTTTTTTCTTTTATATTTCCTTTGTAGATTTGTGCACAAAAGCCCTCCATGTTACATATATTTGCAAATCGATCCTCAAACACATCATAATGTTTGATTTCTCTTCTTTTGCAGCAAGATTCTCGAAGTAGAACTAACACAGCTAGAGCTAACATGAAAACCAATAGAACTAATAAGAACTGCAATAGAACTAACATAGCCACTAGAACCAACACTTATATTAGAACTAACTCTAGTTGGAAGTAGAACTAACACGGAATTAGCTAAAGCTAACACGAGAACCACTGGAATTAATATGAGCTGCAATAGAACTAACATAGCGACTAGAACCAACACTTCTACTAGAACTAACTCTAGCTGGAAGTTGAACTAACAAGAAATGAGGTAGAACTAACTTGATCTCAACTAGAGCTAACACTTACTCCATTAGAACTAACGCAAAGTTAGACCTATCAAGAAATGAGATAGAACTAACAGAATCTCGACTAGATCTAACACGTAGTCCACTAGAACTAAACGTTCGACTAGATCTAACAAGAAATGAGATAGAACTAACATGACCTCGATTAGATCTAACATGTAGTCCACTAGAAATAACGTTCAACTAGAGCTGCACAGAAATGCGATAGAACTAACAAGATAACAATTAGCACTAACACTTACTACATTAGAACTAACACGAAGTTAGAGCTAACAAGAACTGTAAAATATACATTTCCAATTAAATATACATATATTATTGTATTTTTATAAACATGTCATTCATCACTATACGATGATCCGTCTTTATGTCTTTGTTCACAACCAGCAATTAATAATTGTGCGACAAGTCTTACTCATATAGCTTCAAGGATATTGTTCGGAGGCGTCACGCGCAATGTCGAGCGACTTTCAATTATTGCTTGCATAAAGAGGTAGACGAACACACCATAGTGATAGCTGCAACATAGAATGCATATGTTAGTTTTTTCCACTATCTCTCTAGATAAACAATTAAAATATTAGAACCTACCTCCCTCTTTGTTGCTCGCATTTGATGGCTTTATATTTAAATTCTCTGCGCACCCTTGCACTAACAAAATCAGCTTGCTGGTGATCAAAGTAGTTTATGCTTTTGTTAACAGGATCCATCCAAGCATCATGGTTAGCAGAACTATAATGTTTGACGACTTATTCTTTCAAATCAACCTCCACCAGATGCCATTGATCGTCCCTGACCATATGAATCAACAGATGCTCTATACGGACGACAATAAATTTTTTAATATATGACAAAAATAGCATGTTCCGACTCGTATCCATAGAGTGAGTGCTGCAAACCAAGTAATGTATGCGTTGAAATAAAAGAGAGAATCTAGGATTATGCATGAGAGTTGATAGAACTAACATGAAATACATTAGAAATAACAGGAACTCAACTAGAACTAATAGGTACTCCATTAGAACTAACACGAATTTAATTAAAACTGACATCAACTCCATTAGAATTAACATGCACCCCAGATAGAAATAACATGCATTCCAGCTAGAACTAGCACGTTAATTTAGACCTAACATGTACTTACAAGAAAGAACTGTAGGCGTCAAAAATTGCCTACGAGCTCTCACACACAGCTCGAGGCAGAGAGAAGATAATGAACGTCACTATCCGAGTCACAGAAGCTTAATTAACGTCGATGAGCGCATGGAGCACGTCGACAAAACGTGTGAAGCAACGGAACTGCAAAATAACAAAGATACGAACTGAATGGGAGCTACGCTTTGCTTATGTAAAAAGCAAAGCGCATCTCGTGTTCCATCAACTCCATGCATGACACAATCATAGGATCTTGTAGATCTCCTCGTCGACTTTCATACGCACTTTGAATAGCACAATTCTGAGTTTGGACGACGAAGATACAATGGAAATAATAGTTGGTCATAACCGAACTAACGAGCGAAACAGCAAGGAAGATAGGGCTCGATGTGGCAACATCCCTTCACCCGAAGGACGAGGTATCCAACAAGGATGCTCACCAACCAACGGAAACAACCAATATCAAGGAAAGTCCGACCGGCCCCTGATTTCTCCTCATCAATCAATACGCCGTCATAACGACCCAAAAAATAAAGAAAATATTTGAAGAATTCCCAGCATTGATGAACTTGAAGCTCTCGTTGTGCTTCAGTGTAGGTCTTCGCAAACCATTTGCTCCCCTCTAACAACTGCAGAAAAGGGACAGAGGCATCGGTAGTACTAGGCGCCAACATCAAATCGGGATAGTGAAGGACGAGTCATGCCATCAAGTACGTATACGGAAGCTCGACCTTTACGGAGAGAATCACGGTCGATGGTTCAGAACCCACATGTGTAAAACCATCGACCAAATATCTAAGCCCCAATGAATATCGGCGACCATCGCCAGAAGCAGAGAAAGATCCTTCCTGTGCACTAGCTGGACGGCAGGGAGGAGAACCTCAATAGGCAAAGCGTCAGAAAACTGATATGGAACGACACACTTCTTCAACCAAAGGGCGAGATATCCCGCCAGAAGAGCCTTAGGCCGAATAAGATTTCTTGCATGACAAAGGAATGTTCGAAATTTAGTCCCCGCGGGAAAAGAACCTTCAACACCAGTGGTAGTAAATGAATGAGCGTCAGCCCTCTCGATTAAGTCATTAATGGTAGAAGGTGTCAAAGGGGCCAACTCACAAATGGTCTCGTTCGAACTGCTCTCCAAATACTAAAATAAATAATCAGCAAACTGCTTCAAGCTGACCTGCTTCTTCCTCTTCGCCAGAGGACTCATCCTAATCAGGGATATATAATAATGACACGTAAGGTCCCAGAGCGTGTCATACATGTCAGAGGAATCTCTCTTCAGCTATCCCAGCTACAGGTTAGACGGAAAATACTCTTGATATGGGTAATCTCCCATTAAAAGACCAGAAACCTTGTGCATCTCATGAAGAGCTAACCCCAACTCTCCATTACAAGTCAGAAAATGGTTACTATCAGGGTTATAAGACTCCAGTAATGCCAAGAAATGACAACTGCCCAAAACGTAACTAGTCATACGAGTCCACCACTTTTTAGGCGGTGAATATGACCAACCGAAACATCTGAATTCCTTCAGGTGTAACTTCCTCCCAAACATAGCCAGACTATTCCTCACAGCATGGACGACTACTGATACCTCGTCCGGTGACGCTATATCAAGTCCCAGAATCCCCGGTTGAATGCCGCGAATATGATTATACCCATCAGAACCTAGGGTCTTATGATGGGAAACAAAGCTACGGTCATGGTCATCTGTAAGATTCTAAGACATCTGTTGCCGCACAGCCTGCGTCTCCAAATGAACGAGAGAATGCAGACGGGGAATAGAGGGGATGTATAAAAGACTCCCGCCATCATCATTCAACCAATGCTCATCATCAAGAGTCAATTTAGCCGGATCCTCGGCATAGTCCCTGAATAAATAATCAGGCTTCTCTAAAGCCTGGGTAGAAATAGAGTCTTCAGTAAATGTAGCATCGGTAATCAGCTGGCGTAATGAACATCAGCCTCCGTCTCGTATCAATCGATGAATATCCTCAGGACGACTCTTATTAAACCGATGGGTTGGATCAATAGCCTGCCTGTCAACACTAGCAGTGAAAGTCTCCCTATTACAACCGCTTGTAGCATAAGGTGGAAAGCCATCTGCGGGGAACTCAACTGCAATAAAACAACACAGAATTAGAAAATTATTTCTAAATTATACAAGGATTGAATTCATCTTACAAGCCAGCGAGATAAAGTCACTCCTTGGATGATTGGCGAGACTATTCCGATTGTCTTACAGGAGAAGGGCGGTATACACCATCACGTAAACAACGTGACAATATACCCCAACCAACACAGTGTAGTACAACGTAAAATCGTCCCATATGCCTGAAGACGTGAATTGGCCAAGCAATACACGTCTTTTGAAGCCTTAATCCCCGCTAAGGAGGACGTCAGCTCTTCCCAAATGACCCGCGAAGGAGTCAAACAAGGGTACAAAGGAACTCAAAATCATCCCGAAGCCTCAGAAACCATAAAAGCTCACCCTGTATGAGGAAGCTACAGGAGTCTCCCTCTCGCTATGCTGAGAAGATGAGCGGCACCTATAAAAACGTGGTCAACACAGAGACATGGTTAACCTGCAACGAAAATCAATGAATCAGATACAATCATGAATTCGAGAAACCGAAACTAAAAGGGAAATTATGAATTTTAACCAAAATCCTACAAATAAAACAGGATTTTACGGTTGAAGTCTAATTAAACCTACGGGTTCCATACATGCAAACAATGAGTTTAATTTTCATTTAAAACCATCATGATCAATTTTAGGAATGAAATACCCAAAATACCCCTCATGTTCGAGGCTCAATTTTAGCCATGAACACATTTAAATTTGGCCATGATCGAAAAGGGAAAACTCATTAACCTCTCAACAATTTTTGGCCACCTTTTGCAAATAAACCCCTCAACAATTTTTGGCCTTTTTGCATAAAGCACCCCTCAAAGTTTCGACTAAATTGGCATACAATTCAAGCCCCAAAATTTCAATCCTTATGCATAACACTCCCTCAAAGATTTCAGCCAACTTTTGCACAAAAGTCCCCTAAGAATTTCGGCCTCAAGTATGCATAAAGCACCCCTCAAATTTTCGGCCATATTCAAAACTCATCTTCAAAATTCAATCTTTTTCATAAAACCCAATTCATGAGGGAAAAAAGCCACAGTCTTTGCATAAAAATTCATAAATTCTTGGTTATATAACCACACTACAATAATAAAGTTTTAATCTTTCCTACAAAATCCGTAGATTCTTAAATCAAAATCAAGCATACAATGAGGATCCTTGGAGAGAAGCTTACCCAAATCAAGAACTTGAAAACCCAACTCAAAAAGCCCAAGTCTTGAACTCAAACCCTAGTTTTTGAGATGAGAGGAATTTAGGCCAAAATAGAGGGAATAAAAGCTGAAATTTTGAAGGGGTCAAGGGTTTTAAATGCAAGAGTTTGAATGGGTTAAGAATTCTTGAAGAAAATAAATAATGGCTTTGGAGGAAGAGTATGGGTAAGAAGAAGAAGGAGGAGGAGGAGTTTTAAGGGGGAAAGGGTTTCAATTTGAATTGTGAAACAAGAGGGGGGAAGTGAAAGTACAACAACAACACAAAAGAAAAAAATAAGGGGCGGGGGGTGTCTCGGCCCATAGGCCGAGACACTCATAGTGTCTCGGCCAAGGCCGAGACACCTAGAGTGTCTCGGGCCTAGGTCAGGTCCCTCAGGTGTTTTATGATGGTTTTTCGCATGTTTTTGCCTATTATTGGTTGTTTCGATAAAAATCGACGCCATTCAACACGTTATGATGAAAGTCAACGCCGATCGATGCAAAACCCTAAGATTAACCCGATCAACACGTAGTCCTAGGTCAACACCAGTCAACGTGTTGCGATGAAAGTCAACGTCGATCGATGCGAAACCCTAAGGTCAACGTCGGTCAACTCGTAGCTCTGAATCAACACTGGTCAACGCGTTGTGACGGAGATAATCAATTCAAAGTCAACTCAATGACACGAGCCAAAACAAACTCACCAATTGCGATTCGAGACGTTGACGACGATCAGACGACAAACACAGAGCCGAAAGAACTTTAGTTATTCATCAAAATATTGAATAGACTAAAAATCAAAGAAGTCAAAGATTGAAGCTAACTACAGGTCCTTTCACATCGACTGAAGGTTGGACCAATCACATCCAAAGTATCTTAGACCCTTCTATAAAAGGAACGAGACTGAAACACTTTGGATAGGGTAACTGTAGGCGTCAAAAATTGCCCATGGGCTCTCGCACACAGCTTGAGGTAGAGAGAATATGATGAACGTCACAATCCGAGTCACAGAAGTTTAATTAACGTTGATGAGCGCATGAAGCAAGTCAACAAACCGTGTGAAGCAACGGAACTGCAGAATAACAAAGATACGAATTGAACGAAAGCTATGCTTCACTTATGAAAAAACGAAGCGCCTGTCGTGTCCCGTCGATTCCATGTATGACTCAACTATGGGAGCTTGTAGATCTCATCGTTGGATTTCATACACACTTTGAATAGCACAATTCCGAGTTCGAACAACGAAGATACAACGGAAACAAACGGGACGTGCAAAACAACGCACCGGACCTTAGCGGAGACACCGTACGTGTCTCGGGTGTCTCGGCCATGGCCGAGACACTGCGGGTGTCTGCAGGTCCCAAAAGTCGTTTTTTGCAGTTTTGATCCATTTTTCGATCATTAACCGTTTGAATTTGTTCCAACTAATCTAATGTTATCCTAGAACGTGATAAAGTGGTTACAACTGAGGATAAGATCAAATAGTTCATTCTTATCTGAAAACGAAGGTCTTGAGGCCTAAAAATACAGTCCTAGGGCCTTCAATTGTACAGATCTAGAATTTTTGAACCTCGGTGAAGCCCTGTTGAATTAGAGATTGAAGGAGCACGAATTTCAGATAAGAGGAGAAGATCGGATCAAGTTCTTAGGCATAAAGAAGAAGAGTTCGTTGGATCTACAGTTCCCGGTTCCTTCCCTTGAGATTGTACCTAGCTACGATCTCGAGAAGAGTGGTTATCTCGCTGTTGCTGAGATAATTGCTTCGGTTTCTTGATTCCTTAGGGAGCGTTTGGCAACCATGACGTTTTTGCCGATTTCGTTTTTTTCAAAAAAAAACAAAGAAACGTGTTTGGCAACCGGGACGATTTTTTGACTTGACACTTTACAAAATTCAAAAAATAAACGCTTTTCTTAAAACACCAAAAAGGTGTTTTGAGATTCCGTTTTTTTATCTAAGCCGCCGCCCGTCTGCTGCCCGCTCGCCCGCCGCTGCTCGTCGGCCGTCCGGCGACGTCGCCGCCCGCCGCTGCCCGTCGGCCGTCCGCTACCCGCCGCCGCCACTGCCCGTTTTGTCATCTAAGCCGCTGCCCGTCGGCCGGCCGCCGCCGTCGCCCGCCGTCGCCGCTGCCCGTCGGTCGTCCGCCGTCGCTGCCCGCCGCTACTCGGCGGCCGCCCGTCGTCGCCATCCACAGCTGCTCGTGCCTACCGCCACCCGCCCGTCGTTGCTGGTCGGTCGTCCGCCGCCCGTCGTCGCCGCTGCCCGTCGACCGTCCGGCGCCCGCCCGTCGGCGCCGCCGCTAGCCCGTCGCCGCCGTCGCCGCCAGCCGCTGCCCGTCGGCCGTCTATCGCCCGTCGACGCCGCTGCTCGTCGGCCGTTCGCTGCCCGCCGCCCCCCGCCGCCCGCCGTCGCCACCGCCGGCCGACCGCCCGTAGCCCGCTCCGGTGGTCGTCCGCTCGCCGCCCGTCGACCGGCAGGTCATCGGTCGGCCGGCCGCCCGCCATCCGCCGCCTGCAGCCGCCCATCTGCCTGCCGCCTACCGCTCGTCGCCGGTCGTCGTCAGGCCGTCGCCAGTTGTCGCCCGCCGGCGGCCGTCACCTGTCGCCGCCCGCCCGACCGCTGCCTGCCGTTCGCCGTCGGTCATCGTCCGGTCGTCGTCAGTCGGCGGTCTCCGCCCTTCCGCCGCCGTCATCGCCGTCGCTATATAAATAATAACTATAAATGGTGTTTTGAAAACACGTTTGAAAAATAAACACCATGGTATGGTGTTTTTTAAAAAACACTACAAAAAGAAACACTTAGGTTACCAAACACACTAGCGAATCAACGAAACTCCAGATCGATCTGATCGTTTGGTAGTCCACGGATATCAATGTCCCCATCACAGACAAAGATCTCACACGAGCAGCGGGAGATAAACGTCCGTTGTGTTTGTTTGAAAAGAATTATAAATTTTTATTATTTTATTGTGTGGGGAGATCTTATAAAAAGATCAATTTTTTAAACTCTTTGTAACGTTCGAAGTTGTAATGAGTTGCACAATGAAAAAATCAACTTTCACCCCAAATAATAACACTGTGACGACTCTAATTTTTTTGTTAATTTAAACCTAACATGTACCTAACATGTAATTTTCCTCATCTTCATAGATGAGACTTTCACATCCTCTGATGCCGAATTTGTCATTGGAGGTCTGAAGCTGTCGACATAGGCATATTTCTTTATGCCCGTCATCTCGTAGTATCAAAGTTGTAACAAATACAATAAGCATTCAAATTAGAACTAACACGAGCTGCGATAGAGCTAGCATGACTCCAATTAGAACTAACATGACCTCTATTAGAACTAACATGAATATTAAATATAACTAACATGAGCTGCGATAGAACTAACATGAGCTGCAATAGAACTAATATGACTCCAATTAGAACTAACAAATATTTCATTAAAACTAACATGACACCAATTAGAACTACATGAGCTGCAATAGAACTAACATGACTCCAACTAGACCAAGTATGAACAAAAAATATGATTAACATGAATTAGGTGAGATTTAACAACGTGTAAAGTTAGAACTAACATGGTATGAAAATAGAACTAACATGTGTAGGCGTATAAAATTGCCTAGAGGTCCCTTATCACAGCTCGACGA
>BQKN01000616.1:0-13194 GCA_022839385.1 Asparagus kiusianus
TCCAACACGAGGACTTTAGTCGCTTATAGTCCAACACGAGGACTTTAGTCGCTTATAGTCCAACACGAGGACTTTAGTCACTTATAGTCCAACACGAGGACTTTAGTCGCTTATAGTCCAACACGAGGACTTTATGTGAACTATGAAGTTACCACTAATAATAGAGTGCCCATTCAACTCTTATACGCCTTGCTATACAATTCTAAACTTTGTATCAGGAAAAGTCATCTTACATGTATAACATATGAGTTCGATCTATATGTGTGTATACAGCATGTGATTAAACAGAAACACAAAGAAAACAGGAAAATCTCGGATGAGTCGACTCATGCACTCTTATGAGTCGACTCATGCCTCATGGGTCGACTCGTATACTGACGAGTCGACTCAGCAGAAGATAAAAGACAACAGGAAACGACTTTGTGAGTCGACTCATGATTAGTCATGAGTCGACTCGACATGATGAGTCGACTCATGATGAGTCGTGAGTCGACTCACGAGCTGAAATCTGCATTTTTATGAACTGAACTAGTTCTACTCGTCCCACATCTCATTTTTTTTCAAGTATGCATACATCTAGCCTTCATTTTTAGACTATTACACAGTGAGAAAACATATATAGCACATGAAACAAAATACTTGCATGTTAACACTAACATTTAAATCCCTAAACATGAAGGACAACATCAAATTAATATAAAAACTCATGTTTTTATTCTTTAAACAAAATTCCAGATCTGGGTTTTCATTAAAAACTTGTTGGTGAGGATTTAAGATCTTAAACACATGATTTATAACATTCACCCTAACAAGAACATTGATTTATACATAAAATAAGTCTTAGGCTCAATAAAACCCATTAAAAACATTTATAAATTCATAAAAACATAGGGAAGGGATTGGGTGAGATGCTACTCGCCTCAAATACGAAGAATAACAATCCCCCTCGCTGCAATCCACCAGAAGCTGCTAAAAATCCCCCAAAAATCGCCCAAGAATCCCAAAAACGAGCTAGGGTTTGAAGGAGAGGGAGAGAGGTTAGGGTTTCTTGGGAGATCTGATGATAATGGGTGTTTTCGGGTTCCAAAAGATATATATGAGCCAACAAAAACCCGACCCGAAACCCACAAACCCGAACTGAAAGAGGCTAGAAAAACCCGATGAGTCGACTCATGACTTATGATGGGTCGACTCATGGTCATGGGTCGACTCATAATTTTTATGAGTCGACTCAGCAGAAGAAAATTGTAACAGGACTCGATTTCATGAGTCGACTTATGACAGGCGTGAGTCGACTCAACCTGATCAGTCGACTCATGACATGCTATGAGTCGACTCATGGACAAAAATCTGCATACTTCGATTTCTTTTGCACACGATTTGCAAACTTGCAACTCATCCTCATACCTGAGGCATATACACATCCTCATAAGCTCAAATATCATTTTCCATGCATGACCATGCAACAAAGATATTTATAATATATATTAAATATCTTTATTCACTCATATTCACACTTGTAAGTTGTCAAAATCAACGGGGTCTTACAGTAGGTGACAACCTAGTTGGGATGTATTCATCTATTGTGATGCAACAAATTTTAAAATAAATTTGTAATTGTTAGTGATTATTAATAAAGATTTTATTTTTATCATTTTAATTTACATGATTTTTTGTATTTGTAAATTATATAATTACAAGTGATTAATAACATGCTTGATTTATTATCAAAATTTTACTTAATTTATTGTTATTTACTCTTGAAATTTTTTAACAAAAAAATAAAATTTTGAGCAAAAAAAAGAAAAAAAATGATCGATCCGGCCTGGTGCCCGGGTCTAAGCTCATACCTGGTTCGGGCTAATCTATCCCGGGTCCGGGTCACGGGTTTTCCCTAGCCTAGGCCCGGTTTACCGGGCCGAGCCGAGCCGAGCCGGCCTAGTTGGACTGGCCTATCGTTCTAACACTTTTTCTATTTGGGGACTTGTCTTTTAGATTGGTAATGTCTTTAGTACTCATTTTCCTTTCATCAAGAGCAGATAGCAT
Organism: Asparagus kiusianus; assembly: GCA_022839385.1. Taxonomy (NCBI): domain Eukaryota; kingdom Viridiplantae; phylum Streptophyta; class Magnoliopsida; order Asparagales; family Asparagaceae; genus Asparagus; species Asparagus kiusianus. Next base: position 2,047 of record BQKN01000616.1, read on the forward strand.
GATTTAGCCTGTCGTTGGTTGCTTCTAGCATTTCTGACCCCTTCAAAAGTCGAGAATTTTATCATCTGGTGGTAAGTGAATGGAACCGCCTGCAAAGTATTAAGGGCAATCTTCCCAAAATGACATTGTAGGCCGACTTGATATTCATCTGGATTGATGAGGGTATTCGCTAACCATCAAGGGGAGAGTAATCATCCCTTTCGATATGAGTGAATATCCTGTGAATCCTATAAGAGGACCCCGGCAAAGCTGCAGCTTGGAATTATCGATGCCCATTTCGTTAAATGCGTCAATGAATAGGATAACAGTCAAACTCCTTGTGTTTACCAAGATCATCTTGACCTGGAAGCCATTGATCTTGGCTAAGATGAGGAGAGAGTCCCCATGAGGCGTCTCAACGACTCTCAAGTTAGAATCGCCGAAAGAGATGAGCTGATCAATCTTTGGCTTCCTGTCACATAGGTTAACCTGCAATACTCGCATGGCTTACTTCTTTCAAGTGTTGTTGGGCATCCTTCCTACCGAAGGGTCATCACTGATAGTATTGATGATACCCTATTGCTAGTCTCGACAAGTCGGGTGTTAAGCGGCTACTGGGGACAAGGCGACCTAGAACAAGACCTCTTATTAGATCCCTCTAGGGTAGGTTATCTCTTGTCTCACTGGGAGACAAGCTTCTTTAGGAATCCCCTCCATATTAAGTCCTCAATATCTCTCTAGAAAACTCGACAGTTATTCATTTTATAGTCATGATTTCGATGATATCGACAGATTGCCTCATATCTCGAGATTGAGGATCCGACCTCATGGGAGGAGGAACGGAAGTGAGGTGCCCCTGCTTCTAGACCATGTAGAGAGCTTCAGTGAGAGAGGTATTGAGGAGGAATCTGATTGATGAGCTCATTGGTGAATGACGCGATTTGCTGTTGGAAAAACTGGGAGATCCTCAGAGTGGATTCTTCCAACTAGGCCTGAGTAACAAAGCCTGCATGTGGTTCTTCAGGGAGTGGGTTGACGGACCGATCTAGGCATTCAGAACCAGACACCTTACATGAAGAAGAGTGGTGGGCCCCACGGTGGGCGTCAAACTGTTGATGTCAGTAACCAAACAGGAGATTTATGTGTGTATTAAAATTGTATTAGGGTCCTCAAGGTACTTCAATGACTGATTCTTAAGCCTGATACCATGTCATGCATAAGGAAAGCTCATAAGAGAGCGGAGTTATGCTCTCCAATTGTTCCTCCAATGATCAGGTCAGTAATTAATCTTGAGTGGGAAAATGTAAAGTAAAAAAAGGGTTCAGAGTTGCATGGTCCAAAACCAGAGAGTTTACCCCATGCAGCATAGCTTCCTTTTGTAGCAAACTGAAAGGGCAAAAAGGTAACTCTGGCCGAGTTTAGATAGGCAACTGAGTCGGCAGATATCTTACATGTGTCGATTGCTAAAGAGGGTGAATCGTCCAGCTATTTAATGTGGGCATTACAATAAGTGCTTAGAGCTGACTGAGTCCAATGAGTCATAAAGACTATGAGGCTAGAGCAATAATGTCTTTGTTAGAGCAATTAATGCGAGGGTAGTCGATTGTTGGCTAGGGGTTCGAGGAAACTAACGCCTCTTTAGTCGTCTAGTTAAGGGCCGACAAACACTGCCTTTTTAGTCAGCCATGCAAGCTGTCGGCCTAAAGTGGTAGGCCGAGTGCGAATATTACAGGATCAATCTGGTGGGTAGGTCGATAAGTACCGTCTTTTTGGTCAGCCATGCGAGTTTTTGGCCTAATGGTCGGCTATAGAAGTTGCTCGGCTGTCTGGACTCTGATTATATTTGATTAGACAAGAAATAAGACACGTGTTGACCTAAGAAGGTGGTTTCAACATTTGGTGATTTATTGTCATAACAAAGAGGAATATTTATGCACATTCTATTCAATTCAAATTAGAATAATAAAAATTATCCACGTGCTCATTCTGTTCAATTCAAATTAGAAGCACGTGCATGCCTAAATAAGAAGCTCGTAAAGACAAAACAAATCACACATAAAAAAACAGACCCCTACCCTTCCAAGCTAATGACGTGTGTTCAACTTTTGCTATTTATTCTATATTACGTATGTTACATGTCATCAATGCAAGCACGGACAAAATAGTTGTATCAATAGATAGATAAATATGAAAGCAGGGCAACACCTAGTAATAATGCATGTTATCGCAAATGGATTTTTTTTATTTCGATCAATAATGATCTCCACACGGTCCATTGAACCCAATAAGAAGAATAATTGGGCCTAAACTCCAAGGTTGGAGTTTTATTTTATCAGTCAGCTTCAAAAGCCTAATGGATTCAACAGCCCAATAACATCACAAAGCTTCCTTTGCGTAACATGGCTAGTTTTGTAACTACCTTATTCTCTCTTTTTTCTTTTGCGGTTCACATGAATATGAACAAAGTATTAGTGACACGGTTCGTGCAGTGGCGAATTTAAGATTTTTGAGGACTAGTCTCAGTATATAATTAATAATTTAAAATTTTACAATTAGTCCCAATGATTTTTCATATCTTAGAAAAAAACACATAATCGCATTGTTAGTAACACTATCAAATGCACATTTTTCAATGTAAAATACTAAATGATCATTAAGCCAATTATCACTCATTTTATTCTGCAACTTGCTCTTTATCAATTTCATAGCAGAAAAAGATTTTTCCACGGTTGCCTTTAGCCATGGGTAAAATCAATGCAATCATAAAAAGCGAACACGCCAAGTGATAGTTCTCATGCTTTTTCAGTCTCCACCATCATCTTCGAAAGATCAATTATCCCCTTCAAATTAAAGAACATGATATCTCTATGCTCATAAACAGCGTGAATCACACTCTCGTAGAGGGTGAGAGAGTAGCGATTAAGGCGGAGAAGGAGAAACCAACCTATGGGCGGAGGAAGAGGCAAGGAGGAACTAGAGGATGAATGAGACGATGAGTTGCCTAGGGTTTGTGGATTGAAGCTAAGAGCGAAAGGATCCCGAGAGCAGAAATGATTGGTAAGAGAGGGGGGATTACTGGATGAGAAGTGTGATCGTGGAGAATATATCCAATGGACCTGGTCTATGCCATTAAATGTGTATAGAATGTCAACTCTTGAATCCGTGCATGAACCCGATGTCCAATGATCTAATGTTGTCATCTTTTGATGCATATTAAATGTCATAAATTGGGGATATTTAATACTTTCTTGCAGTTGTGAGACTAAGATACTAGTGAGGTTGCCAATTTTTTAAGTAGGATCACCAAGTATATTTGTGGGATTGGAGTTTCAATTGGATAACTTTAAAGGTTAGGGTCCTAGCTAGATGTCCACTTGATCCCACTTTGTTGTGAGTGGATCACCTATGCCCGTGCGAGCACGGGCAAAATAGTTGTATAGATTGAGAGAAGATAGATATGAAAGTGGGGCAAGACCCAGTAATAAAAAGCTTTCTATGCGATCGCAAATGGAATTCTTTATTTTCCATCAACCGTGATCCCCACACAGTCCATCGAACCCAATAAGAATATTCTAATTCGGCTTACACTCCAAGGTTGGTGTTTATTATTATTATTATTTTTATCAGCTGGCTTTAAGAAACCTAATGGATTTTCAAAAAAGAAGCCTAATGGATTCACAGCCCAATAACATTACAAAGCCCATCCACCTTATTCTTTCTTTTTTATTTTGAGGTTCACATGAGTATGAACAATTTACTCGTAAGATGGTTCGTGCAAGAAATAAAAGCACTAAATTAATCTTCTATCCTAAGTCATCATCATAAGATACTATCATGATGATAACACATGCAACCAGAAAATAAATTAAAAATCATAATAATAACTTTTGCCTTTGTAGTTTGTAGGACGTGGGGTTCTAACTGGCACATAGTTCACCCTTCTGTATTTGTTAATTATTTTCTCTCTTGGATCTTGTTATCCTCGAGTACTTGGGTTAAATTTGTTCCACTTTAAAACCTTTTTTTTTTTCATTTAACAAGAAACAGGCCCATAATCTTGAACATCATCTCAAATTATACTGCGTCATAAATACACCATCAGACGAAGTTATTACCCACGTCGACATGTACCGATGATTTAATTTGGATTTTGACGTTTCAATCACCTGGAACAAAACTCACTACAACAACTGCTCGTGCTCATACCTACAAATAGAGAAAATGAGCTTTGCTACAGGGACCCAAAATTTGGGACCAATAGAGGGGACAAGTGTGATGTCCCCCTCCTATTGGATAATGAGTTGGCCATCATTAATGATTACCAACTCGTTATCTAATAGGAGGAGGATATCATACTTGTCCCAACTATTGGTCCCATATTTTGGATACTTAAGAAATTTTTCTAAAGAAAATACGTACCCGAGTTCGTACGTGCGGTCTATACTCACACGTACGTATGACAAAAGCACCAGTGCACGTGACTCCCCGCCTCGAAAGCGGAGCGCGTGATGTGACACGTGCCAGTCACGCGCCCCCCGCTCACCACCGTTCGCGGTGGACATTGACCCCTGACATGGGGATCCCCCGTATCTCTGCTCGGGGGCCGAGAACAGGCCTCGGCCGTCCGATCTGCTTTGGACGGGGAAGCGGGGATCCCGAGATCCGCGCTGGGCTCAACTTGCATGCGCGTGGGCCCGACACGGTAAAGCTCGATGTCGGTCATGTTCATGGCTCTCTCATTCCCGACCGGTTGAGTGACTGACGCGTGTCCGAGTGTTCCCGGTAGTCATCTGTAGATCCCCACCGGCCTAGCTCTCCGGCGACATCCCACAAGAACCCATGTGGCGGGTCGCTGCGTCGTGACAGCTCACGTGATATCTTGTGGGCCCGAAAAGATGGTTTGTGATAGCAAACTAAAGGGCCACGTGCTCGTCATGCTTATACGTCTACATCAGGTACGACTGTTCTAACGAGGGCTCATGATCAATCGTTAGGTGTGCCTCTTTTCATTCGTACTGAACTCTCTCTCGTTATTTTTCCTCTCTTTATCTCTCTCACCTTTCAATGAGCCTTCTAAGCATTCATTAAAAAAAAAATTTCTTCAATGATCTAAAATATGGGAGCAATAGAGAGAACAAGTAAGATATTCTCCTCTTATTTGATAATAAATTGATCATCATTAATAATGATCAACTCATTATCTAATAGGAGGAGGACACATTACTTGTCCCTCCTATTAATCTCATATTTTGAATCTATGTAGCAAAGCTCTTAAAAAAATTCATCTCCTAATGATTATCAATAAGTACAGCATCAATAAGTCATGCCTACTGAAAAATTAATTCCGAGATACGAATCAAACGTGGACAGTACGTATATCGAAATATATAATAAAAAAATTTCCTCAATTAACGGTACTTTAGTATGTCAGTCATATTTGAAATGCCGAGATTAGACATTAAAATCACGAAATGGATCCTATTTAAAATTAACGAGACGCTCCAAAGTAAGGAAAACCTTTATCACAAAGGTTGGAGGGGTCCAAATTGTCTACCAAGAAATCATACGAGCATCTCTTTTTCACGTTGCTTGTTCCTCAAGTTAGTCTAGTTTCAACAGTATGTTGCTTATGGCACAACTAGCCTCAGCCTCTATGTGATATCATTGGTTCAAATGATGGTGATATCTTTGTTTACAGCCAACCTGAGCCATACGTACGTACCGCCAGAATTGAACGGGGATAGGAATCAAATGTAGGCAGCATGACAGAAAATATATTGAAATAAAAATACTCAATTAGGAGTGTGTATATATATATATATATATATATATATATATAAACGTGCTAAACATATCTACCAACTGCAGATGAGCTGAACAACAGAGGACGTTCTTATATAGCTCTCATCAAACATATCTGAAATGCTAATGTTAGACATTAAAATCAGTAAACCAACCGATCGATACTTGAGATATATATGTATATATATTTTACTTGTATATTTGTCTCTATATACACTACAAGGGCTTGTTTGGCAAGTTTGACAATACTCCGGCCTAGTTTTGAACTAGCTAGCTCCACTTAGTTTAGATTATATTAAACTAGACTTTATTGAACCGGTTTTAAATTAAACATAGTTTAGCTAATTTATAGAGTAGACTCTATTAGAAACAGTTCCCTTAAAAATCAAGTGAGATTTAATTTATTTCTAGCTTAGTTATTGAATAAAACATTAAAACTGGACTTCAAAAGAGCTTTTTTTCCCGTCCTTTTCTTTCATTTACGAAACAATGGTTAAGCTCATACGAACATATTAGCATCTGTTTGGCAGGCATCTAGTGTTTGTATGTGGGTTTGTTTTCGGGAAAAATTGTGACGCGACCCCAAAAATAGGTACTTCATGTGACCAGGCCCCTTGTATTTTGGCTCATGTGATTCAGCCCTAAAAGTATCATTTAATATTTCAATGCCCCTCACGTCAGCAGTACAAAAAAAAGAGATTTTATTTAAAAAAACCCAAAATTGCCCCTCTACTTATCTTCCCCAGACGTCTAGTCCCCAAAAACATGAAAAGTCGCATCTATTAATGCGATCTGACGAAAAAAATGGAGGGAAATTTCTCGTCTTTTTTAAAACTCTATCATGAGCAATAACTCGTGTTAGTTCTACGTTATTTAATATTAGTTCTAACTTATTTTATGTTAGTTCTAACTTATTTAATGTTAGCTATAATTCATGTTAAAGATAATTTTAAGTAGAACTAACATAAATAATTTAGACTACTTGGTCTAGTGGTAAAGCTTGGGAATTTGGAGAGGAGGTTAGGAGTTCAAACCCCTGCAGCTACAATATATATTTGAAGGTCTTTGATTGGGCATTGAGCTCTTATGTTAGTTCTAACCCACGGCATATTAGTTCTAACTCACCGCTTGTTAGTTTTAGTTCTAATTCATGTTAGTTCTAAGCTTTTGGGCTCTTATGTTAGTTCTAACCCACAGCATGTTAGAACTAACATGATATGCGTTAGAACCAACACGAAATCCACTAGAACTAACACAAATATTAGAACTAACATGATATCCATTAGAACTAACACGAAAATAATTTCTTCTTTTTTAAATATAATAATATTATACATAGCATAAATTTTGACCGAGGAATTTACGCACCTAAAAATAATTGTTAGAACCAACGTCAATTTAACACCTCCTAAAATTTTTATATTTTTTCATCCAAACATCTCCCACAATTTTTACATACAGACCAATAAACTAAAACCAAAACATCCAGAAACCCCCAAACCCCCAACAACTGCCAGCCCTTATCGTTCTTCTTTTCTGGTCTCGTCATTCTACTATCTGCCTTCGCATTTCCATAAGGGTTTGAATGGGTTCCTTCGCGCTGCTAACCCAAGATAAACCGTCTTTGTCCTACATCTCACCGCGATGAACGACTTCGTAGTCGTTTATGGATTATGCTTCCTTGGACGACATTTTTCCGGCGAAAAACCTAGCACTGTTGAAATCCGAAGAGAAAATTAAAAATTTGAGAGTTTCGGTGGCTCCTATGCGGTGGAAGAGAGAGAGAGAGAGAGAGAGATAGTACTTGAATAGGGAGGGGGCGCAGTAACCGAGTTCAGTCTGATCAAATGGGCAACTCGTAACTTCCACTAGGTTTTTTTTGAAAACCGATACTTTGGGACATCGTCACAAATATTGTGTATATTTAGAACTTATCCATATAAGACAGAATACAAATGATCTCATCACATGAAGTGTCCGTTTTTTTGGGCATGGACACATTTTCCCCTTGTTTTGTTGGTGACTGTAAATTTCTTGATCGTTCTCTTTGCCGCTCCATCATTTCGAAGACTGATCTGAGTACGATTTTCACAATCAACGTTGGAATTGACCATCTTTCTCCTCATATTTACGTCTACGCCATTCTGTGGTCTCTGTAATTCTGTAGGCCTTCGCTTCCCCCGAGACGTTCGGTATGACAGCCATGCTTCTTCATCAATATTAATAATTTAATCATTAATACCGACTACAGTCTTCGTTTATACGAGACTTTAGCGCGTATCATGTCTACAATACGAAGACAGAAAAATGGGTGCTTGTATAAACGAAAAATTGATAATTTTCCCTTTAAAGGTATTGGTGAACTTTAAAGTTAGGGAAAATTATGTCCAGGCCCCAAAAGTGGGAACTTCATGTGACAAGGCCCCTCGTATTTCGGCCCATGTGTATTAGCCCCAAAAAGTCAAGACTAATGTTTTAAGCCCCCTCCACGTCAGCGTTGTACAAAAGCAGGTTGTATTTTTTCAAAAAAGGCGATACTGCTCTTCTCCTTCTTCCCCAGACGAGGCGCCGTCCCTTAACAGTAGACACTCATCTTTAATGCGATAAGATGGAAGAAATGGAGGGAAATTTCCCCCCTTTTTTTCCCATCATGAGCAATAACTATTTAGTTATCCATTACTTTTCCTCAGACCAAAATTCTCTCCTTTACTCGCGCCATTAATAATCTTACCTTCTCTTCAAAATGGCTGAGAATGACATCATTTGCATTGTCTCTTCGGGGTACAAAGCGGTATTTTTGAAGATTAACTCCTCAACCACCATCCTGGATCTCAAATTTGATGTGGCAGAGAGGTTAGGTATTCCATATGAGTCATTAATTCTGTCATACGAAGATGAAACAGCTGGAAGCTTGAAATTTCCTATTGAGAACGAGAGGGACATGATGTCTATGGTGGAGCATTGCCACAATCTTGGACTGAAAGAGGTTCACATGAAAGCTTTTAAAGAAGCTGATGATTTGCAGATTATACACTGCAATGAGCGAGTCCAACCTTGCAAAGAGCAAGTCCCACAAGACAAGTAGGTTAACTGCGAAGTAAACGAACGCTAGTGCTAATCGTCTTCTTTTTGTCTATGTTGAATGTTAAACTAGATTTCAGATGCATTTCAACAATATGTTAGTTGTAATCGTTGACCACCTGTTAGTTCTAATCAACGTGTTGTTGCTGAACGGGTTTTTGTTAGTTCTAATGGCTATTTTGTTAGTTCTAATCGCTATTTTGTTAGTTCTAATGGCTATTTTATTAGTTCTAATGGCTATTTTGTTAGTTATAATCGATATTTTGTTAGTTCTACACGATTGCATGCATCTTAGTTCTACACGATTGTATGCATGTTCGTTCTATTAAAACATATAGGGGTTTTTGTTAGTTCTAGTAGCTATTTTGTTACTTCTACACGATTGTATGTTAGTTCTATCACCAGTTCCATATGGGGTAGAGCTACTCTAAAGCGTGTTAGACCTATCAACACTTTTATTTGTGTAGTTTATGATTAACTATTTTCCTGTTGTTAATATTTGTAGCGCTTCCAGAAGTCTAAACTCGAAAAGTATAGACTGTGGCCCGCCGGAGTTGTCGTCCACAACTGTTGCAGATAAGAATCCCAATGACATTCCTTCAAGAGATAATGTTATGATGATTGATGACATGATTAACAGATCTGAGAGGATTGCTGCTTGGTGGCACACTGCGTTAACTGGGGAGGGGCAACGTTTTGAAAGTACGAAGGAGTTAAGATTGGCCTTGCTATACTACTCCATGGCCAAAAAATTCGAATATGAGTTTGTGAAGAATGAACCAAAGCGTATTCGAGTTTTTTGCCGGTTTAAGGTAGCCAAAAATTGCCCATGGATGTTATTTGCCTCTCCGCCGAAAAATGATAATAGACTTGAAATAAAAAGGTTCGTGGACATTCACAACTGTGGACAGCATGCCAATAATGCAGGTCAATCTAGAGCCTCTCGTCATTTCATTGCTACCCAATTACAACCCACGTTGAAGGTACGTCCGGATATACGACCTATTGACGTTCAGAAGGAGTTTCTAAGTTCATATGGGATTAGGGTTGAATATAGTAAGATTTGGTGGGGTAAAGAAAGAGCTCAAGAGCGATTATATGGTGATGCTTATGAGTCCTATGATCAATTGAGATGGTAAATCAGAAGATCATATATACACAAGTTGCTGTTGTTTTCATTTATATGACGCTATAAGTCTCATAACTTTATAATGTTGAAACTAACGCTTAATCTTCAATTATCTAGGTATGTAGACGAGGTTAAGAAGACAAATCCAGGAAGCTACATTCATGTTGAACAAGACGCGGGTAGGTTTACAAGGATATTCATCTGCTATGCGGCCTGCATAAATGGTTTTTTACAAGGTTGCATACCACTTATATTTTTGGATGGAACCTTTCTGAAAGATCGATTCAAAGGTATACTATTAAGCGCCGTAGCATATGATGGCAATCAGGGGATATTTCCATTGGCCTATTGTATCTGCGATCAAGAAAATAATGTTAACTGGAAGTGGTTCCTATAAGGTTAGTTCCAACATTATACATGATGGTGCCAACAAAAATAGAACTAACACACCACAATCAAATGCAGCTATTAAAAATGAACAAATAGAACTATCACGCTGCACATTAGATCTAAAACTAAGGTGGACAGATTTACCACGCTAGACACTAGGACTAGCACTATCAATATTAGAACTAACACAACAGATAATAGAACTAACACTATCAATAACAGAACTAACACAACAGATAGTAGAACTAACACTCTGCACATTAGATCTAACATGACACTAAACAGAACTAACACAACAGACAATAGAACTAACAAAACAAACAATAGAACTAACAAAACAGACAATAGAACTAACAAAACAGACAATAGAACTAACAAGAGAAATAAGAGAACTAACATAACAGACAATAGAACTAACAAAACAGACAATAGAACTAACAAAACAGACAATAGAACTAACAAGAGAAATAAGAGAACTAACATAACAGATAATAGAACTAACAAAACAGATAATAGAAATAACAAGAGAAATAATAGAATTAACACAACAGACAATAGAACTAACAAGACAGACAATAGAACTAACACTATCAATAACAGAACTAACACAACAGACAATAGAACTAACACTATCAAAATTAGAACTAACACAACAGACAATAGAACTAACAAGAGAATAATAGAACTAACACAACAGACAATAGAACTAACAAGTAAAATAATAGATCTAACATGGTACCTATCAGAACTAACTCTCATTAGAACTA